>OX451219.1:36887480-37311728 GCA_949628195.1 Phasia obesa
GTCTTGTAAAAATTTCTCCAATTTTGCGAAGAGAATAGTACCTTTTGTTAAATTTATCATAATTTTTCGTTCAGATTCTTTGGTTTCTTTACGTTTTGGAGCCATATTAATAAATTACACAAAATCTTACCACTGCCTAAAACAACTGTTACTAAAATAACTTTTGGAGTTTATCTTTAATGTTTGAAAAGATATTTTGGTAAAATACCAAAATATCCCGTTATTTTTGTTTTTTTCTTTGTAAACTTGAATTTATTGGTGGTGAGCACTCACTAATTGAAGGTAGTACTATTTATTCTAGTTTCTAAGTCTAAGCTTTAAAAAGAAATTAAATTTGGTTATTTATAATTTTAATAAAGTTAATATAAAATATAAAAAAAATATATGTAAATTGATTTTAAAAATCATGTTTTATTTAGATTCAGGTGATTTAAAAAGATTTCAAGGTTTAAGTTTAAACATAAAACCTTAATTGTTAAATTTTTTTTGTCTGCAAATTATTGTTACACATAATTATTATTTGGTGTTACTAAAGTCATTATGAAATTATTATGTAGACTTTTATATATTTAAATAAACTAGAGTTATCCCTGTGGTCGAAATTCGACCAAATTTATTTATGTAATCGTTTTAGGTATATATTTTACATAAGTGCACATACATGTTGCATATTTTTCATACCCATATTCAGGGCTGTCACAGAATCCAAGTCGGTTTTGCTTCTTATCGGTTTTGCAAACCAATATTGGTTTCATTTGGTGTCATAAAATCAAGTCGGTTTGTTTATTTTCGAATTGAAATAAAACCGATGTTCGAATCAGCTGTTGTTTAGCAGATGTACATTTGTTAACAATTTAAATGTGACTTTTTTGTAAAATAATTATTTTTGTTTAAATATTATTAAAAGTTAATGCATTTTTGTAAAAAATATAAGAAAATAAATTACGATAAAAAAATGACTACTGCAGTTGTTGCATAATTGTTATTAGAAGCAGGGGGCTCAGAAAAGCTAATTAAAAGTACAATACATTTTGTTAGAAAGTATGAGTCAGGAACACATCTACAGAAGTTACAACATAGGGAACACCGAGGATGATACAAAGTTAATATCATTTGCTAGTAAAGGAAAATGTCATGTGGCCGTCAAAGACGTTTCTACAAACTGAAGGTCAAAGGATCAGAAATAAAATAGACCACAGTTTATAAAAAAACCTAAAACAATACATTTTATTCCACATAACAAAAAAAATAGAATTCAACCTTAAAAAAAGTTTAAAATTCAGTATTTTAAAAGCTTATATATAACAAAAAAAAAAAAAAAAAAAAAAAAACTAATATAAAGCCATATTTTCATAAATATTAATCAATTAATATTTACTTTTATAAATATATCTTAAAAAATAATAACAAGAGTGAGTAAATTAAAACCGACAGTTGTTAGCTGATTGGTTTATTTCCAATAAAAAAAATGATCACATTGGTTTCTGTGACACCTGAAACCGACAATAATTCTAGTTCGAAAATAAAACCAATAACATTGGATTTCATGACACCAACATATTTTTTTTGGCGGTTTTAAATCCAATTCCGACAAAATTGGATTCTGTGACAGCCCTGATTATTCAAACTTAGTTATTAATACCTACATAATGGCTTTATGATTGGCTAATATTCTTAACTGTTTTTAACTATCTTAGACTCAAAAATGTAGAAGAAAAAATACATTCTGCACTGCTCCTATTGACAATATATAAAACAAAACAAAAATCAAGCGAATACGTTGAGTTTAAGTCAGTTAAAATGGTTCTTAACTTTTTTCACTTGCCTATTTATATATACATAGATAAATAAATAAAATAAAGATAATTTTAGTGCTGATTTTTAAACTTATTTAAAAAGGTGAAAAAGTTATCGAGCTATGTTAATACACATAATTAGCCAATTTAGCAATTGTCGTATTGTCATAAATATTTATGACTGTCATAAAAATGTTGTTGGTATTTATCATTAAAAAATATTATATGACAATAGTACTTTGAAACCTATGTTTTCTCATCGTGCTATTGAATTCAGTGATGCCACCCTCATATTTTTGAGTTTTTTTTTTGAAAAAATTGGCATGATTGATTTTATTATATGTTTTCTGTTGTTTATGAAATTTCTATGTTTATTGAAATACACAGTGGCTGACATACGACAGGTCATTCACAGTAGTGCTATTTGACCGTAAATAGCACTTTAGGATTTAGGAATTTAGCAGACATAGTGAATTGGCTAAATATGTATGTCATGCAACTTTCCTTATTTTGGATAGGTATATATGTATATCTCGAAAACTGTAAGCAATTTAAAAAGCAACGCTGTACAGATTTAATTTTAGCCCCTGAGAAAATATAAGAAATAACTTTTAGTTGCTCCAGACTAAAAGTAGATCTGCAATTCTATACTTTTGTAATAAGGGGTTCTTGTGTCTCTTTCACTAATAAAGCTTAATATCATTTTAAAGGTAATCCCAGTGTTAGACACTATGTTGAAAGTAAATAGTTATAAATTATTCTATTTTATTCTATCTGTAAAACGATAGCAGTAAGTTCTAAAATCTGGTGGGGGTTGTTTTCAAAACAAAAGTAGTCAGGGTAGGAGATAAAAATCTGTCAGGGTAGGAAGAAGTTAAACAAATTTTTAATTATTTTAAATCTGGAGCTTATTGAAAAAACAATTCCGGGTTTTCTCTTTGTAACACTGTATTCTTACTCTTTCCTTTCAGTTGTTGTTTTCCTTCTAAATCTGTTTTCCTTTCCCTGTGTTTTTTTTTCTTTCACAGGGTAACAAAAGCGAGCTGTGTTAGGTAGTTATAAAGATAACTGCCTAACAAACTTTAGAATAAAGTTTCATGTGTAAAAATAAAATTAAATAATTAAACTTACCTCTTTTTCCTTTACAAGGTTTCCATCGTCATCTAGTACTCTTTTCAAAGATGCATCAATAATAAGAGGCTTTGGTGTATAATTAATGAAATATTTGCCCAAATTTAAAAACCTATTAATGCGTCTGCGTAGTGACTCAGCGTGCAACATGTAGAAGACACGATGTAGAATAGTGGGCAAAAATAATGCTTTTAGCCATAAATCGGCTGGATATTTGTAATTATGGCATAATTCTGGTACCAAAATAATTTTGCTTTGGTCCTTTTTCTTTTCAACACTTTTATTGCTGGCGTTATTAAAGAAATTTCTCCGATGAGTAAGACTCTTTACTTCCAATAAAAACTGATTCTTCTGAACAATATTTAAATCGTAACGCGAAGCATAGAATTCTGCATATGAACGGTATTGTGAGTTATCGAACGAACTCATTGGCGTCATATTTTCATGGACTTTGGTGACAACAAAAGATTCGTTTTGAAGTTCGTTATACCACTTGGTTACAACTTTATTTAAGTAATCTTGTGGGCGATATTGTACATTTTGTCGCTCAGCCACTGTGTATGTGCGGCATGGATTTAAATGTTGAAATTTCTTTATCAATTGCCAGTCAATGGTATTTAGTTCATCCAGTGGTACAATTAGAAAAGAATGTTCTTCATTCCTGCGGTCGATAACCAAGAATTCCTTCCAAAGACGTAAAAGATCTCTAAATATCATTGTATGAAATTGTTGCAATAGATTTAGATCTTCTTGACTACTGATCATACACTCTACGGGATCATCAGTTATTTGAACATGCAATTTACCCTGTGTCATAAATAGAGGCATTTGAGCCAATTTTGGAAGCTTTTTGTTGAGAAGCATTGCATAGGTCTTCTTTGAACCCAAATATTTGATTATATGTTCATTATAGGTATTCATTTCAAAATCTGTTGAAAATGTTATTTTATAGGCATATGCTTTTTCATATAATCCTGGTAATGAATTTGTTAATTCATCTGGGCATTTACGTTCATATGTACGTTTCAGCTGCTTTCCAACTGATGATTTAGTTACTATGAGAAATATAAGGAAATTTAAATTGTAATTAATAACTGTTTGCAGTCGCTATATTTTTTTTCTTAGGTTTCATTAAAATTTTACGATTACTCGGCTTGTTTTATGCGATGATTTTGTTACATTCGGCCGTATTCCCGTTCGCGTTTTAATTTTAATAGTCGTTTCTATCGTCGTTTCGTTCCTAAATTCGTATTCTTGAAATATGTATATTGAAACGGTGAAAAGACGTTATCGAAAACAAAAAGAAAAATTGATAAAGTGTGGTAGCACTTCAATTTTTTTTGTTGTTATTATGACATTTTTGTAAATTTCTAAAAAGTTTGTTATTTCTTTTATTTTTCAAGTTCAAGTGATGATGATGAAATATGGACATTATTGCCATCCCATATTCTAAGTATGAAACTCGATTAGTAGCGATCTAACTTCTTCATGGTCGGCGAATACCACTACGTTTCCTTTCGGGTTAATTTGTTTTTCAAATCTTAATAAGTTTGACACCGCTTCCTCCAATGGTGACAATCGCACCTGTTTTTAACAGCCTTCCCCTGTTGCTCTGGATTCAGAGCTTTTTATATCGATTTATTTTAATAAAAAATGGATATTTTCTCCTAATTTAGTTTTACTTACTTTATGCCAACCTTTTTATCAAGAACTGGAGGCCCAAACGGATTTAATTTCTCGGCAGTTTCGCTTCAAAAATCACAAAATTTCAGGTGCATAAGCGGAATGTTTTTCCATTTAAGAAACTAAAATTTCGAACTTACTTAATGTCCTTTTATCATTTAAATTTTTTCTTGTAGTCGTTTGAATTTCGTTGTCTACAATGATGACGACAGAGAACGAATGTTTTATTGTCGTTTTTAGCTTCGTTTCAAAATAGAGAATACCAATATATTTACGACGAGTGTCGTTAACGGCAACGCCAAATTGTCGTTTTCATTTCGTTTTTGAACTACAACGCCAACGGGAATAGGGCCGAATAATTGTTTTTTTTATAATAATTTAATAAAAATATAAATGGCTTGTAACACTAAGACTTAAGTTCGTTTATTCTCTCTAACTACTAATTGCAGAAATACTTTTTTTTATAAAAAATTAGATGATAAATTTTTAATGAAAAATGGAGAAAATTTAATTAGACAATAGCAGAATCTAATGCCTTTTCTTGTTCCCTACATTTTTCTTCAGCAATCTTCTTTTTGAGAAAACGACTGAGTGTGATAGCAAATAATGGCCTTTAGGGAGGTTTTGACTAAAAAAAAAGCAGTCAATAGCCTGCATCGGGCGTCCACGGTGGAAGGCGTTATACAAAAACAGTGATGCCTTTTTTGTAGACGGTAGAGCAGAATCAGGTATGTAATACCTGTCCTGGAGACTGCATAAAGGGAAACACGTGTCCGTTTACCAGACAGAAACGCTTGATTTGCTTGCAATGTCAGGTGCACAGAAGGTAGGTTCTTATATTGGATTCGAAAACATTGCATAAAACGAATGAGGGGAGCGTACTCCCCCTGCCCGGTATTGCAAAGCCGCAGACTTAGATGGCTGGGTGGGCGATTTATCGATGGGCTTTTCGACATCGCGCGGTGCAAAATCGAGTGTGTCGTCGGCTTCATCAAGGAAATCGGGTGGCTGAGCGATAGGTAGTAGGACGCATAATAGGTCTTCTTATAAACTTCAATTAGCTGTTATAAACTGTTCAAAATTGTATACTTAAGCTCGTCCAGCCAATTAGGGCTGGATCACCAAGGTAGTATATTGGGACTAGGGTTGCCAGATACAAAAAGTCAAATAACTGGACAATGAAAAAAAAATCACCTGGATTTTGAAAAAATAACTGGAGTTTTTAAAAATGCACTTATAGTTCAAAACGGCAAAATTTTATTAACATTTTTCTTTACAAAAATAAACAAATCTGGAGTGGCCCACACGCAACTTTACCATAATAGATCTCCCTTTCTCCTTTTGTTTTTTCTTAGTTTTAGTTAGCTGAAGGGAATCACATTGGACCCTCCGGGTCTCCCAGTGGATGTGCCATTTCTGGCACAACCCTTCTTAACCTAACCTAGAATTATATAGCCCAACAAACCCTATTACCAAATATTGCAAAACTATTTGAAAAACTCTTAATAACTAAGTTGAACGCAATCTAAGCCGATTTTAAAAAGATAAAGAGTAATATTGAACACAAACACAAATTACTTTATGCAGTAAAAACGGCTTTTAAGAAATATTGTTTTATGATTTTCATTGATGCTTATCAAGCAATTGACGAGTTACTGTAAGGCTGGATCACCAATGTAGTATCTTGGGACTAGGGTTGCCAGATATAACTGGACAATGAAAAAAAAATCACCTGGATTTTAAAAATGCACTTACTAGTTCAAAACGGCAAAATTTTATTAAAATTTTTCTTTACAAAAATAAACAAATCTGGAGTGGTCCACACGCAACTTTACCATAACTAATGGAAACAAATATTTTTATGGATATATTAAATAAAGAATACAAGTTCAAAGTATATTCGAATCGTAAAATTAATTATTTTCTGTTTGGGGTGTCAAGTAATCTACCACTCAAACGGTATGACCTGTAGAGCGTTTACAAAACTAGTGGCATACACATCCGAGAAAATAGTACAAATGGATTCAGCATAAAAACAAGGAAACGTAACAATTAAAATTCAGTCTTACCATATGTGACCTGGTCTATGAAAAGGTGGCTTATGACTCAAAAATAAAATTTCGAAAAATTAGCTGTTAAAAATAAAAAATGCAACAACAACAAAAAGTGGAAAATTTTTTTTTGAGTCATAAGCCACCTTTTCATAGGCCGGGTCACATAAATTACATACATATGTACATACCCGTATGTACAGTAGGGAACAGAATTGAGTACATTTTTGTATTTTCTGCATTTGTAGGCGCATAAAAATAGTAATAACGAAGCTATTTTCAAATTTCTTTTATTGTGGTCTTTCCTATTAAATTCTTAACAAAACTACTCTTAAAAGAATTTATTAAACAATAAGCAGTGAGAGAAAATTTAATATCAACAAAATAACTCGTATTTACTCAGTCTTGATCATACTTGATCTCAACTAAATTAGTAAAAAAAATTCAAATTTATCGTTATTTTAAATTCAGTTTTCAATTTGGTTGTTATAATCTTGAGTTTTGTTAAAATTGTATTTGAATAACTTGGTATACCAAAAAGTGTCGTTTTTTCTGTAAGCTTATTCTACAATTACAAATATAATCTTTATTAATCATGTGCATATAATATTTTCATAAGGGTTCCGTTTTGAGTTTTTTACAATTGTTATATAATTTTTCAATATTTTCTAAAACCTTTTTCAAGCATAAGGCTTATATTTATAAACTTTTTAAAATATTTTTGCGCAAGTCATTTGGTATGTTGGGTGTTGTTTTTTTAATTTAAAACAGAAAGTTAAAAATTTTTTGGAAAACAATATGGCGAACCGTAAAAAATTCGATTGTAAATATGACAATGGAAGGCTCTTCATCACTTATAATAGCTAATTTAAGCCAATCAGTTGTTATATAGTTGCGTAAATTTTCGTCTTGAGGCTGAAAACTTTAAGCTGATGGCGCACGCCTTATGATAAGAAAGATAAGAGCTGACAAGTCTTTAACGCCAAAGGAAGCTTCGCTAGCAATAAATAAAAATGTTAGATGATGGATAGCAAGAAAAGCACTACACAACATTGAATACCTCATAACTGTGAAGAAGCCTAAATCTTCATGGATACATAAAAATGTTTCGGCAAGTTTACAATTCGCCATGCATCCGCTGTTAATGACTAGAAGAACCTAATATGGCCAGATGAGTCCAAATTAAACTGATATCAGTTTGATGGTAAACAGTATTATTGGCGCCGATAGCAGGAGACAATTCAACTTCACCATATTAAACAAATGGTCGGGGGCAACATGATAGTGGCATGTTGGCCCATTAAAAAAATTGATAGCTTCATGAGAAAGGAGGTATATTTAAACATATTGCCTGCCCATCTTTCCGATTTTTTAGATATGAGCGCATATCCTAAGGAAGAACTTGTGTTTGAAAAGGTTAAGAGACCTGTTTCGGGACCTGAAAAATAATTGAGGAATGTCTGACTTGGAAAAATTTTCAATTGATGTTGTAGCCTCCGCAAAGTTCCCACCACAATCCAGTTAAAAATTTCTGATCAATTGTAAAAAAGACAAACGAAAAAATATCGAAGAGCTCCACCTTACATAATCGAGTTGTGGCAAAGTGTGCAGCAGGAGTGGCAGAAAAATCCAGATCAAATTATACAAAAATTGGTTAAAATTATGCCCCAACGCATAAATAGTGTATTACAAAATAAATGGCTATGAACCAAGTACTAAAAATAAATAATATTTGAAGTGTTACCAGAAAGTGCAAAATTTAGTATATATGAGTTATTTTTATTTGCCGGTTGACTGAATAATAAATACACATGTAGGTGTTTGTATAGACTTTTCATTTATGTTTTTTTACACGGCAGTTATGGTTGCTCTACACGACATTTTGTTTACAATATACAAGAATATGTAAGTGGGGATAATTATTGTTATTGCCACGATACAGTGTTTATAGTTAGCATTAAGCAGACAAAGAAAGTGCTTTATGAAGAAAAAATAAATCAGTCAAGTGCGAGTTAGTTCAGTTCTGTTTTTGGCGTTGACAAGTGCGGACGCGATTTTTTTAAGCTCGCATTAACAAAAACAAAACATACATTTTGTGAATTATTTAAAACAAAAACAAACAAACAAACCTGTTCTAATACAACAACAAAGTTGTTTGTAAAATATTTTTTTTTTCCTTTTCTTTATTTTTTACAACGGCATATTGAATTGCTACTTTTAAAATAAAACAAAAACAATAAAGGCCAATGAGCCTCTTTAATTTAAGCAACAAAAATGTTGACAATGTTGAAATAAATAAAAACAAAAAAACTAGTGACAATTTGTGTATAAATGCCACGCCAGTATTACGTGCTCAATCTTGTTCCTCGCTGCTAATAAGCGATGACAATAAAATAACTACAAAAAAATCGCCTTCTGAACACAGCGTTGCCAAAGATAATATGGATAATGTAGAAAAACCCAAGACGCAAGTGGGAATGGACAGATACATAACTGTATTGAAAAGAGGTCGAAGCCCTAAATCTTCGCAGATTGCACCAATGGCTAAAGTACAAAAAGACAAGGACTCTAACGGAATAAATTCCCATAATCGGTTTGCTATTTTAGATAACGAAGCAAGTGAAACAAAAACGGCACCCAAGTCGTTTAAACCACCACCAATTTTTTTAAGAGAGAAAAATTCAAATGAATTAATAACTAAGTTAATCTCAGCTATCGGGGAAAACTCATTCTATGTAATTCCTATCAAACGTGGTAACATTGATGAAACTAAAATTCAATTTATAGACGAAAGTAGTTATCGTAAAGCAGTAAAGGAGTTTGAAAGCTGCAAAAAGAACTTTTATACCTACCAGCTGAAGAGTAGCAAAGGCCTACAGGTAGTCATCAAAGGTGTTGACTCATATGTTAATCCAGTGGAAATAAAAGCTGGCCTCCAAAAAGCAGGATTTAAGGTGAAAAGCGTTGACAATCTCAGAAATCGAGAGCGTGTCCCTCAACCTCTATTTCGCGTTGAACTAGAACCTGGGGATATTAGATTGAAGAAGAACGAAACGCATCCCATTTATAATCTAAAATATCTGTTACACCGCAGGATAAGTGTAGAGGAACCACATAAGCGGTCAGGACCCGTCCAGTGTTTAAATTGCCAAGAATATGGCCATACAAGGGCGTACTGCAAGTTGCCTCCGGTTTGCGTTGTGTGTGGAGAGCTTCATTGTTCCGCCCAATGCGACAAACCAAAGGATGACTCGAAGATTAAAAAATGTAGCAATTGCGGTGGAAATCACACCGCTAACTACAGAGGCTGTCCAGTTTTTTCTATGGTAAGGAAGTCAACTCAGAAATTAAATACTCCTGCTAGGCAGCCACAATACCAAGCAAATGCTCATTACCCTCAGTTAGCCACAACCAAACATGTTTCATACGCGGATATGTTAAAATCAAATCATGTTTCAGCACACAAAGCGACACCTACAACCAATTCTACCCCAAATATGCATCCAGAAGCTAAAGAACAAACACCATCTGGTAACTACAATCGTCTCGAAGCAAATATCGAGACATTAGTGCATTCGTTAAACAGTTTTATGAGCTCTATGAGCAGCATGATGCAAGAAATGGTTCGCATGCAATCTATGATGTTGCAGGCGGTACTTAACAAACCATGAACTGTTTAAAAATATGTTTCTGGAACGCAAACGGCTTACGCCAACACAAAAATGAACTCGAGTACTTCTTGAAGAACCAACAAATTGATGTCATGATGGTTTCAGAGACTCATTTAACAACAAATAGCTTTTTTAAAATCAATGGCTATATATTATACGACACTAAAGACCCCCGTGGCAGAGCATGTGGTGGTTCAGCTATTCTAATAAAGGCTCGAATTAAACATCATTTACTGTGTGATTTTTGTGAGGACTATCTTCAAGCAACAAACATCTGTATTGAAGAATATCATCAAAACTTTGTTATTTCTTCGATTTATTCACCTCCTAGATTTCAAATATCAGAGAGTCAATACATCAACTTTTTCATATCACTAGGTCCCTGTTTCATAGCATCAGGCGACTACAACGCTAAACATACGTTTTGGGGATCACGCCTAATAACTCCAAAAGGTCGTATTTTGTTTGATACAATTTCCAAAATGCGTCTGAATGTGATATCAAGTGGACAACCCACCTATTGGCCTACTGATCGACAAAAAATTCCTGATGTTATTGATTTTGGCGTGACTAAAGGTATTTCGAGAGAAATGATTAAGGTTGAAGCGTCACTCGAATTATCCTCAGATCATTCACCCACTATTGTCTATATATGGAATCAGCAAAATATCGTGTCGCCAACAACTTGCACAAGCATTAATTGGTTGAAATATAGAAAGTATCTCAGTACCCATTGTTCGGAAAACATACCGCTAAGAACACCAGAAGATGTGGACCAGAGTCTAATTTATTTTGATCAAAACCTTAAATCAGCTGCCCAACATGCGACAGAAACCAGACAACCAGCTAGATACAATCAAATTTACTTTGTAGATGTCGAGCGGCTCTTGGCTGAGAAAAGAAAAATTAGAAGAGAGTGGCAAGCACACAGATCTCCTCAACTCAAATCTAGACTTAAAGATTGCACGAAACGACTAAGACAGCTGCTAGAATCTCGAAGAGTAGCATCTCTGAAAAATTACTTGGAAGACCTCGATGCAACTGCTCAAACAGATTATTCATTATGGCGTGCATGTAGGGACCTTAAAAGACCGGTCGTACGTAAGCCTCCCTTGCGAACTTCTTGTGGAGACTGGGCAAGGAATGATACCGAAAAAGGCAATTTGTTTGTTGGACATTTGAAGAAGGTTTTCACCCCAAATGTATGTACTGATATAGCTGAGTTACCATCAATAGAGACTAGCGCCGTAGTACCCCTAAGATTTGAATTTCGCGATATTAAAGGGCAATAGCAGATTTAAACACCAAAAAAGCCCCTGGCGTTGATAAAACAAGTAACAAGATGTTAGTTGAGTTGCCCCGTATAGGTCGCAGAATTATTCTGTTCGTTTTTAATGCCATCTTACGTCTTGAGTACTTTCCCACAGAGTGGAAGGTCTCTTTGATAACTATGATTCCTAAACCAGGAAAAGACCACACAAAAGTAGAATCATACAGACCTATAAGCCTTTTATCAAACGTGTCAAAATTGTTTGAGAGAATATTAATAACTAAGCTGAATCCAATTCTTAGCGCGAAAGGATGCATTCCGAACCATCAATTCGGCTTCAGAAAACAACATAGTACGATCCAACAAACACACAGATTAGTAAATGTAATTAAAACGACCTTTGAAGAAAAAAAATACTGTTCTGCGCTCTTTATCGACGTTTCTCAAGCATTCGATAAGGTTTGGCACGAAGGCCTAATATTTAAACTAAAGCTGAACTTGCCCGAAAACTTGTATAAGCTCTTAAAAGATTATTTAACGAATCGCAAGTTTTTATTAAAAGAAGGTGACTTTTTAAGCTCGCCACAGCTCATTGAAGCCGGAGTTCCCCAAGGTAGTATTTTGGGACCAATTTTATATTTACTGTACACATCAGATATGCCAATTAGCACCCTAGTCCACACATCAACTTTTGCAGATGACACAGCTTTTTTAAGTATTCATGAAAGTGCCCAAGAAGCATCACAACTTTTACAAGACCACATACTCAATTTGGAAAAATGGCTAGAAAAATGGAGAATAAAAGTGAATGAACAAAAATGCACTCACATAACTTTCACACTGCGCAGGGACTCATGCCCTCCTATTCGCATAAATAACCAAATGATACCACAGCTTTCAGATGTTAAATACCTGGGTATACATCTTGACAGTCGCCTTACTTGGAAAAGCCACATTGACTTCAAGTTAACACAAATGAAACTAAAAGCAGTACAACTAAATTGGCTTATTGGCAGAAACTCCACCTTGAGCTTAGATTGTAAACTTCTACTGTACAAGTCGGTCCTCAAACCAATTTGGTGTTATGGGATTCAGTTATGGGGCACTGCCTCAGCTAGCAATGTAGAAAAAATTCAAAGGCGCCAAAATAAGATTTTACGTATTATTACATCTGCTCCCTGGTATATAAAAAATTCGAACATCCACAAAGACCTAAATATGCCATCAGTGAAATCAGAAATAGCGGAACATGCAGTCACATATCTAAAGAGGCTTGAATCTCATCCAAACCCTTTGGCGCGTAACATGCTGAATGAACCTGGTTACATTCGACTAAAAAGAAGAGATACTGCTTTTCTTGGCCGTACATTAGAGGGATGACCCGCAAATGATTTCGAAATCCGTGAAACAAATATTATTTTTGTCTAGCACTGGCTGGACTTAAAAAGAATATTTTATTTTAGACTTAAGATACGAGTAATTATTGTTAGTTCAAAAATTATTGAAGATACAATAAATAAATTATGAAAAAAAAAAAAAAAAAAGTGCGAGTTAGAGTCACACACGTAGGGTTCCGTACTTCGTTTAGTACAACTTTAAAAATTCAAGTTGTTAATTTTTTCATGTCTTATGATTCACTTTTTAATTTTAAAATTAAAGTCATATTCGCGAAAATTGCATCACTGTTGGAACATCCTTCAAATTTTAATAATTGTTGTTATAGCGGCCATGGTAATACACTTTCGATAAAAATATTAGGCGCCTACCTATTGCGGTTCAAAAAATAAGGTAATATACGTGAAAAACATTGGACTGATGGAACACCCTTTAGATATTAGTAATTGTTACAGCGGCCGAAGTACAGCATCTACTGTAAACATTTCAAGAGTCTACTATTACAGTTCACAAAATAAGGCTATTTACGTACAAATTATGTCTCTCTCGGAACATCCTTTATTTTTTTTATTTGTTATAGCGACCATGGCAATTTTCTTTCTATGAATATATCAAGAATCTACCTATTACGATTCGAAAAATAAGTTACTATAGGTGAAAAACATGTCACTGTGAGAACACCTTTTAATTTTTAGTAATTGTCATAGCGGCCATGCATACAGTGGCCTACACTCAACTTTACCATACCAAATGGAAACAGGTATTTTTATGGATATATTACATAAAGAATAAAAGTTCAAAGTATATTCGAATCGAAAAAAAAAATAATTTTCGATTTGGGATGTTAGGTAAACTACCCCTTGCCCCTTCCCGATTATGGCCAAAATTTATACAGCTCTTCATCTCCATAAACCAAAAGCACGTACTGAATTTCATTTTGATATATCATACGGTATGACATGTAGAGCGTTTACAAAATTTGCCCCTTCCAGATTATGCCCAAAATTTATACAGCTCTTCATCTCCATAAGCCAAAGCCACATACTAAATTTTGTTTTAATATGTCATACGCTATGACCTGTAAAGCGTTCACAAAATTTACGGGTAAGGAAACTACCCCTTGCCCCCTCCCTATTATGCCCAAAAACTATACAGCTCTTCATCTCCACATACCAAAGGCACATACTAAATTTCATTGTGATATGTCAAACGGTATGACCTGTACAAACTCCACAAAAATTGTGACATACATGCAAATCCGTCACTATCGAAACACCCTTTAATTTTTAGGTTTAATATTGTATACTTGCTTATAAAGCGAACATAGTTTAAATTACTGCCTGCAAATTTTAATTGGTTGTCTCCTACAGCTCAAGAAATAAATACATAATAGTAAATAACACGTCAGTTTGAGAAAACCCTATAATTTTTAGTATTTTTTGTTATAGCGACCATAGTTATACACCTTCTGTGAAAATTTCAAGAGTACCTATTACGGTTGCAGAGATAAAAGGCGCTGACAGACGGACGGACAGACATTGTAGCGAAAACAATAGGGTTACGTTTTTACCCTTTGGTAAACCGTAAGAAACGAAAATTAATAGCAAAGATATATGTATATTTTTTAACTTTCAGGTATGTGATGGCAACAGAACAGATTTAAAAACGAAACTAAACCAAAGGTTTTCTTTCTTTTATTTAATGTAACCAGATTACGATAAAAAAAATTATCCCCGAAGAAACGTTTCTTTTATTTACATTTAAATTTTAATGACCTTATATAATATTCTATTAAAACAAAATAATCCATTTAAAACTGAGAAAGGTTCTGATATATTTATATTTCTGTTTCTATATATTTTGAAATTTCTATTTATTTATTCTATTTAGAGGAAGTGAGTGACCCCGCGAACTCAGAGACTGCAGAGAGTTCTCAATCAGAATCATGTCTGGTTGGGAAGGTCTTTGGGTGTTGCGGAGGACGAAGATGCGCTTCTCGAATCTGATCCAGAAGACATCGACGTCACTGTCATTTATGACCCCGACAACGATGGCGAAGGTGATTCAAATTAACCTTCACCATTCTAAGGCAGCTACTGCTGCATTAATCCTTCGCCTTATGGAACGAGGTGAAGATATAGCGTTAGTCCAAGAGCCGTGGAACAACAGCGGCAAAATATGTGGACTTAACGTACAAGGCTACAAATTGATGTATGCAACAACAGCAGGTAACAATAACAAAAATATTAGAGCCTGTATTTTAGCAAGAGACCACCTCAATATCTTCATTTTATCTGATTACAGTGATAAAGATACGGTGACTGCAGTATGGGAAGATGCAGAATCGGCAGTGTGGATATCCACCACGTATATGCCACACGAGCAAGCAGAATCTCCACCCAGCAGCCTGGTTAGCAAAATGGCCAGAGCAGCAAAGGCGAAAGGCGTTCCTTTAGTAATGGGCGCTAAAGCAAATGCGCATCACCAAATTTGGGGTAGCTCCGACACAAACTACAGAGGTGAGTGTATATTTGATTTTTTACTTAAAAACAATCCAGAAATTACGAATAGGGGGTCCGAACCTACCTACCTTTGTTGTATCAAACAGGCAGGAGGTATTGGACATCACGCTAGTTAGCACACATCATGCACTTTTAATCGAGAATTGGAAAGTCTCAGACGACTGTTCCTTCTCCGACCATCGTTACCTAATCTTCTCTATTAGTAGGAAGAAGGGCTCGACTTTAGTCTATAAAAATAGACGCAGAACAAATTGGGAGCAACAAAGCGTGTTTCTCACGAACGTAATAACGCATCCCTACGAAATTAGGGACATTAAGCATATTGAAAATGCTGTGAGAACAAGATGCCTTTAAAGACGCAACCGATAGGTCATGCAAACCATCGATCCAGCGCGATAATCGAAAACCACCATGGTGGTCTAAAGAAATAGCCGAATCCCGCAAGATTTGCCGTAGGCTTTTCAACGAAGCAAAGAGGACAGGAAACTGGTCACTCTATAAATCTTCGGTGAATAAGTTCAAAAATCAGGTCAGAAGCGGTAAACGTAAGCCATGGAAAGATTTTTGTAGTGGCATCGAAAATTTTTCTGAGACTAACAGACTGCGTAAAATACTGGCCAAACAAGCGCCTATTCCTGGGTATATCCAACAGGCAGACGGCACTTGGGCAACCAGTGCACAATAATCACTGGAAGTCCTAATGAAAACCAATTTTCCAGGATGTCAATCCATTACGGGACGGCAACACAATTCCGTCCAAACTAACCTTGCACCTCATACCGTAATCATTGATGCGGATAGGTTTCAATGGGCTATAAAAAGTTTCCATCCCTATAAGGCTCCAGGGCCGGATGGCATAATTCCCGCTGATCTTCAGAATAATTTGGATCTGGTAACACCATGGCTTTTAGCTATATATAAAGCCTGTCTATCCTGGTCTTACATTCCAGACCAATGGACAAAGTGTAATGTGATATTTATTCCCAAGGGAGGAAAAGTGTCACATGCGAGAGCAAAGGATTTTAGAACAATAAGTCTAACATCCTTTCTTCTCAAAACACTAGAAAGACTTATCGAAATCCACATAAGGATGACAATCGATAGGAATCTCCTTTCTCCGTCCCAACATGCTTACACAAAGGGCAAATCTGTTGAGACGGCGCTGCACTCGCTCGTGGGCTACAAAGAGAAGTCCTTGGAGCATAAAAAATATACTATGGTGGCCTTCATGGACATTGAAGGATCATTTAATAATATTAATCCGCTGGCAATAACTCAATCTCTCACGGAGGTTGGGGTTGACCATTCAATCATCAGGCACGACTTGGGGGATGAGCCTAAGGAATGTGAACTGGCTGCTTGAAGCAGTAATCAAACCAATATTATTTTACGGTGCAACTGTCTGGTGGAAAGCACTAGATATTAGGACAAACGTCTCTACTATAGAAAGGGTGTTGCGTACTATGGCGATCCTTATAACTGGAGCCATCAAGTCAACACCAACGAAGGCGCTTTTTGCAATACTTAACTGGTTACCGCTAGATCTACTGGCCAGGTATGTGACACTAAGGACAGCTGTTAGACTAAATGTTGTAGGTGCATGGAACCATAGATCATGGGGACATGCCAATCTTGTAGGAACAACGGATGTTATTCCTTAGCTCTTAGACTACTGCTCCCCGTCACCCTTCTTCACACGAAGATTCCACTTTGATTTGACGGAGGGATACTCTCTAACACCTCGAACTTTACTGGTTTACACAGATGGTTCCAAAAGGGGAACGAGAGTGGGAGGTGGAGTCTATATAGAGGAGTTTGGAATCAGAATATGTTTCAGACTTCCGAATGACTGCAATGTCATACAAGCATAAATATCTGCTATTAAAAAGGCGGCTAACTGGCTAAAGTACAACAGGATATTAGACAGAGATATCTGGATTTGTACTGATAGTAAAGCCGCTATTATGTCCCTTATAGGTGTGCATAGCACATCAAATCTTGTCCTTGAATACCGGACATCCTTAAATGTGATGGCGGATAATTCGACAGTCACCCTTAAATGGGTGAGGGGACATGGGACTAATCAAGGCAACTGTGCTGCCGATGAACTAGCCAAGAAGGGAACACTATTGCACGATGATGCCATAGACATCTATTGTGCCATTCCATTCTCGGCCTGTTTACACCGCATTAACTTTGCCCTTCACGATATAGCTCAGGCCAGATGGTCCAATGAGTCGACTTGCTCGATTGCAAGGACAATCTGGCCGTCGCTGGACCAGAAGAAAACGGTCTCGCTATTTCGGCTGCAGAAAATGCAGATACTTGACTTAATAGCAATAGTCACTGGACATTGCTTATTTGGAACCCATGCAAGCAGGATGGGTATCCCTTATAATGACTTCTGCAGAAGTTGCCAGGAAGGACTGGCCTTTTAAGGTGTCTACATGCACGCCATAATGAATAATCTGATTGTGCAGTTGCGTCGAGGTCTTTCAAGTAATTTTTGAGAGACGCTACTCTTCGATATTCTAGAAGCTGTCTTAGCCGTTTCGTGCAATCTTTAAGTTTAGATTTGAGTTCAGGAGATCTGTATGATTGCCACTTTCTTCGATTTTTTCTTTTTTCAGCGAAGAGCCGCTCGACATCTACAGAATAAATTTGATTGTATCTAGGTGACTGTCGAGTTACTGTTGCATGTTGGGCAGCTGATTTAAGGATTTGGTCAAAATTATTAAGACTTTGATCTGGTGTTCTTAGCGATATATTTTCCGAACAGTGAGTAGTGAGTACTGAGATACTTTCTATATTTCAACAAATTAATGCTTGTGCTAGTTGTTGGTGACACAATATTTTGCTGGTTCCATATATAGACAATAGTGGGTGAATGATCTGAGGATAAATCAAATGACGCTTCAACTTTAAGGATTTCTCTCGGAATATTCTTAATCACTCCAAAATCAATAACATCTGGTATTTTTTGTCGATCGATTTAGTAGGCCAATAGGTGGCTTGTCCACTGGATATCACATTCAGACGCATTTTTGAAATTGAATCAAACAAAACACGACCTTTTGGAGTTAGGCCTGATCCCCAAAATGTATTATTATTTAAATTTAATTTCCTGGGTTGCAATTTTACTGAAAGATACCTGACTTCCAAAAAGTCAATTGCGTCGCCTTCAAACAAAGTGTAGTGTTTCATAAGCCCCCGTCTAGATCTTAGATTAAAAAAACTTCTGAAACTTTCTTAAATGTTATCCTATTTCAAAAATTGAAAACGTTTTGAGTTTTGCTACCAAATAAGAAGAACTAATGCCTTGGCATGTGTTACCGTATCTCCAATACTTTAGAAGAATTTAAAGAAAAAAAATTGTCTTCACATTTTTTAGCTTTTTATACCCTTTACTACAGGTGGAAAGGGTATATGTATATAAGTTTGTCATTATGTATGTAATTTCCACAATATTCATTTCCGAGCCTATAAGTTATATACAAAAAAAATAACAAAAAATGTTTGATCAATTTTATACAAAAATTTTTCGTAAAATTTGTACAAAAAATTTTCGTTAAAATTTTTGCAACATTTTCAGTAAAATTTTTACAAAAAATTATCAATGTAATTTTCGATAAAATTTCGATATAATCGGGTATGTTCTGTAATCCGAAACCGAGTGAAATTAAAATCGAATAAATTTTTAAAGAAAAATATAACTTAGTTGCGCCTATTATTTTAAAACATTAGCAATCAAGGAAGTTATGTGAATGGTCTTTAATCAAATGTATATAAAATAATATCAAAATGTTGTAAGATTTAAAAGTTATGACAATTTAAAATGTCATTCAGATTCAATTTCAATCGGTTTCGGATTACAGAACATACCTGAATATTTACAACAAATTTTCGATAGAATTTTTACAACAAATTTTCGATAGAATTTTTAAAAAATATTTTCGATAAAATTTTTACAAAAAAATTTCGATAGAATTTTTACAAAAAATTTTTGATAAAATTTAAAAAAGAATTTCTATAAAAATTTTGCAAAAAATTTTCGATAAAATTTTTACAAAAAAAAATAGCGATACAAATTTTACAAATAAATTTTATAATAAAAATTTACAAAAAAATTTTACAAATAATTTTTGATAAAATTTTTACAAAATAAATTATCTATTTTTATATTATACTGCCCGCCACTTCGTTAGCGTCCTTGCAATATTTTGTTCGATTTTGTTTTAAAAGCAATCCACACCATAGACCCTTACTTTACTTTATATAAATGTTCTTGTCCTTACTAAAATAACGGCGTACTTTTACTGCTTTTTCTCCACTTTTTTTTTTCAAAATAAGATATTTTTGCGGAAAAAGTATCCTATATCGGAATCAGGATAATACGGCACCTCCTCACAAAATTTTGTTAAAATCCATCCAGCGAACACAGACAGACATACAGGAAATGAGTTAATATTTTATTATATGTATAGATTTGTAAATCATAAAAATAAAAACCGAATATATATTATTGTGAAACATAAAATTAAGGGAATAGTTAACATTTGGCATAGCCGAATACAGCACTCTTACTTGTTTGCTTATGATTTTGATTTTACCAGAGTCTGTGCATTGTTTAAGAAGGACTTTACTATTGACAAATTAAAGATATTTAAAAATCAATTTTTTGGTTAATAATAAGAAAGGAATTATGAGAAAGAATGAGTTTGGATGTATCGCCTTTAACAAGACATTTTGCCTTAAGTCCTGACCAAAATGTTAGATATACATATTTAAAAATATTAGCATTCTACACAGGGTTTAAATTGCTTGCTTAAAAATAGTCACAGCACTAAAATCTTTGCTTTGCTTACTTCTTTTTCAGCAAATAAAAAAACTTAATTTCTCAGCATTTACATAACATTTGATTATAAGCGAAAAGATTTAGAAACGCATTTGCTTTTCTGCTGCAAAACAGACAGCAAAGCAATTTTTTTGAAAACTTTTGCTGTTGCTTAAGCAATAAGTTAATGTTTGTATCTTCTTTTGCTGTAAAACAATATTGGAAATCTTTATTTTGCAGAACTTCTAAATTTAGTTTTCTTTAGGTTTGCACGTGGCGCAATAATTTTAACCTCGCCCTGTCAAAGAATTTTTTAAAACTAAAACTGAAGCAGCGAGTAACAGCAAGAAGAACAACTTATTGCTTAAGCAACAGCGAACATTTTCAAAGTAATTGATTTGCTGATTACTTTGCTGCAGAAATTGACACATAGTAAGCTTAAGCAAATGAGTTGCTCTTCTTTTTTCGCATTTGCTTTTTGCTTTTGCTGCACATTTTTTCTAACAGTTAAGCAATTACATATGCATTGCAAATAGTCAATCATTTTTAATCACTGATTCCACAAAGTTATGAAGTAGCCAACTTAAATGCCAAACTTAAAACGACTGAAAATGTTTGAGCTTATTTAAAACATCGGCTGGCATAGTACCTCATTAATGAGATGTAAGAGAAGGCACAGACTGATGGCAAAGAGAAACAGGTGAATAACATTTAAAGTGTACCAATCCATGCTAAAAGAAAGCTATCGGTTGTAAAAATGCAAAGGACACTGGATAACTATTAAACTAGCATAAAAAAAATTTGGTGAAAAATGTAATGGTCTGAAATTTAGGCCCATTATTATAACTTGCCTTTAGCTAAAGTTAGGATTTTATTGGAGCGATAAATAGCTTTTCGTTATTTAAAAAAAGCTAAAAACTACTTTTAACTATCACGTACTATAAGGACATTATTATAACGAAAAACTACTTATCGCTCCAACAAAATCCTAACTATAGCTAAAGGCAAGTTATAATAATGGGCCTAAATCTTTAGATATTTAACCGATAAAAATGTAAGAAAGATTATTATATAATTAAATTCATGAAAAAATAGTTTTTCTTTATTTTAAAATTGACTTAATTATGCATCCCACTGTATACAGTTCTACATTTCTTACTGAAAAACTACTTACTATCATCATTGTATTTTTTCCAATGCTTGAAAAGATCTTCCGATAAATCTGCAACGCATTCAGTTTTTGTAAAGGGCAGAAGAAACTTGTTTAGATGTCCATACTCGTAGAGTTTAACACAGGCTTTAAAAGCGGCTGATATTTTTGCTTCTCTGGCCGTGCCAAAGTAATCACTCTGTAATGAAATAATGAATATAAATTTAAGAAAAACAATTAAAATTTAATTAACTTATAATATTTTAACTATTTAATAATATGTAAATAAACGAAATAAATGTTTTATTTCCTGCGCCTAGTCAAAGGTCAATTGTTCTTTATTAAGAAACAAACAAAACACGGTTATGTAGTTCCACTACACTAAGGTGTACCACCTACCTTAGTTGATTCACAAAGGGTAGAGGTAATCATTAATACCCAGTGCTTAAAAATATGTAAGACATGGTTAAGGACTCGGAGGTTGCGGACAGATTATTCATGTTTGAACCACAGTGCTATCCAGTTCAGGATTCCGTCTGATAGTAGACGGAGAAAGGAATGTAGGCGTATGAGAATACCTAAGAATAAAGATTATACCAATAATGAGAAGTATCTTTCGGAACATTTGGGTAGTGCTCTATTCCTAGCACTTCGAAATACGGACGTAATCGAGCAAACTGTAGAACAATTAAACTTCATAATACTTTACGAGCGAGCTTGTGCCATGGCAGTATTAGATGAAAAAGATCCCGTCTCCCTGGTTGAACAGAGAATTGAATCCATGAAAAAGGTCACAAAAATGGCCTTTAATCGTTACATGACGGAGATAGATTCGAACTCAAGGAACGCTTAGAAGGAAAAGAAAGAAAAGCTGAAGAGATTAATGTCTTGATAAGAGAAGTAGGCGGAGGGACTTCTGCTGTAGTTTAAGAGATAAAAGTTTGAGGGATAAAAATTGTATATCTTTCTGTAAACTTACAATACCTACTTACGCTTAAACCAAATTTCGTGTAAAATTTATCAATCTGGTAGAAGATGGAGGTCCTTCAATTTAACCTATTTTACATCGAAATTTTAAATTTAGCCTTGTTCTAAAATCCCAAGGCTGGGATCGGAAAAAGAATACTGCAGCAATATTGCTATATATACTTCCAACTATTGCTGAAAGCATTTCATGAGCCCTAGTCCATATGTGGACTTTATGGTCAAAAGACTGAAAAATTCCAATTTTTGGATTTTTGGCATTTTATTTGGGGAATTATGGCATTTCCTTAACCGAATGTTGCAGTTTGAATGTCCAATTTGGTTTAAATGTACGTACATCTTGTTAGCTTACACAAAGATATAAAATTTTTATATATTCCTTAAGAAATTTTTTTTTCTTAAAAAAAAAAATGATTGACGGCCTTTTTTAGGCTAAAATACACAAAAATTCAACAATTTTGGAATTGTTAAATTTAAATTAGTCTGGTTTTTAACTCAGAAAAGATATAATCTCGAAATTTTTCAACAATATGTAATATAAAATTTGCTTACTAACTATGGGAAAAAATTAAAAAAAAAATTTGATGAACATTTTTTACAATGTTTTGAAAAAACTGGACCAGGTTAGGGAAAAATCAGAAAATTTAATTTTAAAATGCTTATAACTCGCTCATTTTAAAACATAATTTACAGATCATTTTATAGGTATTAACTAGACCTTTAAGATCATGTATATTTAAAAATCAAACAACAACAATTGAAGAAATGCCAAACTCTAATAGAATTTGCAGGGGCGATGTATCCAATTTTGCGACCTCATAGCGCCACCCCTGACATGGTATCCACCGTCAAAACTTAAGCTGAGGTACTCCTCTGCTATGCTCATGCCAAAATATTTTGATTCTGCCCCATTGTGCACTGAAGAAGAAGAACTTCCAATTAGTTATGACTGTGGAGAAAACGTCTCAAATGGAGAACTGTTCGAAAGGTGCTGCAAAAACTTAATAACTCTTTGAATATTTTTAGAAATAAAACCTGTGATGTCAGTGCAAAACATTGAGAAACGATATCAATTTGCTAATAAACACATTTATTTTTCTTCGCGAGAGTTGGGATGACATAATTTTTTGTACCGAGATGAACCTGAGCTTTACTACCATAATGGACCCAAAAAATGTTGGTACAAGCTTCTGACAGCACTATAAAATAATAATACAATATCCACAGCGACTTTAACCATACAAAAGAGTTGGAAAAATCAGGATTGCAGATGACAAAATCACACCTATTCTGCGGTTCGATTCGAATCGAAATTTTCTCCTTTTGTCAACTTTGGTATTCTGTGTTCCGTTTCATTTAATTTTTTGCGATTGCATGTATTCTGCATTACGATCGTAGCTACGTTTTTGTAAGTTGTGAATTTTTTAACGGAAAGTTTTTCGATTCTTGTTTCTTTAGTTTAAAAGAGCGTGTATTTAAAAAATTGCAAACATAAAGTATGTACAATAAATATTTTTTTTTAACTATTAATTGCTTTTTTTACCGAAATTTGAGAGTTTTATTTAATTTATTGATGGAAAATAATAGCATACAAGCATTACGAAAAGCTGCTGAATTGAATGAAAAAAATTATTCATAAATTAACGGATGGATCCATAAATTAAAACTTTATTTTTGTGCTACAATGATATATTAAATATCACCTCCGGCACCACAGGATTCCTCACACTAGAATAGTTGGGGCACAAATACCTCTTAGTTACTTTGTATTTTCATGTTTTGTTTCCAAAATATTTATAAGATCCCAAAAATATATATGTTGGTATGTTCTCTCGGAATATCCCTTTTATTGATTGCCGCTTAAGAACTGATACTTGATGACGGTATGTAATTTTTTTCTAATCGATTGAAATTTTAACACTTCTTTTCTGTTTTCTTGGGCAAAACTACACCTTGGGCAATCAGTACTCCAGACAATAATTTGTTTACCTCTTAGTTATTACGAATAGCCAACTGTAAATGGCAAGGAATGATTCTCTGGTCTTTTTGTTGTCACGAGCAGAATTACCAGCCAATTCAAGAATTTCAGCGGCTAAATATTCCTTAACGGTAGCACCGGCACCAACACGTTCAGCATAATTGCGTTTATGTAACAAAGAGCAAACGTTGTGCTGGCAATATAACACACTAGTGTTGGCCATTTTACCAAAAAAAAAAAAAAAATAACTGAATGCGGGAACGTAATCGAAATGCAGAATAGGGGTGAATGACCAAGGTAGTTTATGTTGATATATTGAAGAATGAATCAAATCCCAGTGCTTGGAAATTATATTCCATTGACGAGAAAAAATCAGAAAAGTTTAAATACAAATATTATCATTATAATTAGCCAAATCTCAAATCGTATCCCTGTAGCACAGGGTTGTTATATAAGTGCAGAAGAGTTATGGATACTAAAACAGAAAGTCAAGAGTTGAAACTTATTCAAAATTTGTGGGTCAACCCAAATAAACAGGTTGGAAAAGGATCTCAAAGACTGCAGTATAAAAAATAATTATTTATAAAGTAGAAGTAGGGTAATATACCCGGGAAAACAATATATCTCAGTTAGAGTGAGTTATTTCTAAATGTTCACAAGCAGTAAATAATACCCAAATAGGACATACAAAGAAATGAGCAGAAAAATAATATATTTTAGGTAATTAAGCAGGCAAATATTTGAAAGCCATTAAATTTTGAAAACATTTATTTGAAAGTGGAAATCTGAACAATTTTTTATAGTTGCGATGATAATTTTTCTATTAAAGTTAAAATATTTTTTTCAGTCTAATATCGTTATAAACACATGTGCAAACGTAAATGCATAAAAACAATTCATAAAGTTATGAAATTCGCAAAGAAATCAGTGTTTCTTTTCAAGATTTTTAATTTTACCTATCAATAAAAGCAATTGTTTATATTTTTCGACATGTCATTTTATGGGTGAGTTCCAAAACGTCAAAACACTTTGTATTAAACAAAGAATCAGTAAACATAATGATACGCAATTTGCCTTTTGTATGCGCATTGATTACTTTTACAGTTGCATTGTAAATGACGTTTTGGAACTCACAATATTTTTCTACTTATGACATTAAAATAATCAAAAGATGAGGTGAGCTAGGAACATCTTTGGAAGATCTTGATTTTTAGTCCTGTATAATTCTTATAATTCGTCTACATTAGACTAACACCGTAACACTAACATCATGTTAGTGTTAAAAGTGGTTTTACACGGCGTGTATTTGTCGTATGACTTGTCACTTTTCCATGTGTAAATTCTAAACATGTCGTGTGAACCCTTTCAAACATAACATGTGTATTTTCCATGTGTACAATACATATGTTCTATTTTGATGTGACAAAGCATCTGACATGCTGTAATGCCAACTTGATATTTTGCTATTTTAGGTTTTTCGTGGTACCAAAAGCACTAAAAGCGTGTCAAAAGCACTATATTTGCATCTTTGCATTAGCTGTGGTTGGATATACAAAACTGTGTGGCGGAAAAATTATGTATTATAGGGTATGTCAGATGTAATTACACATGGTCGTTTGAAAGCAAAAATTATAAACCGTATGTTAAATGCCTATTTCGAGAAACACATGAAATTACATATGGGTTATCAAACTGACAAGTCATATGACAAACACAGGTCGTGTAAAACCACTTTAAGTGTAGACTGCCCATGTTAATGTTTTTTCCACGTCTTAACATGATTGTTAAAAACATTTGTTATAAGAGATATTTCATAACATGAAAATGACGTTGTTTTATTTTCGTTTGACAGTTTTATTAAGTTTTCTTCTATAAAGAATTGAGCTTACACGTTATTTGCATGAAATATGACATGACGAATTATTCCATTATTTTTTAAGTTATGACGTCATTTGGATTTATTGTATTTCATTTTTTGCGAGAATAAAGGCATAAAGCTTTATGTGTACATTTTTCCTATTTGGCTTACACGATAACAAATTATACCCGGAATGAAAAAAAATTAATTATGGATATACTTACAACTATTGGTTCTCTAACAGGAGACTGAAGTGGCAAACACAAAGCAACAGCCAGCTTACCATTCTTATTTGGCGGCAATTTAGTGTACCATGGCATTGAAGCACCAAAAGCATCCCATGGCAAAGTTTGGCAATAGCGATGTAAAATTGTTAAGGCGGATGAAGCAATTAAACGTGCACCACTTGGTATTACAAAAGGTGGTATCAGCTCAACAAATTGTTTAGCTATATCATCTTCGCTAGGATCATCTCGATCTAAAGTGCGGTTTCTCAAAAATTGTTTAATTTGTTCGTGTGTTTGACGATACAATTGAATTTTTTGCAAGGTCTGCATTTTTTCTGTATCCTGAGCGAAAATGGTATAAAAAGAATTTTGGAATCGGGCACGACCCTTAGTTTGTATGTAGGAGTTAAATGTCTTTAGTGGGTCAAATGCGAAAACATAGTTACATGCTTGTACATCTATTCCTTCCTCCAGCACATTAGAACAGATTATAACATTGCACTGCTTGGAACGAAACTCATTAATAGCTGACATATTCCATTTCGTATCTAAAATACTTTCAATGCTGTAGAGAATGTTTTGTCTTCCAACCATAAATTGTGGTCGTATAATATTTCGAAGTTCCGGAATTTGTGACATGTAGTTCTTTATGACGTAGAACAGGCATTTAGCGGTATAGCGTCTTTCCACAAATACCAAACAAGCGATTTCGTCGGCTTGCTTTCCAGCAAAACATTCCTTCATGTGCTTAAATAATGATAACATTTTTGGAGTAGAATAATTTTCAATTATTGCACGAGAATGACACCTTTTGTCGTTATTAATTTTTCTATTTTCATTGTCATCATCATCCAGTAAACTCAACAGTTCTTTGACAATTATATGCCGTATACGTTCACAACATTGTATAACAAAGCGATATAAATTTTTAAGTGCAATCGTTTCAGCTTGACGCTTTTTAATCTCAAAATCGATGATTGGTGACATGATGGCCAAGGATGCAGCATATAAACCAAAATCTTTCATTTGATATTGGAAATCAGATAACAAATTTTTGATAGCATTTTTTTTATTTGGTTCTCGTAGTGTTGCAAGGTTTTTCGACAATTTTTTTGGAATGTTGCCAATGTCATAATTGTCTATAACAGCTTTACATTGATCAATTATTTGCTGTACCTCATTATCAACACGAAAGTTATGAAAGGGACTTGAAAATGTAACCATTTCTTCTTGAGGTTTTGTTGAGTATCTGAAAAATAATTACAGCGTTGGATATGTATGAGTTAAAAGGAAATCGAACTGTATATTTATAGTAAAAACTAGTTTTATATACATATGAACACTCAGAATATTTTTACAGTAACTGATTGTAGTTTATTTAAAGTCTTCCGTACAGTTATTTTTAACTGAATAAACATTTAAAATGCAAAGCATTTTATTTTACTACTGATTCTAACATTCATTTCTAAAAAAAAAAAAACAATATAAATAATGATTTTCGGTTACAGTTAATATTTTCTAGTTGTTAGTTTTTTAATATATTCATTTATTTAAAGTTGAAAATTCGGTTATGCCATGGTATAATAATACAGGTATATGCAAGGCGAATTCAAAAAAACTAAGCAACCTGTTCTGCCCGACTGTGTCAAAATATTTTACCAAAATATAGAGAAAAATATAAATAACATGAGCTGTGTTCGCAAACACTTCAATGACAAATTATTCATTATAATACAAATAATTAAACATAATAAAAATAAAACGATTTAATTATTTAATATTATGCTAATTACCCATAACGTTTTATAATAAAAATACAATTTATTTGTTGGGGGAAAGAGCTAGTCCCTATACGCATTTCACTGGTTGCTCAGGCCAGATCATCAGGAAAACTTTTTCCTAATCTATATATAAATAGGCAAAGACAAAACTTTGGATCCCTTTTTCTCCTATGTTTGCCAACCGATTTTGTTTATTTTTTCACCGGTTAGTAGATATTATCTAGCTTAAGTGCACAGTCTATATTTGATTAAAATCGGTGCATTATTTTAGGAATAAATGGCTCTTTAAATTGCTACCACTACACATGCTAAAAACACAAATGTATGTGGTAGCTTCAAGTAAAACCAAATGTGCGTGTTTGTATGCAATTTCATTTCTTTGAAAACAAAAAGAGAAGGAGTAATTATACAGTTGTTTCTCTATTTAAATGAGTAAAGTTGAAAACACAACAACAGAGGAGAGTTAATAAACATAATTAAATATGTATATTTATATGTATGTCTACACATTCCTACATATGTTCACATGTGCAAGAATGACGAAAACATGAAAACATCTTATGTACACATAATTAAATAATTGTCTTTTAAATCAATGCAAGAAATTTGAAACAGTTATTTTTTCGATTTGCATTTGTTTTTAGTTGCTTTGTTTTTGTAAATGCATTTTTTACTCTTCTGATAAACTGAATTTTATTCTGTATGTATGTACATATAATTTCATAATTTGCTTCTTAATCAATGCAAGAAATTTGGAAACAGTTATTTTTTCGATTTGCTTTTGTTTGTAGGTGTTTTGTAAATGCATTATTTTTCAGCTTTATTTTATTCTTAGCTTCAAATTATTAAAGCCTTTGTTAGGAAGTGTTAATTAAAAGTGTGGTGGTATTTTTTAGGGTTCCGTACACAAAGTGTAAAAACGTAACCCTATTGTTTTCGCTACAATGTCTGTCCGTCTGTCAGCGCCTTTTATCTCTGGAACCGTAATAGGTCGACTCTTGAAATTTTCACAGATGATGTATAGCTATAGCAACACATACTAAAACTTATAGGGTGTTCCAATAGAGAGGTGTTATTCACGAATATGTGCATATTTCGTGAACTGTAGGTGGGATACATTACAAACAGTAATTAAAACTAAGTTCACTATATAAACAACTATAAAAAAATAAAACTAAAAATTAAAGGGTGTTCCGATAGTGGTGTGATTTGCATGTATAAGGCCTAAGTTTTGATCCATAATAGGTAGACTCTTGAAATTTTCACAGGTGTATAGCTGTGGCCGCTATAGCAACAAAAATTAAAACTTATAGGGTGTTCCGATATAGAGGTGTTATTCACGAATATGTGTTTATATCTTGAACTGTAGGAGGCATACACTAAAAATTTACAAACAGTAATTAAAACTTAGTTCGCTTTATAAACAAGTCTAAAAAAACACCTAAAAATTAAAGGGTGTTCTGATAGTGGTGTGATTTGCATATATAAGGCCTAAGTTTTGAACCATAGTAGGTAGATGCTTGAAATTTTCACAGAAGGTGTATAGCTGTGGCTGCCATAGTAGCAAATACTAAAACTTATAGAGTGTCCCGAGAGTGACGTGCTATTTGCCTTTATATCTTTATTTCTTGAGCTATAGGACGCAGCCACTTAAAATTTGCAGCGATTTAAACTATGTTCGCGTTATAAGCAAGTATACATATTAAACCTAAAAATTAACTGGTGTTCCGTTAGTGACGTGATTTGTATGTGTATATGGCATAGGTTTTGAACGATAATAGGTAGACTCTTGAAGTTTTTACATGATGAGTATTACTATGGCCACTATAACAGATAGTAAAAATTAAAGGGTGTGCCGACAGTGACGTGATTTACATGCACATTGACTAATTTTTTAACCATAATAGATAGACTCTTAAAATTTTCAGAAATGGTGTATTATTTTGACCCCTATAAATATAAAAAAATTAAAGGGTTTTCGACAGTGACGTGTTTTGCATGTATAACGACATATTTTTGAACCGTAATAAGTAGACTCTTCCAGTTTGTATAAAAGATGTGATGCCATGGCCGTTATGGCAATTACTAAAAATTAAAGGGTGTTCTAACAGTGACATGTTTTTCACATATAGTTACTTATTTTTTTAATAGTAATAGGTAGACTCTTGATATATTCATAGAAAGAGAATTGCCATGGCCGCCATAGCAAATAACAAAATTAAAGGGTGTTCCGACAGAGACATGATTTGTACGTAAATAGCCTTATTTTTTGAACCGTAATAGGTAGACTCTTTAAATTTTTAGAGTAGATGTTGTACTTCGGCCGCTGTAACAATTACTAATATCTAAAGGGTGTTCCATCAGTGACATGTTTTTCACGTATATTACCTTATTTTTTGAACCGCAATAGGTAGGCTCATGTTTATTTCTATAGATAGTGTATTACCATGGCCGCTATAACAAAAATTGCTAAAATTTAAAGGGTGTTCCAACAGTGATGAAATTATGACTTTAATTTTAAAATTAAAGGGTGACTCATAAGACATGAAAAAATTAACAACTTGAATTTTTAAAGTTGTACTAAACATAGTGCGGAACCCTAAGTGTGTGAGTCTAACTCGCACTTGACTAATTTATTTTTTATTATTTACCTTTTTAAAATTTTTTAAAGTGTATGTACATAATTTATAAAACGTTTTAAATCGGTTTAAGATTTTTAAATATTTTTGCCTTTGAATTCAAAGTGACTGTTATCCTAATTTTGCATTTATTCTGAAAATATATTTTCTTTTTTGTTAAAGAAACTAATTTTTATATTTTTTGAGATGCCACGAAGACGATCAAGAACTGGTAGAATGGAGAGACGGCGACGAGCAATTCAATATCTTACTCAGAACAGATCTGGAAATATTAACACCGACAATCTGCGTAATGGCAATGAATTATTAAATAGTTTTAAATGTGCTTTCAATATTGTTCCAAGCAATTTTGTAAGTCATAACTGTGGTCCAATGCACTTAATATGCCTTTTTTGTAGTGCTAAGCATTTTGAGTCTGAAGTAACTCAAAATGATTTAACTTCTTTTACAGCATGTTGCCACAAGGGAAGAGTTTCTTTAATGCCATTGTCTCAAAATAGCTTTTTTAATTCTTTATTTAATAATTTGAATTCACAAAACGCTGTTGAAAAGTGTAAAACAAAAAACTTTTTTGAAAATATTCGTGCTTTTAACTCAGCATTTGCAATGGTTAGTACAGAGGCAAAAATTGATAGAAATTGTATGCAAGGAATCTATCATTTTAAAATTCATGATGTGTTTTATCATCGCGTCGGTGCATTGGTGACTGAATGTGGCAGAAAACCATGCTATGCGCAGTACAATTTGATATGAATTACGCACAATTTATTTACTTTTTTTTTTAAACCGAAATAAAATACTTCTCACTACTACGAGTATGTATAAGATTTTTGTTAAAATTTTGTTTCCCATTTTGTTTAATTTAATAAATATATGAATAAACTATATAAAATGTTGCAGAAATAAATTTGGTCGAATTTCGACCACGGGGCGCACTCTAGTTACTTTAAATAATTAAAATCAATTATATGTAAAAGAAAGGGTTTTTTAAAAAAGGTTTTAAATATTTAATATTTCTGACATACAATTATTAAAATATTTTGGACTAGCTGTGCTTTGAAAGCATTCCACACCAATTGTAAGACTCTTATTGTGCTTCAGTTATGGTTATGTATTTACTTTATATAAAGGTACCCATCACTGGATAAAATTCTAAAATTTATAAAAAAAATTCTAAAAATTATTGCAAAGCTCTGTAAAAGATGTTTAAAATATTTAAATAACAATGTAATTCCAAAAAGTAAAAACACAAATCAAATACAAATTTAATTCAATTGGCGCCATCTGTTGCACAATAGTGTTTAAAATATCTCAGCTTTAAACCGCAAATTTCAGTACCTTTAAACCGGAAAATGCATTTTTTCACTGCTTTTTCTGCACTTTCTCTTGGAAATGAGATATTTTTGCAGAAATCAGGAAACTTTGGTATCTCCTCACAAAAGTTTGTTAAAATCCATCCAGTGGTTTTCACGTGATGTGAACACGAATGTAAAGCAGACAGACGGAAATGAGTTACTATTTTATTATATGTATATAGATATTTATTTAACATATGTAAGTAATGATATTTAATTTAAAAGTTAAAATTTATAAAGATCAATCTCCAATAATTCATTTTAGGTTAGGTTAAGCAGAAAATATAAATATAACCAAGGCACACTGTCATTATTCTAAAGAGCCCTTAGATTGTGGGTTTCAATAAACAACTGCTGAGTACATTTCGACTTCATTAAGGGAGCCGGTAGATATAGGAAGGACACCTAAATAAATATGCAGTACTTGTGAACTAAATCTAACGAGCCTAAAGCCGATATGGCTGCCTGAAGCAAGTCAGGAATTGAGTGGACAGCATACGACCCTAGCAGCAGCATCAAATCCATATTGTCATCAGGTTATGTCGACCACCAAATTTCCGCCTACGAGAACTGATTTAAATTAAGTTGCAAAGTTTTACTTGAAAACATACTTATTTTTCTTTTCTTTAAGTAAACATTGCAAGTTAAATAAATAATTGAATAAAATACAGCAATTAGTTCACAGTGCACTTTGTAATATATAAAACTATATTTTTTGTTGAAATTATTACCAATTTTAAACGTTGTATAAAACAGAGTTTTATACAACGTTTGACAATTTCAGATAAGCAAATTTAAACAGCTGTTCTAACAGTTTTACCTGTATTATTATGCCATGGGTTATACCGAAAATATTAAAACTAAGTATGTGTGTTGAAACTATTTGACAGTTTTAGACAAAAAAAATCAAAATAACAATACATATTTGTTTGAAAAAAATCAAATGTACCACATTATCTGGTGTCCCGAATTACATTATGCAACTTTTGTCGCTGCAATCTTTCTCGTTTCTTCTTTAATGTTGCATTTGTGTTTATATCGTGCAATTTTATGGATGTATACACTTGTTACATTTTAAACTTCAAAATTAAAACTACGAATGAGAGTACAAAACGAATTTCAAGAGTACATGCATATGTGTACCCTTTTCAATTCCCGTCTCCCCTCTCGCCTACTAATGAGGAATTGCAGCGACAAAAGTTGCCTAATGTAAATCGGCACTGAGTAATTCAAGTACTAAAGGGTGTTTTTCGTAGAGGTATAGAACTTTAAGTTGCAATAAAACAACGATGGATTATTCGATTGACATGAATTTTATTTATCCGAAAGATAATCTTGTGGCATTACATTTTAAATATGATTTCTGGCTTATGACCGCCACGGCTGGCGCGTATGTAGTCCAATCTGGACGTCAAATTTTCGATGACTTTTCCCAACATTGGTGGCCGTATATCGGCAATAACACGGCGAATGTTGTCTTCCAAATGGTCAAGCGTTTGTGGCTTATCCGCATAGACCAATGACTTTACAAAGCCCCACAGAAAATAGTCTAGTGGTGTTAAATCACAAGATCTTGGAGGCCAATTCACAGGTCCAAAACGTAAAATTAGGCGGTCATCAAACGTGTCTTTCAATAAATCTATCTAAAATTGCACTATTAGGAAGCGTTGTTCAGGCATGAGTCTATTCATGATGAATCGCCAAACCAAACTCAGAATAAATCACTTGACAGCTGTTAAATCGGTCGCCATCTTGAAAAGTAATGCCAACTTAAAGTTCTATACCTCTATAAAAAACACGCTTTACATATATGTATGTCAAAAATAATAGATTCAAAATTACACAAATCTTCCAGTCTAATTGTTGGCAACCCTTAGGGTGGGAAAACTACGTATAATTTAGTTTTTAAGCTTTCAACAACTGAAATAGAAAATTAATAACAATTGAAACTACCTTATAGATAGAAACGAAGAGAACGATGACGGACGTAGCTGTCTAAAAAATGCATTCTGCTCTGATGGTGTCTAATTTTTCTTTATCTCTTTATAATTAAGAACTTAAGCCTAAATAAATAATTTATTCATTTAAAAATAGTTCAAAATAACAATTCATATGATAATTTTAAAATTTTGTTGTGCAAGTCTTGTATATATTTCTTAATTATTTGTTGTATTGTGGTCACTTGTCATGTTAAATATATTTAAAACATTCTTGATTTAAATTGAAATAAATTTTGGAGTTATGCCACTGTTTCTGCATCGAATAAGAAACGTTATTGCTTCTCTTGTTTTTATGATCTTATTCCTTACTGATTTGAATCTTTTGATCCATCTCGAAACTTCTTGATTCTTCTTAAACCTTTTGTATAACATCACTTTATTTTTGCGTGCTCTTTTTAATATTAAATAATTAAATATTGTAGTTTTTCACCTTTTTTATTTGATTCTATTTTTTACTAGCACAAGGTCTTTTTTTAAAAATTTTAATATTTAATAAAAGTTATAGTTACAAAATTTAAATGAATAAAAAAATTGTTTGACAATCAATTTAAAATTCTAAAATTTTAATACATTCAAGAAACAAAATTTAAAAAACAAATAAAAAATTAAAATAGAAAATTTTTTTACATACACATATGTATACCCAACATACCATATAGCAATCAAACTACAATACAACTTCAGAATAAGCTTATAAATAATAGTCTATTTTAAGCTTTTCTTAATTTCGCTTATAATAATATTTATCTATACATATAATAAAAAACGTAACTCATATCCGTCTATCTGTCTTTTTTTTTTCGTTTGTGTTCGCATCACGTAAAAACCAATGGATGGATTTTAACAACATTTTGGGAGGAGGTATCTTAGTATTCTAATCCCAATGTAGGATACTTTTTATATATTATTTGCAAGAGAAAAAGGAGAAAAAGCAGTGAAAAACGCAATTTCCGGTTTAAAGGTACTGAAAATATTTTCATATTTCATATATTTTCAACACACTTTTTTATTTATTTTTATATTACTATTACTATTATGTAACAGATGGCGCAAGTTGAATACAATTTGTATTTTTACTTTGTGGAATTACATTGTTATTAAAATATTTTAAACACCTCTTACAGAGCTTTACAATAATTTTTGAAATAAATTTTAAAATTTTATCCAAGGATGGGTACCTTTATATAAGTTTGGAAAGGGTATATATAAGTTTGTCATTCCGTGTGTAATTTCTACAATATTCATTTCCGACCCAATAAAGTATATATTTTCTGGATCCTTATACATAGAGAAGTTGATTAAGCGATGTCCGTCTGTCCGTCTATCCGTCTGTCCTTCTATTCGTCTGTCCGTGTTAGTGTTGTAATGTCATTTGCCAAAGCACCAGAAGAGATACAAAAAAATTAACCACACCAATCTGTCAGGCATAGTTTCGAAAATTTTGGTATTGCAAACATTCGATCATTCCTTTCAGCAACATCGGATCATTTCTTTGGAGACTGCGGGCCAAAAACCACGCCCACCTATATTTTTTTCACGTTTTTTATTAATTTTTTTCGGCTTTAATGATTCTGTTTTGCCTTTTTTTGTCAAATAAATATTAGACTGCGACAGGTAGATTCCAAGGAGTGCATACAGATCTCGGGGGATCAATAACCCCATGCGAGGGGCGATTTTTGTTTGTTTTTAGATATGTGAGGTTTTTCTGCTTTGATTTGTATTAGAGACCTTAATAGAAAACAATACACATAGAGGTAGCCAATGGACCCACAGGGTACCCACTGATAAATAGGAGCAGTTAAAAGGACCCCCATGTGTCAATATGAGGGAATTTTTTTTTGTAAGGATTTCTTTTTGCTTTAGTCTGACCATTCTGCCTCAATATAAAATGCAGAAAGGTCCCAAATTTAACAAAAAAATTTCAATAAAATTTAAAAAAAAAAATTTAAAAAAATTTTTTTTAAAAAAATTAAATTTTTTTTTTTAAATATTTACAAAGCATTTTCAAAAAGATATTTTACAGAAAAATATTCGAAAAAAATTTTTTTTAAAATTTTCGAATAAAATTTAAAAAAAAATATTTTTACAAAAAATTTGTACACGCAATTTTCGAAAAATTTCATCATTTCTTTGAAAATGAAAATGATGACTGTAACATAACATATTTTTAATATTAAGAATATACATATGTATGTATGTGTGTATTTAGAGTAACATATTTTTTTAAATGCGTTTGATTTTTTTAAATGCGTTTGATTTTTAAATAGATGATATCTCTGTTTTAAAACCTAGGTGCAAAAAACACATAGTCATCATCAGGATACAGACTACAAACTGGCAAAAATAAAACGATTATTTTGAAGTCAGCAAAGCTACATGGCTACACTGCCTCCGTTGTGGCTGTCGTCAACTTAGGCTAATTTCTATTTTATTCAACAAAAGAAAATGTCACAAAATTGTACAAACAAAAAGTTTTGGAGGAAATATTTATAATTTTTTGAAAAAGTTATTTAATTTTATAAAAGCAAAATAAGTATTTCTACAACAATGAGTTTACGATGTAGCTGTCGTCTTCAATATCATTAAGTAGCTGACAACACGGCGACAATTGTAGCAAACGGAATTTGTTTTCATTTGGCTTCTATTTCTTTAACTCATGAATAATGATTTTTTCTCATACGACTTTATTTAAGTAAAGAGTCAACAATATGGATAATGCTGTACATGTCTGTATAAATAGAATCACCGTGGTGAAGGGTTTAGAAAATTCGGCACGGCCGAATATAGCACGTTTACTTCCGTTTCTTAATTCTTCTTTTGATACATACATACATACATACGTACATATACATACATACATACATACATACATACATACATACATACATACATACATACATACATACATACATACATACATACATACGTATACTATATATACATACATAATAAAATGAAAAAATCCGTCTCTACATTTTTAAATTAAATTATTAATTAATTAAAGACCTAGATTCTCCTACTCTTATATTTATGTTGTATAAATTCATTTAATGTTTTATATAATCATTAATAAATAAATAAAAATATAATAATTTTTCTCATATTAGAATAAAAATCTTCTGCAAAACTATACACACAAACAATACTCATTTTAGAAAATGCAAAATGTTGCCGTTTGATTTGTAATCATGCAGGTCTCTGCACAGAAAAAAGTTTGAACATAAATAGTATGAACTGATTTCGTAATTTTTTGTTTTTAAAAAATATTAATTATAATAATACATAGTTTGAATATGTCGTTTTACTACTTCATTCAAAATATCGAAGTGGCTTGAATAAATTTGTAAAAAAAATTATTAAAAATTTTCTTTACCAAAAAAATATATACATATTTTAATTTTTAAAAATTTTCTAACACCGCGTTTATTTTATTTATTAAAAATAAATAATTTGCAAATTTTAAAATTAGCACAATAAAGTGCTTTCTGTGAAAAAAATATGTGCAAATGTAAGTGGTTTAGTTTTGCATCTTAAAAGAGTGCATAACATTAAAACAAATGGTGAGTTTTTTGTCTTACTTGCTCATGTATGGAATCCTCGTAGTAAGAGGAACACTAAAACTTGCCACAAGCTGCAAGTGTGCCTTCAGCAGAAGCAAATATTTTGCCTAAGAGGCAAGCGATGCCTTATTTGTTATAAGACAAGATCTATCTAAATTGGAACAAAAAAGTCTTAAGTTTTGATTGAAGCTTCTCGAAAAAAATAATGTCTCAAGACACGATGTTAATGAAATACAGAGACAGTTGTTAACAGATTGTTTTGGTGGAAATTTAAGTAACAATTAAGAGATCAATCGAATTAGTAGTTTATTTGATTTATTGGATTCCGAATATAAAATTATACATCACTCAACTGCGAAAAATCTCACAGGTAACTTGAAAGTGTGTACAATGAGCGATGACAACATCATGGGTACTGAAATGCAAATACCAAACAAATCGGAGGTAATTTTATTACCTGGCGTCTATATGCAAAGTTTTCTAATATAATATGTGCACAATAATAAAAGGGTATTTTTTTGGATCAAACCACATGGAGCAACCCTAAATTTATTGCAACTATTTAATATTTATGTTAGTAAAAGACATTATATGTATAAGTTATAAATTATGCTTAAAGATTCAGAGGCATCCGCAGAATCAAGGAAACAAGTTTTGAAATATAAAAAATTGAATGTTGAAGAATTTGAAAATTACTGGTAGCTAACTTAGATTTAAGGAAATATATGAAAAAGATGGAAACTTACCAAGCAAAGCAATAGTTTCCGTATCTTTCAAAATATTGACTTCCACACTTCTGAAGTTTGAATTATGAAATATTGATAAATATATAGAATATTTAAAAATATTGATAAATATATAGAATATTTATCAATATTATATTAAAATTGAATTTCTGAAATTGCAGATTCAAAAAATGAATTCTATTGTGGTGTTTGCATTACTTACTTAAACCTGGTTTAAGTTTCTTTGGAAAATCACAAAATAATCCCTAAAAATTGTACAGTAAATGATTTCAAAAATACATTTGCAATAATAGGAGAAACTCATGAAGCACCTGACGACAAAATCAAGTTTTTTTTAAACAACAACAAGAAGCCGAATCATTTTGAATTTTAAACGTCCAAAAATAGTCATTCTTAAAAATTAAGTGAAAAATGGCTAAATTAAGTTTTAACGTCAGAGTATTTAGTTCTTTTTTCTCTTTAATGTCATTACATTTTGCTTGTAACTTTTGCCTCTTAATTTTAATAACAATATCGTTCACCTAACATAATAAGTAACACTTATTACATAAAAATTTTGCTTTAATTGCGAGTAATCATAAACAATTTCATATTATTTATGGAAAGAATCATTGGATCTAAGTATTATTTTTTTCTGTGTGGTGCATATACTATTTTCATAAGGGTTCCGTTTTGATTTTTCTACAATTTTTAAGAAATAAAAAAAAATGTTTTAAAATACGATAACGAAAACAACAGAGAGAAAGGTGATGATATTGGAATGCATGCTAAAAATTTCTATTTACACTTTTTGAACGTTGTTTTTTTTATTCTATTCTATATATATAAAAAGAAGTGTACACTTTGATGTCACCACTAACTGCGGAAACGGGTCGACCGATTTTAGCCAAAATTTCAGAATATGTTGGGGATGGCCTGTAGATGGTTTGTGTAAAGTGTGCATGAAATCGGCTTAGTGATTCCGTAAATATAGCATTTAAATTTTCCTATATATTCCCATACAAATATCAACAAAATGACCTCAATTTTACATATTATGATTTTTTGATGTCACTTGAAAAGTTACCAAACAAACCATGTCTTTCTAATTGGAATGTTGAGCTGAATCTTTTCAGTCGTTGCTTCGATCGTCATTTTATTTGTGCGCTGACCACTCGATTTTTCACTTGCTATACACCTGCATTGTATCATAGGTATATGTTACTTTTTTCTTTGCGTTTCCTAAATCACCTCCTCGACTGGTTGAACCCGATATGTGATGCTGTTGTTGAGATGTATACAAATGCTTTGTCGCGAAACTATAATTGTTTCTCCTCTGTTGAGAGTGAACCTACAAGGTGCACAAAACCGACAAAGGTTAATCATTTCGCAAGCACTTAGAAGGGCTCTAAGGTTGGACCCAGGCAACGCCGGGTAAAATACACTAGTTATATTTAATAATTCTTGCAAAAAAAAACCGACTTCAAAACAAATAGAAGGGCACCAATTCTAAACTAAAAATGTAAGAAGTAATCTGTAAGAATTAGATTTAAACCAAATAAAAGATGCGCCAAAATTAGAGGGAAAAAATAAACACTATTGAATGTCAAGCCTCTCCCTATTACTGTTTAAAAGTTAAGTTATTTTCACCAGCATCCGTCTTGTATGGGGACACCATTCAAGCCTCTGTCTATAACGGTTTCAAAGATAGGGGCACACAGATCAAATAACATCACCTATTCGGACACCCTTTAATTTACAATGTTAAATTAAAGACCTGTTGTTATAGAGGACTTGGTCACAAAGATTCTTTGTAAATTTCAACTACCTGTCTATAACGGTTAAAAAGTTTAACCATATATATCAAATTACATGAACTATTGGGACACCCTTTACATTATAATTCCATATATATATATTTGTTATCATACCAGAGAAAGTAGTGGACATTCTGCCTAATTTTCAAGTGTTTGTGTTTAACGGTTCAAAAGATAGGGTCATATAGATCAAATTACGTAATTTATGGGGACACCCTTTAATTTCTAACTTCAAAGTGTATACTTGCTATAGTGGACTTTGCAATACAGGTTCCTTGTAAATTTCAGCTGTCTGTCTCTAACAGTTCAAAAGTTTGGCCACATACATAGAATTACATTAACTATTGGGACACCCTTTAAGTTCCAAATTCAAAATTTTATCCTTTTTGTTATAGCTGACTTAGCACTACAGGTTCTTTGTAAATTTCAGCGGTCTGTGTACAACTATTCAAAAGTATGGCCATATACATCAAATTAAATGAACTATTGGAGCACCCTTTAATTTAAAATTTTGAGAATTTATACATTTTATTATAACGGTCATAGTAATCGACATTCTGTCAAATTTTCAAGGTTTAGTCTATAACGGTTCAAAAGATAGACCCAAATAGGTCATATTATGTCACCTATGGGGACACCCTTTAAATTTTAAATTTATTTTTTTATTAATTTCTGCTGTTGGGAGCTATAGAGGCACGCAATTTTTTAAAATTTTAATTTGCTGCCCTTTACGGTTCTTAATACACGTAAAAAAAATGTATGTTGTATGGGGACACCCTTTAATTTTTAATATAATGAACTGTTTTTAAAATGGGACCAACCTTGAAGCATAACCTTTCAAATAAAGCAAAAAATTTTAAAATCGGTTCAGAAATGGCTGAGTTCTGCGGTTACATGCATAAAAAAAAAAGCAACATTCAGACGAATAGATAACCTCCTTCTTTTTTGAAGTCGGTTAAAAAATAAACACTATTGAATGTCAAGCCTCTCCCTATTACTGTTTAAAAGTTAAGTTATTTTCACCAGCATCCGTCTTGTATGGGGACACCATTCAAGCCTCTGTCTATAACGGTTTCAAAGATAGGGGCACACAGATCAAATAACATCACCTATTCGGACACCCTTTAATTTACAATGTTAAATTAAAGACCTGTTGTTATAGAGGACTTGGTCACAAAGATTCTTTGTAAATTTCAACTACCTGTCTATAACGGTTAAAAAGTTTAACCATATATATCAAATTACATGAACTATTGGGACACCCTTTACATTATAATTCCAAATATATATATTTGTTATCATACCAGAGAAAGTAGTGGACATTCTGCCTAATTTTCAAGTGTTTGTGTTTAACGGTTCAAAAGATAGGGTCATATAGATCAAATTACGTAATTTATGGGGACACCCTTTAATTTCTAACTTCAAAGTGCATACTTGCTACAGTGGACTTTGCAATACAGGTTCCTTGTAAATTTCAGCTGTCTGTCTCTAACAGTTCAAAAGTTTGGCCACATACATAGAATTACATTAACTATTGGGACACCCTTTAAGTTCCAAATTCAAAATTTTATCCTTTTTGTTATAGCTGACTTAGCACTACAGGTTCTTTGTAAATTTCAGCGGTCTGTGTACAACTATTCAAAAGTATGGCCATATACATCAAATTAAATGAACTATTGGAGCACCCTTTAATTTAAAATTTTGAGAATTTATACATTTTATTATAACGGTCATAGTAATCGACATTCTGTCAAATTTTCAAGGTTTAGTCTATAACGGTTCAAAAGATAGACCCAAATAGGTCATATTATGTCACCTATGGGGACACCCTTTAAATTTTAAATTTATTTTTTTATTAATTTCTGCTGTTGGGAGCTATAGAGGCACGCAATTTTTTAAAATTTTAATTTGCTGCCCTTTACGGTTCTTAATACACGTAAAAAACATGTATGTTGTATGGGGACACCCTTTAATTTTTAATATAATGAACTGTTTTGAAAATGGGACCAACCTTGAAGCATAACCTTTCAAATAAAGCAAAAAATTTTTAAATCGGTTCAGAAATGGCTGAGTTCTGCGGTTACATACATAAAAAAAAAAGCAACATTCAGACGAATAGATAACCTCCTTCTTTTTTGAAGTCGGTTAAAAAATAATCCTCGATTTCCCAAAATTTGGAAATAAACAAGATTAACTTTACTGCTTTAGAAACTATTGAGATGACATTATAGTTAAAATAAATATTTAAACAAGCATGTATTGTAATTATTAAATATTATGCTAATTACCCATAACATTTTCTAATAAAAATGCAATTTATTTGTTGGGGGAAAATTTAAATCAATTAAAATATTGTCAATACTTACACCATTACATTTTTCATTTTTTCAATATCACAAATTGTGATAATGTTTCCGCGGAATGTTGCCTCCAGTCTTTGTAATTCTTCAACAATTTTGCCAAATTTATTACCTTTGATAATGACACCAGTTAAACCGATAACACGAGGTAATTTGTTTTGATCGCAGTACTGAAAGGTACTAAGAAATGCATGCATTGGATGATTGCCAGTTGCGTGATGACATTCATCGATAACAACTATGCTTAAATCTGTGACTTTTATATAATTTTGATTCACAATATCGAGAAATATTTGCGCAGTTCCAACTAACACCTACAAATGCATACAACACTATTAATTTCAACATAAAAAGATAGTTGCATTATTTTAAGTTCATACTTGATTGGTGTCTATTTCATCTTCCCAATTTCGGCGGGTCCAATTATCAACATCTCGTTCACCAATGTAGAGACCAATTTTTAAGTTGGTAGTCTTTTTAAGTTCCTTATATTGTTGGCGAGCCAATTCTACCGTATTGCACATAAAAATGGCACGTTTTCCACCATTTTTTATTGTTCTAAAAGAGAAAATATTTATTTTATAGTTAAGTTAAAAAATCAAGCAAAAGAAAATTTTATTCTTATTTTTCACAATTCGTGGTACGTTTTTTAAGCATACGTACTAAAAAGATGCTTCTTTTTATTATCGAAATACTTATTGGTCAGGTATTTTAATAAAATTTGCATATAACTGCGTATTTGTTTTTCAACCTTATTAAATATATGATGCTTACAACTAAACTCTACCCAAAGTAGATAGATGCGAAGATGCTGATGACGGACGTAGCTGTCTAGAAAATTCATTCCATTCTGCTTGCGTCTAAAAATAAATTTTTCTGATTTTTTCTTCAAATTTAATCACCTAATTTGTAATTAATATTCTTTCAACTTAAAATATAACGAACTTGAGCCTAAACTCAAAATATTAATTTGTATGTTAATATAAATATAGTTCGACTAATAAAAACTTATATATTTAATACTGTTATTTAAAATAGTCATTTATATCTGTAGAGCTAAAAATTAGGTTCATTAAAGTACATTTTGCAAATTATTTACTATTTTTTGTATTTTTAGTATTATATTGCACTATTTTTTCATTTATCTTCCTGATTTTTTTAAGAGGTGCAATATTTTCCATAAAGATTCTCCATAGGTTCGCAATTAAGTCTGGCGATTGAGAAGACCACTATAACAAGTTAATCAAACCACTTCTTTACGATCTTAGATGAAGGTTAGTCATTATCTTGTTTATATTGTCATTTCAGAGGCATTTGCAATTCGGCATATGGCAGCATAACATCACTAAGGATATGGAGATAAAGTTGTTTGTCTAAATTTTCCTCGATCCAAAATATTACGACTAATGCCGTTCCAAGAACATCCCCCTATCATATTTCCACCACCATGCTTAATGGTCTTTGTGGTGTACTTTGATCATGCGCGTTGTTTTTTGGACGCCTTATTCAAGTTCTTCCTGATGACCATTGCAAAATCTCAGCGACCTTTTCTTTGTCTATTGTTTAACAGCGGAACTTTTTCCGCCGAATCTTCTAAACATTTTTTTTCCGCAAACGTCGCCTAATAGTCCACTCTGACACTGGTAGCTCTAACTCATTTTGCAGCTGTACTGTAGACATGAAAATATTTTGCATAGACAACAACTTAATTCGATCATCGTCACTTTTTGAAGTTATTAATGGTTGATCTCTCTTAGGATTTAATTTTGTTGGTTGAATAATAATATTTTAATAATATTTTAAGACCTTCCAATGATTTGTACAATCTTACGTTGACTATTACCATGAATGTGCAGCTTCTTCATTATTTTTTTTTTTTTCTTCCTGGCTAAAATGTTTCGAGCGGCCCATTTTTAAATATTCTTTGTTTTTTTTTCATTTTGTGTTAAAACAGAAATCGCTAGCGATCATTCATTCGCACAATTACATTTACAACAAAAACAAATTCAAATTTTTTTTTTTGTGTTTTTTTTTGGAAATAACCTAGTTATTTATAAATTTGACATGAGCATAACAGAGGAACTTAACTTTTAAAGATGGGTACTATACACCCCCCAGGAATGTGATCTCAAAGTTGGAAACCTCACACCTGAAAATTATTTTACAGCTTGCCATATCTTCACTTTTACTCTGATTTTTTAAAATTGTACATGGTCTTAAAGGTCTTGTCAATGCCTACAATATGGTATCTAAATTTGCAAATAATAATTTAAAATTATTGAGTTTTTATAAGCATTTTAAAAAATAAATTTTTTGATTTTTCGCTACCCTGGTCCAGTTTTTCAAAATATTGGGTACAATTTTTACAAAATTTTTAATCGTAGTTAGCGGGCCAAATTCTAAATATGTATTTTCGATAAATTTGAAGATCGTATCTTTTCTGAGTTAAAAACTAGATGATTTTCAATTAAAAAATCCAAAATTATTGCATTTTTGTGTACTTTAGCCCAAAAAGGACATTAACGCTTTTTTATAGAAAAATTTTCTTAAGAAATATTTAAAAATTTTATATTTTTGTATAAGCTAACTATGTGTGTACGTTTAAAAAAATTTCGTATAAAATTGATTATCCTTGTAGAAGATGGAGGTCGGAAATACTAAAATTGCAATCAATGTTAGTGCAGGTAGTACTTCATAAACCAAACTGCTTAAACTGGATAAATAAGATCGAAAAAGCCGTTTTAAAATATACATATGATACCAGAAAAGGTGTTGTTGGTTGAAAGGACAAAACTGCTAAGGACCCGAAACAACCACTATTTACTGAGTGATTTTTGTGAAGATTACTTTCAAACAACAAATATCTGCCTAAAACAGTACAAATACACCGGATTATAGGCAGAAACTCTAATATTAGCTAATAATGCAAGACTCTAACGCGCGCAAATAACTTATTACGAATGATTACAAACGCTCCCTGGTGTATAAAAAATTTAACATTCAAAAAGGTCTCAACGTGCTTTGGGTTAAAACAGAAAGACATAAACCAGTAAGATTTTAAATTACCGCGACTGAACTCGACAAAAGATTGATATTGCCTTTATTGACAGAAAACGAGAGAGATGAATCCAAAACCACACACGTTGGGTTGAAATTCCCAATAATGGCTCTTAATTGAAAACTTATATTTTTAAAAAGTAATCTATTTCAGGTTATAGCAAGGTATATTTATTTTACTAGGTAGTGGCGTCCCTACAACAAATACAACAATACAAGAACAACATGGCATTTTGTTGTTGCTTTGTAGTTCGAAATGTCAAAAAACATAGGAGAAAATTGAGAAGGACTGTATGTGTTTTATTGCCTTTTCACTTCTACACTATAAAATTTCTGAACACATACAACTTTTGACATGTCGAACTACTAAATCAGCTGGGCGGACGACACTACCTAGTAAGATAAATATACCTTGGGTTATAGTAAACAAAATTGTGCATCACTAGTTATCTTTTTCATTTTTATATGTTATCTACTTTTCGAGTTGTGCCGTTGTCAAAGTTGAAGTTTTTTAAGTTTTTGAAAACAGTGGTAAAAACTGAAAATTTTTTTTTTTTTAATTAAATTTTTGTATTTTCCTAGCATAAAGTAATATTTTTTCAATGGAACCTTCAACTTCAAGTATTTGGAAACTCAAATATGTATCTCAGATAAATATTTTTGTTGTAGAAATATTTTTAATATTTTATTGAAAATTGGTGTAAAAAACAATCATTTTTCACCTTCAAGAAGAAATTCAAATCCGGTTTGGGGAAGCTTGGGTAAAAAAAATTTTGGAATTTTTTATGTCTACTTACAAATCACATTAAAACATTTTGCGGGTTTTTGCGCTAAGAAGAAAAAAAAATTGTTTTCTATTTAAACATCAAAGAAAAATTCGAAAATGCTTAGCAACGCACTCACTGCTTTAATCATGTATGTATGGAAGTGTGTACATGTAGTTTTGTTTTTGTTTTTTGTTGATTTTCTGAATCTTAATATTCCCATTTTTAATATTATTACCCTGCAGTTCCGAACTATAAGTCCCATACTGATAAAATAACATTAGACTTTAATGTGTACTTGTCATTTGATAGGCTAATATGTTCTTTTGATCGCTTGGTTTCCCAAAAGTATATAATAAAATATCTAGCCTTTTAATAACTATTGGACTGCTGGGTAGGTATAATTTTAAGTACTTGTAACATAGTTGGAAACGTGAATGATTATTTTTTAACTTTCTTTTTGTTTGTTTCAATTGTAACTGTTTTGTTTTTTTTTATAGGTATCGTGGTGATATTATGTCTAAAAGTGATGTGAATAAACACTACTCGTTACCTGGTATACAAACCATTACACAATACCATTACTTTAAACATCTTGTTTTAGGATCAAGGGAGCTTTATAATATAATGAAAAACGCAAACTCTATAAGAATTTATAAGAAAATAAAGTTTTTGCAAACTGAATTAATTAAAAGGTACAATCATCACGATATGAAACGTTTTAGAAACAGGTTTTATATTTTTTGCAATGATTTGAAAACTCGATGGTTTAAAAGTTGCAGAAGAGAGAACGATTTTTTAAAAAATAACGAAAGTTGGCTTAATACCAAAATTTGGTGTTTGAAGAGAGCAGCAAAAAAACTATGACAAAAAAAAACAAAAGTTCTAAGAACATCAAATTTTTTGTCTATGATGGCTCATGCAATGAAGATATTTTCAATAGCAAACATTACAAAAAGAAAATTATCGTGTTACCACAGCAGGTATTGGACCTTCTATTATTACCTGAAATTTCTGAAGAAAATAATTCCGATGATATTTATTTTTGTGACAGCGAATAGTATTAAACATAAAATGTAAATTTATATTAATAAAAACTTTTCAATAAATAAAGATTAGTATGGCCCACTTCCGGAAAAATTTTGTATGGGGGCTATACGAAATCATTTACAGATTTCATTGAAAAAATTGCCCAAATTTCATTCATTTATCTTTAAAAATGGAGCTTCCAAAGCAATTTAAATATTCATGCAAGCTGACCAAAAATATTTTTTTAAGTAGTAATGACTCAATACTACGAAAGAAAAAAAAATAAGTGCTATCTCTAACGCCTTAATTAAGAGCCGTATTTAGCAATTTCAACCCAATGTGCGATAAAAATATAAAGGCAGCCAGCTTTGTGTGGACAGCCCACTTGGGTCCAGTTTGTTTGTATCTTTGTGTTACCTACCTCGGCTATAACTAAAGATACTACAAGTAATTAAAAAAAATTTTATTAATGCCTAAAATAATAAAAGCTTTTACACTGGCTCATACCAGGGCTCATATTTTAAATGTAATTTCACAACTTTAGAAACACCACATTAACTAATATTCGCAGTTCAGAGGCTTTCAACTTAGAATAAATAGGTTTCACTGATGATTGTACCTTATTTTCCTTTCCTAATAACACATTCTGCCGCTTCCTGATCTAAACTACACTTAAACCAATTCCAAATTTCATCAGAAATATACTCACTCCTGAAGTTCCGACGAAAAGTGTTTAAGTGCTAAAATAGCAATAAAAGTTTTTCCTGACCCGGTTGGTAAATAAATAATACCATTTCGTTTACAAACATAATTTAGTAACTCCAATTGATATTGCCTGGGTTGGATCTAGAATTAAAACAAATATAATAAATAACAAATAGTACATGTACATATGAACGTATCTTTAAAACAAAGCAATGTACTTACAGGACTTTCTGTGTTTTGTTCATCCTCCATATCGCTATTCACTAGTAAATTAAACTTCAACAATTTTTTTAAGTTCCTAGAGAAACTAAAGTACAGTGCACTGAAATAATTGATAAGCAAGGAGTGTAGTTTTATCCTACAGAGATAAACAGATACGTGTACCTTATCAACTGGTTAAAAGGGGAAAAACTTTTTTCCACTGAATTTTTTATAAATGATGGATGTCATTCTGACCAGTGTTGGGATCTTACAATGTTTAAATTGTACCGCCCCAATGATAAAATTGTACCAAATCAGCATCATTAAGTAAAAAAAGTAAACAGTTCGAAATAAATACATATAGGACAAATCAAAACTTTCCCTTCACGCAAAATGGAAGTTGACTACAAAAATAATACACATAGTTATGGCCTAACTATGAGGAATTTTGTTTTAAATATTTTTCATCCCTTTTTTAAAATTATAAAATGAAAATTTTTTTCTTATCCCTTGCCTTCTTTTGTGTTCTTAAATTATGATTAAATTTTGATCTCACTGTTATTTGGTAGGACATATCTTACTGACTAGCGAGCATTTCATGTATTAACATTTTTAGTTAAGAAGGCTTCAATCAAAGATGCAGGAAATAATAATAAACAGGGAAAAAATTCATTGTATATTTTTACAAATTCGCTTTATAGCTAACTGATATATATTCAGTTTATAGCTAACTACAAATTGACTAACTTTAAACTAACTTCTGATTAGTCAGTAAGACAACTGACTACACCTTAGGAAATAACCATGTTTAAAAAGTCAGTTGTTTTTAATAATAATAATCCAAGTATCAAATACTACTGGTTAAAAAATAGTTAGCTTAAAGAGCACTAAATTGACCTTGATTTCTTGAATTTCTGTGTTAGTCTTGCTAATTTACTAACTATTCCCAAAATACTTACCTATTTCATAAGCAAAACGCTTACAACATATATTACACATAGATAGCCAACTGAAATCTCAAAAACCTAAGTCTTTTGTCAAAAAACCTAAGTCTAAGAATGAATTGGTAGACAAATTTTTATAAGTGTTGGTTTTTAAAAATATTTCCCACAGAACCTAAAGTGAACATATCCACCAAACTAAATGTTTCGATTTCGTAACGACTGGCCGACAAAATCTTACGATTTCGGAACCGAAATATTACAGACATCGTAACGATTTTTGTATGAAAGGGTTGACATGACTTCGCTACGATATGTAGTTACGAAATCGTAACGATATGTAGATACGAAATCGCAATGATATGTAGTTACGCAATCGCAAGGACATGTAGGTACCAAATCGCAACGACATGTTTTCCGTGAGCACCTCCGTATAAAATAGAACTCCGTTCTCTGAAAGTTGAGTAAATATTATGATTAGTTAAAGATTTGGTATTGAAGGCAAAACTTTACCGTTATCGATTCGATTTCAATTGTCCATCTTGCATGTATTTCTTAAGTTTTTTAGAATTTACTATTATTCCTTTTTATTTAATACAATTTTGGTTTTTATTTAATTACATTATATACATTTTTTATTTGTTGAGACAAATATCCGAAATATCTTAATGAATTCGTTACTACGAGTCAATTTTCAGACAAACTACCGAAATATCTTAACGAATTCGTTACGAAAAGTCTAATTTATGACAAACTTCCGGAATGTCTTAACGAAATCTTTTCGGCAAGTCTGGCTTCAGAAAAATTGAAAATCTTTGGTTTGATGGGTAGTTGTATAAAATGTTTTGTAAAAAAAACACATATTTTTTACATTTAATTTCAGATGTTAAAATTGGTTTTGGTTTTAAATAAAAATATCAATTTTGCATTTTTGCTGATATATTTATGTGCGAACGTTGGATTGAATACTAATTTCAATTATTTATTATTTTTTATTGCAAATTTGTATCCCTAAAAGACAAAAAATACAATACTGTGAAAAAATAATATTTACCTAACATATGTCAACAAAGTGAAATTTATATTGTGTAAAAAAATTTAAAATACATTAAAACGTAAAGAAATTTTAAGTTAAAAAATTGAAAATTATATGAAAAATTAGAAAGGGCAACTATATATCGCACAATAGTGCGTTAATGTAAGTAAAAATTGTATTCCCCTATGTGTATTGTCTTAACACCATACCCGTAAGTATATAAAAAAATATTATTTAAATAAAAAAATTGTATGAGTAAATTGTAGCATGAAGTGTACCAGTGTACCACTAATGTCTCGATTGTATAAAATTTGGTACAATTGTACCCCAAATCCCTACACTGATGTCAGTCCTTGTTTACATTACAAAGAGGGCAGAGCTGGCAAACAATCGACAGCACTATCGATAGTTCTGTTTCCATTGCACTATAGGTCCCCTTTCACAATAGACAGAAACAGGGCAGAGAGACGGGATTTGTTGACAGTTCATTTCATGATATCTCTCATGAAAATTCTCTCTGGGCTTGAATTTGTCGCTTGTTGAGATAAATATCGCAGATCTCATTCCAAGTGTAGACGCTATTACGTAACTTAGAGCCAACTTACACAATGAAATTTTTCGTGAAACTGGTTGCATGCAATTTTTGTTTCTAGGCAAGAGGAGTAGAGAAGCAAGTGGGGTAAACAAAATAGCATGGCTTGAATTTTGGGGGGATTACAAAATTAAATTGTTTGATTTAATTATGTATACATTTCAGTATGATTTTAATAATTTCAAGTAAAATTTCATTCTTTGTCCGTCTCATTTTTTTTTTATTTTGTATTTCAGTACGAGTGCATATATTTTTAAGAAATAATATACAAACAATAAAAATTATGAATATGAAATTCGCTGCAACTTTAAAAGAGACATGAAAAAACTGAATCGTAGAAATTCGGTCTTAGACTGCATTTACAATAGACAGAAACAGGGCAGACATTTTTTGAATTCTCTTTCGCTCTGTCTTAATGTTTTCACAATTGGACATAAACAAGACAGACATATTTGTGCACATTCTACTTTCAGATTTATTTACTTCACATGTGTGTATGTTAAAAATCTGTAGTACATGTACTTTGTTGAGAAATTTTAAGCAAGTAGACGCCGACTTGAGAAATACAATGTGAAGCAACACAAAAAAGAGAAACGAACAAATCTCGTAATATATAATTGAAGAAATTTCATGTAATAGGATATGTTTAAGGTGAATTCATACCAGGTTTTATCAATACGGCAACTACTACAACAAAACATCTTTAACATTAGACTAACACAAAGTATATCTATATCAAGTAAATTCGTTAGCTCAGCTGATATTTTTCATTTCGTTTTGTTTTGTTTCTGCGTGTCAAAATGTATTTACATTTTTTATAGCTCCATTAATTTGTTTAAAAAAGTACAGTCAAAGGAAATTGAAAAAAATTCATATATACATATATATTTTTTGACTTTCTTTTGTTTCATCAGGGATGGTAAAATAAATTTTGCTTTTCTGATTTAAGTTGCACCAAACAAACTTCTTATGAATTCTTAATTTAATTCAGATTGATTTAAACATAAACAGATTATTGTATTATAATTTTTTTTATTTTTATTTAGCAGAATTGATATTATGTTTTTTTATTACAAAAAAATGCTATTGTACCCACTTTGCCATCTCTGAGTTGCTTTTGAGAACTAGCAATATATTTACACAAACAAAAAGCCTGTTGTTGTTCTTATGTTGTTGTACTTGTTTTAGACTTACATGTACTTGATATAAATATACTTTGGACTAACAGATATTAAACAATGTATTTTTGTATAAACCCTCGTCTTCATTTGCTATTAACATGTCTTAACAAAAAAAAAAAAAAAAAAACATTGTTAAAAATAATGTCTTTTATATGAAGTTTGACTTTTGTTAAGGCATGTTAATGTCTTACGTCTTACGTCTTAATTTGCTATCAGCATGTATTAACAAAAGTCAAACTTCATATAAAAAAACCAGTATTTCAAATAATGTTTTTTTTTATATGAAGTTTTTTTTTTTTTTTTTAATAAAAGTCTTTATTTACAAGTTTAAAATATAAAAGGTATAGAGGTATGAGATTTTACTATAAGTACTACAACAATAAGAGTCTTATAATTAAATTTACAAAACTAATAACAATAAATATACAGCCTTAAGGAAAATAGCTCACAAAAACCTTTTTGATCTCTATGGAAGTTATAACGAAATTTGTTTGGATAATCACTAATACATTCATTCTTAACGAACGAATCTTAGTGATTACCTTGTAAATTCCTTATTGATTCAAAGTTTGACAGTCTGCATTTTTCATTAAATGTCAGTGTCAGTTCTCTAGTGAAATCGTTTATCATCTTGTGTCCAAAGTTACTGTGAAGTAAATTTGTCGGATACCTACGAGGAAGATTATGAATTATTTTCAAATTCTTGTTTTGTATAATCTGAAGCTTTTTGGTATGAGTTTTCGCAGTTTTATGAAACCATACTTGACAGCTGTAACTCATAATTGGTCGAATGCACATTTTATATAACAATATTTTGTTTTTCATATTCAATTTAGATCTTCTGTTGAGTATGGGAAACAATGCCCGACCACACTTTATAGCTTTTTCACAAATTTGGTTGACATGTTGCTTAAATGTTAGTTTTTTTATCCATTATAATGCCCAAATACTTGATTTCTGACTTTATAGGTATAACATTCCCACGGCACAACATAGATTGAGAAGGTATGCGTTTTGGCGACTTATTATATGGAAAAATAATGGCCTGTGTTTTATCATCATTGACCTTTATTTTCCATTTATTAAAATATTTTTGGCTTGAATTTAAGCTTTCTTGCATTTTCCTAACTAATGAATTAGATACCTTACCGCTGCAAATGAAAGCACTATCGTCTGCATAAAATGCTGCTTCCTGATTCCTGCGTAGAGTGATATCTGACGTGTATAACGAATAAAGCGTAGGTGACAAAACGGAACCTTGCAGTAGACCTGCGAGTATATGTTTTTCATCTGATGAGATGCGTTCCACGAAAACTACAAATGAACGTTGGTCTAAAAAGCTTTGTATGATTTTTTGTAAATATAAAGGAAAACTAAAAGAGTTAAGTTTATACAATAGGCCATTATGCCATACTGTATCGAAAGCCTTTTCAATGTCAAGAAATATAATACCTGTACTTCTACGATTTCTTTTATTATTCTCAATAATATTAACCACTAGTTTGATTTGATGTACCGTAGAGTGCTCTCTTCGGAATCCAAACTGCTGCTGATGTATAATGTTATTCTGTTCTGAGAACTCTACGATTCTTTTGTGGATTATTTTTTCAAAGACTTTATCCAACAAGCTCAAAATGCTTATTGGCCTATAGCTGGAAGGCAATTTTAGATCTTTTCCAGTTTTAAAAATAGGTATAACCCTGGCCTTTTTAATATCATGGGGAAATGACCATTTCTCAAGCAGTAATTAAATAGTTTGCTCAAAGTTTAAAAAAAGTAATCGGGCATATTTTTTAAAATAATGCTTTATATGCAGTTTAACTTTTGTGTTGCGGGAAATGGTGACGGCGTGTAATGTTTCCATAATTTAAGTTGGCAGTACCGTACCAATTATTTTAGCGCCGTTGTAGAATTCCAAACTTCCTTTGTTGCTTATTGTATGACGTGAGCGAAGAAATCAAAAACAAAAGAGAACAATAATATTACTGTAAAAAGAAAACAAAAGGAAGATACACATACATAAATAAAAACAAACTTAAGAAAATCAATTTTGTTTAAAATAACTAGTTTTATTATTTCAAATAATAATTCAATTAAATTTTTCGTAAAAAAAATAAATGAATCTTAAGCACAAGGGAAATCAAAAGTAATTAGAGTAAAAAGTAACAACGACAACAATAGAAATACGCCAACACAGTTCAAAGAAGTAACTGAGTCACAACAAGAGTAGAGCCAGACGAAATGGTTGGTATATTGGACGACACCTGCTTGCGATACCCTCTGGGGACACGCATAAAAATTGCTGAAAATTATGGCACCGTACGTTATGTTGGTGAAGTAAGAAAAAATATTGATTTTATTATGAAATTAGAGTCAAATAACGCTGGCATTTTTAATACTATATAGGTAATTGGTTATCAAGGAACTTGGCTTGGCGTTGAGTGGGATGATCCTAAAAGGGGAAAGCATAATGGTTCTGTTGATGGTAAACATTATTTTCATACCATTCACCCAACTGCTGGCAGTTTTATACGTCCTGGAAAAGTTGGACCATGTGAATCATTGGAGGATGCTGCCCGTGAACGTTACTTAGGCTATACTGATAACGCTTTGGATAAACAATTGATGCGAGAGACTCAGGCATCTATACAGGCACCTTTGTTTGAAATTGTAGGCATGGATAAATTGGCTCGCAAACAAAGTAAATTCGAGCAATTGAGCGAAATCAGTGTAGACAATTGTCCTATAAATTCTGCAGGGTACTTAAAGGAGTTTACCACGTTAACAACATTGAATTTAAGTCACACGTTAATTTGGAATTGGGAAATAATAGCTGATATATGCCAACAAGTACCTACTTTGAGAGATTTAAATTTGAGGTTAGATTACACAAGCACCAATACCCAATAATGTAGAGATATCTTTAATAATAAAAATTTTTTATTTAGTGACCATCGCTTGGTTTTACCCACCGATTCACAAGTGACCGAATTATCAAAAGCTTTCAAAAATTTAAAATTTATTAATTTACGCAATTGTGGCTTAACAGACTGGAATCAAGTTATGAAAACGGCACGCTTATGGCCATTTATAGAATCGCTTGGTTTGCAAGAGAATCCAATAAGTGAACTAAGTGTTGTCAATACCAACGAGATCTTCAAGAATTTAATGTAAGTTAGTGAACTTTACGTTGAAATGTAAATTATTCTTACATTTCCCAATTGTCGGCCGGCTTATCGGTATTTTTAATGGTCTAATATAGAGATCGTGGTCCTAATATTCGATAAACAAAATCAAATCTGTTTAATCTAGAAACCTCTCATTACCCTATAAATGCTAAGAGTTTACAGAAAATGTATCAAATTAATTTCCATTATATAGAAGAAATTGTAATACAGTAGACGCTCGCAAATTAGAACCGCTTTGATTTTGTTCTTGTTTTTGAGGCAAAAACGTCCAGAAGGACGTTTTTTTTATTCATATAAAAAATAAAAAATTGAGTAAATTTACTTTATTTTAGGGATAGACTGCACAATGGCCAAATATCTTTTTTTATCTTTTTTTGGAAAGCGCTGAATATTTTTTTTTGGATATTGAGCGCTGTGCAAGGATTTATTGCTTGCCTCCTGATGTATTGGAAACAGCATTTAATATTGCTGTTCTATGTGATTTGATGTAGCTGATTGAAGATGTTGTCACATTAAAATCTAGGGCTTACCGGTTATCTTGAACGTTTTTGTCAAGCTTTTCTAATATTTTGACTTTACTTTCCAATGATAAAGTGTTTTTTTACGTTTATTTGACATTTCTAATGATACACTTTCACTTTTTAATAGAGACTGCCAAAATATGTACACGCGTATCAAATTTTACAAATAAACTAGCGACAAACATACATAAATGCGACAAAAAAAAAAAAAAACATCAAATAGGGAAAAACACACATATATGTTTTGGTGATTCGCCTTTTTAGTTTTACTTTGTTCAAACAGAATGTGTTCAAATAACAAAAAAAAAAAACGCTCAGAAATTAGAATTTTAAATTCTAATTTCAGAGCGTTTAATGTATTCCAAACACTGATTCTAATTTCTGGACGTTCGAATTACTGAAAGGTCTAATTTGTGAGCGTCTACTGTATTGAGCATTCTACGCCAATTCGGAAAGTTTAAAAATGTTTTCATTTGTTCCATTGTTTTTTGCATTTGTTGCTACCGATTTTGATATCGATTTTTTAAAAGTCGCAGATTTCAAGTTTCTGCTCATACCTTCTACGATAATGGTAGAATAACTAACATACCTACAATTTTGTTAATTTTATATACAGTGGATCAATAAAGTTTAGGCACACCATAATTTTCAAGAGTGTTCTGTCAATAACTTTGCATATGGTTCACTTAATAAAATAATTTTGATATCGTTATAAAGATTGATAGTTATATTGACCATTTATACAAAAAATAATTTATATCTTATTATTTCTAATATACAACGCTTTAAAACTAAAAAACAAGCTATGTCTATGTAAAAAAAGTTTAGGCACAAACTGCATTTAAACTGTTGTATAACGGTAAATTTCCACTTTTTTATTTCAATTCATGTTTATGCACATGTTAAATCCTCAGTAGGCGAGAGTTTTAAATGTAAAAAAATATTCTTGGTATTTAATTCGCGACGAAAACAGGAAAATGAGCAATCGTTCAGAAATTTCCGTAGATGTCCGTAAAATTATTATAAATCTTTATGCACATGGAAAATCCTATCTCGAAATTGGTGTTATTGTACAGAGGCCCTATACCAGTGTAAGAAACATCATAAAACATTATGAAAAAACCAACAAATTAGAGCGTGAGAGGAAAAGTGGACGTCCAAAAAAATTTACATCTCGTCAGGAGCGTAACATTGTTGCTGCAGTAGCTCAAAATCCTAAGATTTCAGCTCTAGAATTGTGTCAGCAAATGAAGAAAAGTTTTGGTGAAGACCTTAATCCACAAACAATAAGAAATACGTTGCACAGAGCTGTATATCATGGAAGAGTTCCCCGTCGCAAACCTTGTCTTTCACATATAAACAAGAAAAGGCGGTTAGAGTTTCCAAAACTCCAGCCTTCTGGAACAGTGTGATATTTAGCGATGAATCGAAGTTTAACATTTTTGGTTCAGATGGTCCACAAAAAATTTGGCGAAAAGCAAACAAAGAGCTTCAAGAAAATAATATTATTAAGACTGTGAAGCACGGTGGTGGTAATGTTATGGTTTGGGGATGTATGGCGGCATCTGGAGTGGGAAATCTTGTCTTTATAGACGACAAAATGGACAAGCACTCTTATTTAAATATTTTAAAAGAAAACTTATCTCCAAATGTTGCGAAGCTGGGCTTAAATGGGAAATTCTTGTTCCAACAAGATAATGACCCAAAACATTCTTCATATCTTGTGCAGGAATGGCTTATATACCACTGCAAACAGTTAAAAACCCCTCCGCAATCGCCAGACACGAATCCTATAGAGCAAATTTGGCACTTACTGGAGAAAAAAATACGGAAACATCACATTACATCCAAAGAATCACTTAAAGCGCCACTTTGCTTAGAATGGGAAAAAATACTCCTGATGAAACATCTAACTTGGTAAGAAGTATGAGTAGACGTTTAGAAGCAATTATCCAAGCTAAAGGAGGTTCGACCAAATACTAGACATGCAAAAACCACGAATAAACCGAACATTTTCACATGTGTGCCTAAACTTTTTTTATATAGACTTACCTTATTTTTTAGTTTAAAAGCCATTGTACATTAGAAATAATAAGATATGAATAATTTTTCGTGTAAATGGTCAATAAACCTATCAATCTTGAAAACAGCATGAAAATTATTTTATAAAGTTATGCAGATGAAAAGTTAGTGGCGAAACACTTTTGAAAATCATGTTGTGCCTAAACTTTATTGATCCACTGTATGTGTACATGTGGGTACTAGAGAATAAAAAACTTCTAAACAATTTAAATCAATTTTTATTTACAAACATAAAACAATTTTTGATTTGCATATTTTCACTATTAATCTGATAGTGCAGGATGGATAGGAGTTTCAAATACTTTATTTTTGTAAAATGGTATAGTAGTAACAACATAAATTAAACTAAAGTCTTTGCCAGGCACTTGCCGTGTCAACAACGTTTTAATTCTTATCGGTGTATATCATAGTGCAAGTGATCGTGTTTATAAGTTTATTGGAAAGCTATTGGAATATTTTAATTGATTTCTTAACTTTATTAAGTTTTTGTTTTTTCTCATTGATTGACTTTTAAACTAAATAGTGAAAAGTCTTTAAATAAACAATGACCGGGGTTGACCCCCCCAACCATAATCGATTTAGGAATCTTGATCCCTCATACGCAAAACCTACAAAAATGAAGAGATTAAGACCTGGCGATTTCATTGCTTTACCTTGCGTTGTTCCTAACGATAACCATAATCCAAGTTATTCAGTTGTGTCAGCTTTACCTCAGGTAGACAACATTGAAACAATGACTTTGGCATCCTGTAATGTCTTTCAAATTGAAAAAGGGTTGAATTTCATTAGACATTACTGAGATGCGAAGCGGCGATCTGATGATTAAGACTACATTTATGGAAGCTGCCCAAAAATTTCTTAAAGCGAAAAATATTGACTTAGTGCCCGTAACTATAGGTATGCATAAAAGCTTTAACTCAACACAAGGTCGAATTTTTTCAAGAGAGATCATTGATATTTTTGAAGAAGATCTGCTGAAATCATTGAATGATCAAAAGGTAATAGGAATTCACAAATTGGCAAAAAAGAGGACGAAAAATTCATTCCAACTGGTGTTGCTATTGTAACTTTTGACCTCATACGACGTCCTGAAAATCTAAAGCTGGGATGGGAAAGAGTACGTGTGGATGAATACGTTTCTAATCCTATGAGATGCGCTAACTGTCAGATTTTAGGTAATACAAAGAAAGACGTAAAAATATTGAGCTATGCAGAGTTTGTGGCTTTGTTCCACATGATGATCCCTGTAGTAGAAGATTCTGTGTTAATTCCAATACCGAAAATCATCCATCATTTGATTCAACTTGCCCTTCATTTCTAAAGCATAAGTCAGTAAACAAAGTCAAAGCAGACAAAATATGTACCATTCGTGAAGTATGGACAATATATAACCAAAACCCTGCAATACACACACACCATCAAACCATTCAATAATAAAGCCCCAACTTTTTCTGAAATTATGCAAAATAAAACAACATCTACAACAGATAGTAAAAATTTTAACAAAAATCTCGACGACATCACACCATTTAACAGTATTTTGGCTACAATAACTTCCAATGCAAATTCCTCAGCTTCCAGTAATATCAATATAGAGAAAAATACTTTAAATTCCAGCCTCAACAACAAAAATACCGTAATCACAAACTCATTGACTTCCAATCACATAGAGAACATCGCCTTTGATGATTCTTAATCTTTCTTAAATACTGACATGGCAGCAAGCAACAATAATAATAATAATAATACAAAAAACACTTTACTCACGACAGTTTGATCTTGAAATAACGTCAATAAACTCAAAGGAAACCTGTCAATCATCATCATTTTATGTTGGAGATTTTCAAAATGAACCTGTTTGTAATACATCCCTAAATACTTTGTCCTCTTTGGAAGAGGATACCACTATTGGAAATAAATTCTTCACTCCATCAAATGAGTCTACAGGCGATAGTTAATTACCGCAGAGTAGTAATATTTTAGAAAAATTTACAACTTTAAATGTATTAATAGGTCAGCTTAGGTTGCACGGGTCGCCGGCTCCGTGTAGAGGAAAAAACCGACTCACTTGGGTCCCTTTGGACCCGTTGTGACGCCCGAAAGAGGGATGAGCAGGAAGATACCTGCTGATCCACACTTTAGGTTTGGTGCAAAAACCATCCAGAAAGCCGGATAAATGAATTTATCCTGTTAATATCGCAACCCGATAAGTCTGCAAGGTCTTGTAGTAACGGGCTGCCAAGCAGCGCCGCTCTTTCCGTAGATAGGGCCGGACAGTGACAGAGGAGGTGCTTCACCGTCTCTTCTTCCTCCTCGTCCTGACAACTTCTGCAGAAGTCATTATACGGCAGATTTAATCTCCTAGCATGTGCACCTATAGTGCAGTGCCCTGTCAGCACAGTCACTAGTGTGCCAATTTGTCACCGAGGGGTTCTCAGTAGGGTTGCAGTACGGTTGCAATCATACTGAGGCCATAAAAGCCTCGAGATCATACAGGTGGGCTCGTTCGACCATCTGGTTTGCGCAGCCCCCAGTAGTTCCTGCTGGAAATTATCTTTGCAGCAATTTAGCGGAAAGCCAACTAGTTGATCTATCTCCTGGTCACCAAGGTAGGTTCCAGATCTAACCAGTTCGTCCGCAGTTTCATTTCCGGGCATTCCCGCATGCCCCGGCACCCAAAAGAGTTCCAGGTCGGAATGTCTCGCCATCTCATCTAGAGATGTCCGGCATTCACGAACCAAACTGGACGTTGTATAAACGCCTGATAAGGAGTGTATCGCAGCTTTGCTATCGGTACGAAACTGGATATCCTTACCATATACCCTGTGATACCTAAGCCAGTTTGCCGCTCTTTTTATGGCAGAAATTTCAGCCTGAACAGTGCAGCCTAAACCTCATCCTTATTTGAAAATGAGGAATGAAGACGCCTCCCCCACTCCATTTTCCGATTTAGATCCGTCTGTATAGACCTCAAGCACGTCTTCTTGATGACGATCATGTGTCATCATAGATGACGTGCCTGAAGTTGATACTCCGAATCTTCGGGTCGGCATGGCTGACGGTGCACAATAGTCAATTTTTTGCGGGATAGTCGATATGCGCACACATCCCAAAATAGTCGCATGGCCGAAACTCTTCGATTTCCATGCCCCAGCTGCACTAAGCCTTATTGCCGTGTTCAAGGCCAGCTGTTTGGCCATTAGATCGGCTGGAAGCCAGTGCAACATTGTTAACAGAGCCTTTGATGGCGTCGTGCTGAAGTGCGTAGCACTTTGTTTACTATGCTACAGTATGTAGGCTTACCTAATGCAGGCCACCATACTAGCGCTCCATACATTAGTATGGGCTTTATCACTGTATTGAAGAGCCAGTAAGCATTTCCGGGGCTAATGCCCCAGTATTTACCTATAGCTTTCTTACAGGTATATATGGCTATTAGAGCCTTGTTTGCCCTAAATTGTATAATTTAAGCTCCATTCCGTTTAGGAGTGGTAGCGGAAATGTAGGAATCTTGTTTCTTCTGGTGAATAATAAGAGATACGTTTTCTGCGCATTAACACTTAGACTACTTTCGGTGCTCCACTTACTAATATGTCTAAGAGATGTTTGCAAACGTTGCGATAGAGTGTCCAGGTGTCTACCTGACACTGCTACTGCAACGTCATCCGCATATGCTACAGTTGTGAACATCATGGAGTCCAGCACCGTAAGCAATGAGTTTATGGCGAAGTTCCAAAGAAGAGGTGACAGCACCCCTCCCTGTGGTGTCCCTCGTCTAGCTGCCCTACAGACAGTAGCCCGCCCCATATTGGATATGATGACTCTATAGGTCAGCAAATTCCTAATGAAGCTAATAATTGACTGATTTACATTCAGTCTTTCCAGAGCCCTAATGATGGACTCCGGTTTCACGTTGTTGAACGCTCCCTCTATATCAAGGAACGCCACCAATGCATATTCCTTATGCTCTAGAGATTTTTCAATGTATCCTACAAGCATATGCAGTGCCGTCTCAACAGATTTGCCTTTGGTATATGCGTGTTAAAATGTGGAGTGTCGGATCGGATTAATTGTTGTTCTCATATGGAGATCAATTATCCGTTCCAGTGTTTTTAGAAGGAAGGATGACAGACTGATAGGTCTGAAAAACTTCGGTGAGGTGTGCGATATTTTTACTCCTCTAGGGATGAAAACAACGGAACTCCTAGTCCACAGTTCCGGAATATACGCCCATGACAGACATGCTGTGTTAGCCATGGTATTATAAGATCCGCATTATGCTGAAGGTCAGCAGGTATAATGCCATCTGGACCCGGGGATTTGAACGGGTCGAAGCTCTTTATAGCCCACAAGAGCCCTTTTCTGCTAATAGGGATTGGGGCTTGTGGGAGGCAATCTAAGCAGGTCAAGTGCTCCCCTGTTAGGGGAGTACAACCAGGGAAGTGCGTGTCGATAAGTACCTCAAGGGTCTCATGTCCACTTGTAGTCCAGTTGCCACATGGTTTCTTAATGAAACTCGGCACAACTTGCGACACTGATAAGATTTTACGAAGCCGGCTCGTCTCAGAAGCCCCTCCTACGCCGCTACAGAAGGATCTCCATGACGCCTCTTTCGCATTTCTTGTCAGGTTTTTAAATCTATTAACTGAGGCTTTGTATGTTGACCACTTGCCCAGTCTTTTTGCCTCATTGAAGAGTTTGCGGGAGGCTTTTCTAGCTTCCGCTATGTCGGAGTTCCACCAGGGTGGCTTGCTCCTACCACGGCAGATGTTTAATCTGCATGATTCCGACGTCGCTAATTCGAATGCATTTGTTAGGGCACCCACTGCGACATTGATACCCTGCCTATCGTTAATAACCGGAGGGTTCGAAAGAAGGTCTGAGAGAAAAGATCGCTTTTGCTCCCAGTTTGTTTTCCTTCTCTTACGCCGGGGTGTAACCCCTTTCCCCTGAATGTCTATTTTGAATTCAATATACCTATGATCAGAGAAGGATCAGTCATCTGAGACCCTCCACGAGCTAATCAAATCTGAGTGCCTAGTATATACTAGCGTTATATCAAGCACCTCCCTTCTATCCAATGATAACCGGCAAGCCCAATTAGTTGGTGGTGTTTCGCTGTCGTACGCCATGTAGCTGGAGACAATTATAATTGTTTTGTTTTCCGTCTCCCAGGCGGCTGCTACCGTATCTTCATCACTGAAATCAGACAGAATGAAGATATTCAAGTCGCTTTTAGCCACTATACACGCTCTGATCTTACCTTGACCATTCGTGTGCAGTAGCTTAAAGCCTTTTGCCCGCAAACCCTGCCTTGATGTAGCCAGGGTTCATGGGCTAAAACAAGCTCCTCCCCTCTCTCAGCCAGGCGGAAGAGCAGTGCAGCAGAAGCTCCTTTAGAGTGATGAAGATTGACTTGCGTCACCTTTACCATCTCTTGTGGCGGGTACAATTGTGACGTTGACGTCCTCTTGATCAGAGTCCAAGACGGCGTCCTCGTCCATCCTCTCAAAGAACTCACCCACGAACTCAGAGTTTGAGAGTGTGTCCCCATGAGAGCTTAGACTAGCAGTCTCATCGTTTGCCACGACCGGAGAAGGAACATCATCTCCCTGAATCTGGTCCTCCCTGTCGTCCCCTCGGTAGACACGTAGGATGATAGTCTCAAAACCAAGAAGTTCCTCCCACGTCTCTCTCGAAGTGGCGCCAGAGATTCCCGATTCGCTTATCTTTAGTTGTATTTTATATATTTATATATAAAATATATCTACATATCGTCACCTAAAATGCAAAAGGCCGTAACTACTCAAAAATTCAAAATTTACTTTTTGATTGATTATGACGAACTTAACCGAAACACATCTACACAGCAAATTTTACATGTATACGTCCAAAAATAACGACTTTATTGGTGAAAAACAAAAGGCCGTAACTGCAACGTCAACTAAACCAAAAAGCCGTAACTGCACTTTTCCAAAAAAAAACAAATCAAAACAAAGTTGGCTTTGATTATCTTTCAATGTGTGTTATGTTTGTTTTCTAAGTTTGAATGTGTGTGAATGTGGATATTAAGTTTTAAGTAGTCTTTAATTTATAACGTTTATTCCTTTTTCTGTAAAAAACTAAAAAGTGTAGTTACGGCCTTTTGCATTTTAGGTGACGATATATGCATAAATAAAATTGAAATGCTTTCCGTTGCTAAGCGCATAACTTGAGAACGGCTTGACCGATTTGACCGATTTCGCTAATTTTTTGTTTAGATCTTCATTTCGAATTTCGAAGAACGGCTGCACCGGATTGGCAAATTTTTTTTATAGATCTTTACCATAACCCAAATTAGGTTTTTACAGTAAAAAAAATTTACCACGCCCACTTTAAAGCCCAATTTTTTGATTTATCTAATTTTAAAGAACGACTGCACCGACTTGGATAACTTTTTCTTTAGATCTTCATCATAACCCAACTTAGATTTTTACGGTAAGAAAATTGCCCACACCCACTTTTATGCCCACATACAAGGTAAAAATTATTAACGAGCCAATACGCCTAGTTTAGCAAAAACAAATTCGATGGGAACAGTGGGCGTCGTACCTTGAATATAAACTGAACCATAGTTATCGTGAGAATAGATTGCGTTTTCGAGATAAAGGTTGGCCATACTTTTCTTTCAAGTGTTTATAGTATTTATGTGGTTGGGTGTAGCGAAGCGCACCGGGAATAGCTAGTATTTAATAAATAAATAAATTAAACTACATTCTGTTGAATCGAAAAAAATAACTATTTTTAAATAAATTACAAATAATGTTATAATTTAATGTTTATTTTTAAAGCGAATTGGATTTGCATCGTACCAAATTAATGGATTTTGATCAAGTTTGTAAATTGGGAAATATCAAAACATTGATTTCATTAAATCTAATGGAAAATGGCATTGAAGAAATAAAACTACCTGATTGTAGCCCAAATGCTAAATTAGATATGTTTATTGCATTGGAACAATTAAATTTGTTATATAATCCCATATGGAATGAAGCGGACGCTTTCAATGAGCTCGACAAATTGCCGAAATTAAAAATGTTGTATAAAACACCACATTTAAAATCAGATTTTGATGAAATGTTTGCTAAAGCTGTTGCGTCTATATCAAATTTACAAATTCTAAATAAAATTAATTTGACGCCAGAAGAAAGACGTGGAGCTGAGTATGATATTTGGAAAAAGTATGCTGTCGAATGGCTGCAAGCTTCAAAATCTCCCGACACCTTGAAAGACTTTTATAAAAGACATCGCACATATGCAACAATTATAAGAAGTAAGTTTCAGCTTTATAAGTTTTTTTTATTTTTTATTTAAATTGCAATATATCGTACATATGAGATAATATGCAAATTTGATGAAACATTAAAGCTTTATAAGTAAAATTAAATATATTACATTGAATTTTTCAGAATATGGTTCCCCTGCCGAGTTTATACCAAATAATAATAAGAAAATCTCAAACCTAATTAAAATATGCATTTTAAATACACAAACTGGAGAAATTTGGGAAAAGAAATTTCCGCGAATGATTACAGTACAAACTTTACTTGGTCTCATTGTAAAGCATTTTCACATGGATTCCACTAATTATTCGCCACAATTAAGTTACATTGATCACAAATATCCGGATTTAATAGTACCTTTAGATAATTTGTCTAAAACTTTGGATTTCTATTCGTTACAAGAAAGTGATACTGTTCAGGTTAAATGGTAAACTATACAACAAAAACAAAAAAAAAAAAACATTGTAAAAAACAGTGATAAAGAAATTTTTATTTACAATTTGCAATGATTCTCATTTTTTTAATGTTTTCCTTCAAAATTGTTACTTGTATTAAATATTTAATAATTAAAAAGAATTTAGTTATTGGCCTTCAATTGTGTTTTTATGTGTTTCAATTGTCTTGAAAACAAACAAATTATTTATAAAAAAACAAATTATTTTGCAAAATTCTTATTGTTTAATAAAATCATACAAACTTTTTTATTTAGTATACACAAACATACAAATGATATTTTTACTCAATTTTAAACAGGACAAGGCTGTCATTCGATCATGCCTATTTTCCTACAAAGGAAATTGTTAAGTAGACTTAAGTTATTTTATTCTCTCTAATTTCTTTTAGGGTTGACAAAATATTAAAAAAAAAAAATTCGGGGCAATCTAAATGAATTGTATCGTCGAGAAATGTTTGTTGGAGCGTTTGGCACTGAAAGATGCAAAATATGCTTTTATTGGTTTCAAGAGTAATGAATGCTGGAGCAGAATATTATACACTCTTTGTATTACTAGTTTCTTTTTGATTACCTTTTTCCGTCGGGATTGTGACCTTCTATATTCTGGTGGCGTGTACACTCTCCTGCAAAAGTACGGATTATTATATGATACGGCACATTTTTTATAGCTACCCAAATTGAATGTACTGAGCGTTATAATGGGTAAAATTATTGTAATATCACTAAAATAACCAAAAAGAGAATTTAACGGTCTGGATAAAAACGCGTGCTTGTACTCGTACTTTGTGAAAATATTTTTTTTCAATTTCAATATATAATAGTGATAAAACGTTGCCATTTTCCATTGTTGAGTAGATTGTAAAGTTTGAATACGACTAGACTAGGGTGACAATTGAATCTGCAAAAACTGTATTATAGAAATAAAAGGACCATTCTCAGTACATTAAATAAGTTTTAGTCAAAGAAAAATCATTACAATAGCATATCTACCTACCCCTATCTCACTACAACAAAGAAAATAATTAAATTATTTTTATATTACCATACGTGGTATAAGGAATCATGGTAATCATGAAAAAAATCGAGGTCGGGATTTCGACGAATTTATACGTTTTAAAGTCTCCTGAATCCATTTCAGGATAATGTCTGTAGGTGGGTGGGTATTAGGTTATGTTAAGAAGGGTTGTGTCAGAAATGGCACATCCACTCGGGATGTGTGGCTTTGTAATACCGGGCAGTGATACACGATGTGCTCCACAGTTTCCAACTCCTCATCGTCCTCGCACATCCAAAAGTGCGATATAGCGGCGACCCATTTACTAATTCTTGCCCTAGTGGCGCAGTGACCAGTGATCACACCTATCACGACTATCAGAACTTTCCTTTATAAACCGAGAAGTAACTTGGTTTTTGCAGCCTCCAGTCTGGGCCAAATTGTCCGTGACACTCTGCAATCCCCCCTTACTTCCCAAGACTGGTTGGTTTTCCTAACTTTCCAGTCGGATATAATCCTACAGTAATGCCTAATCGGTGGCTTTACCGATTCTACCCTAACTAAATTACTACCCTCCGATCCCAATCTTGCAAGTTGGTCAGCGATTTACTTGACCTCAACATTACAATGACCAGGGACCCAACACAATCTAACCCTATATTTCTCCGCCAGCACATCGAGAGCCTTTTTGCACTCATATACCAGCTTTGACTTGACACTATGTCCTTTCAAGGCTTTAAGTGCCGCTTGGCCGTCGACGTACAGAGTGACCTCTTCCCCTTCTAAAACTTGTCCAGATACCAACTTTGTGACTCTCAAAACCGCCAACACCTCTGCCTGGAATACACTAAAATCATCTGGTAGTCTGTACGACATGCGTGTTCTAGTTCCCAGAATGTGGAAACTAGAACACCAGTGCCCGCTTCCATCTTTGAACCATCTGTGAACACCGCAACCCCGTCGTACATTCCCGTCTTTTGAGAATAGAACCAAGGGTATTCTACTGAAATCAAACTCAGTGACCATAAAGTCCGTTAGCCCAGGGGTTAATGGAAGCGTCCGTTAAATCCGACCTCAAGTGTCCTATGTTACTCGACCTCAACAACCCTGATTCAAAAAGTCTAAGCAAACTTCTCGCCGCCATTCCGACCACGAAGTAGAGTATGCAGAATGATGTCCAAAGCTGCTTGAGGTGTACTTCTCCTTGCACCTGTGATGCCAATCGAAGCATATCTCTGGACCTTGGTAAGAGTTTTCCTATGAGACTCCTTTCTCAATGCTTCTCACCAGAGCATCCATAGGAAACAATAAGTCATACAACCAACGTGTAAATCCAGTTTACAACCTTTGGTCGTAGTCCCCAATTGCTACCAATGGAGTTCTTACAGGCATAGTAGGCATTTAGACCCTTCTTGAGTCTCTCCTGAATGTTCCTACTACCAATGGAGTTCTTACAGGCATAGTAGGCATTTAGACCCTTCTTGAGTCTCTCCTGAATGTTCCTACTCTCCTGAATGTTCCTACTCCAGATCAATTTACTATTTAGATAAAATCCTAGGTATTTAGCCTCACTTGCTAGTTTTAACTCGACACGATTGACATTAGAGGGTCTGAACCCTACCACCTTGTATCTCCTGGTGAAAAGAAATAACTCAGTTTTGTCCCCGTTAACTCCCAATCCCTTGCGCGAGGCCCAGGAAGAAAGTCCTCCAAGTGCAGCTTGCATGACAAGAAATTTCCCCCTTACCACGACGTCTGCGTAGGCCACTATTTTCCTCCCCTGTGCATCAAATTGCCGCAAAATGACGTTCACCACCAGCAACCATAGTAGTGGTGAAAAAGCCCTATCCTGCGGCGTTCCACTAGTAACTAGCTTTCTTAAACAGCCGCCTTCCAGATCCGAGTTGATAATTCTGCTGCTAAGCATACGAATCATCCACTCCACTATGAAGTCATGGATGTTAAAAGTGAATCCCTAATAGCTTCCAGTTTGACATTATTGAAGGCTCCCTCAATATCCAAGAACCACGCTCTATATACCCAACCACATTATGAAGCGCAGTCTCAACAGATTTACCCTTAAGGTAACCATGTTGAGCGTCACTGATGACGTGCGGGTCAATTGTGTTCCTTATGTATAGATCGATTTCGCGCTCTAGTGTTTTTAGAAGAAAAGACGATAGGCTAATCGGACGGAAGTCTTTTGGTTTCGAGTGGCTTACCTTGCCGGCCTTGGGTATAAAGATTACCCGAACCTCTCTCCACCATATAGCTATGACACCTCTAGCTAAACACGTCGTAAAGATGTCCCTAAACAGCATCAGTAGATGCGCTGGGACGTTCTGCATCATTGCTGAAAAAATATCATCCGGTCCAGTAGATTTATATGGCTCGAAATTATTAATCGCCCATGCTACCTTGTCCACAGTCACTAAATCTTTGATCGCCTCCCTTTATGCCCCTACCAAACTGGGGAGATTATCCCTGCCTCAATAATCCGTCCGTAACCCACGTAAGTTACTACAGAGCTAGATTCGTTCCAAGAGCCATCGTGCTTTTGTATATAACCAATTTTTCTAGGGTCTTTGGATAATATATGGCTAAACCTTGATTACTCGCTGACCGATTCAATAGATTCGCAGTACTTCGATCACGAGTCCCTTTTCGCCCTCTTTAGAGATCCCTTGTACTTATTGAAAGCTATCCTATGGCTGTCCCAATCCTCAATTCTACGTAAGAGTTTTGCCCTATTGAAAAGTCTTCTAACCGTCGACCTTTGATCCTTTAGATCTTTGGTCTACCAGGAAGGCTGTTTCCTTTTGCCTCCGAAAGTTCTTGGACATGCCAGATCAAAACTCTCCTTAAAAACTTGTGTAATCTTGTCCACCACTGCGTCCTCTTCCCTCTGTGACTGTCTACATAAGGAAGTGTCAACTAGCTTGGATTCTACGTTAACGCTGAATAAATCCCAATTTGTTTTTCTGGGATTTAAATAAGGGTCGCGCTTTGGTTTATCAAAGTTCAGTTTGAATGAAATTCTACTGTGGTCAGAGAAAAAAAATAGTCCGTAGAAACCTTCCAATCTAATACTAGATCAATATTGTTGATCAAAGTGATACCAATGACTTCCTCCCTAACCCTATTTCTAAACTTCGGAATGTTACCCCTGTTAGATATAATAGAGTAGTTAGTAGTTAAAAAATTATCTGCAGGTATCACAAAGGGACCAATATAATGGATTCAATTGAGCTATTTTTCTTCCACTTCTCTTTTTCTGATTGATTTCTTCTCCTCCTCTATAAGCTGCCTGCTTAACCTAACCTAACCTTGGGTTGATTTGGGAATAGTGAGGATGGTAGTAGGTTTTCATATTGGGGAATTTTTGATATTTAAAGTTGATAATTATGTTATTAAGGACTTCGAGCGTTTCACTCAATAGGTCCTTGATCATCGGAGATAAACATGCATGTTTTGCAACTGCAAGTTGTTTCCTTGTATTCCAACATGCCCTGGTATCCAAAATAATTTTATTTTTGTAGTGAATTAATATTCCACGGATTTTGTTCACTAAACAACAGTTGTTATTGCTCAGTTTGTTTACCGTAGTTATAACTGACAAGCTGTCGGAAAAGATAACAGTTTTTTCTTGGACTTACATGCATTAGATATAGCTTCCAGCTGCTTACGCAGTAAATATGGAGGAGAACTCTTCCAGTGTTTTTGAGGATAGAGTAGTACCGTAACGACGGCATAAGTTACGCTATGACTGTCTTTAGACGCATCTGTAAAAATGTGCTGCCACTCAGTACTTTTCAAAGATGTTGTTGCTTGATGGAATAATTGTTTTTAAATATCATTAGAAATATTTTGTTTTTTATATAAAGAAGTCTTGTGTCGCAGGAGTTGGAGTCATAATACCATATTGGGTGTCGAATTTAGAAATTTTCTGTTTATAATTTATTATATTATTGTTAATACATTTATGTTTTGTGTATGACAACTTATTATTTTCTTTTAAAAAGCATACATATATACATATATTTATTTTGCAACATGGTTTTATGCCTGGTAGGTCGATAAAGCCTAATTTAGCAGCATTTACGAGATTATGCTTTTGTAGTATTGACGACAACATAACAAAGTTATCTAAATATTGGTTTAAGCCTGGTACTCTGTTTAATTTTTCATGCGGAATGCTGTCAAACTACATAAGTATATATATAAAATATATGTATAAAAAAGTCATGAAAAAATGTTGCAGAAGTACTCCGTTTTATTTTATCAAACCTGTGAAATAAAGCAAATTGGCATTATTTCATGTGAATTTTTTTTTAAATTATTGTGGAAAATTGTGTAAAACAATGTAGAATATTTAAAAGCAATAAAATCGAAAAATTCTTTCAAATCGCGAGATACACTCCACATTTTAAATGTAAATTTTTTCTTGTGAAATAATAAATGTTGCTCAACATTTTTCACAAATTCGAATAGAGTACTAATCTTAATAATTGTTACAATTAATAATGTAAGCAGTGTAATTTAAAAAAAGTTTTAAATATTAAATTATTTTAAGAACTGCTTATATAATAGCTAATTTACACCTGAGTCATAAACATGTAATAAGGTTATATAAACGAGTTTACTTTATCGTTGTTAATCTGTTGTCCCATACAAATTATAAACCAGTTATAAACAATTTTTCTTTGTGCATCTTTGTTTCCGTACATTTTTCTGGCAACGCTAAATCCATTGCAAATAAAATTGTGAATTTTTTGTTGCTAATTTTACACTTTGTTATCAAACTGTTATAAACACATGATTTTCTTGTTGCTGTTGACTTTTATGACAAAATATTTTATTCAGCTTGTGTTAAATGAAACTTAAAAAAATAACAGTAGGAACATTTTATGATGTCAGATTCTGATCAGGATCCAGTGGAGGTAATGCTTAAAAAAACTGGTTGTGTTGAACTACATTACCAAGTACAAGAGTGTATAGCAGAAACCGGTGATTGGCGCAAATGTCAGGACAAGGTTAAATTGTTTAAAGCCTGCATGCAAAGTTATGTTGATAATCAAAGAGAAAAATATGCACATTTAAAACAGTAAAAATTCACACATAAATTTATTGAAGATGAAATCCTTTAATGCTGCTCTTAAATTGTTAAAATCGTTACCTTATCCTTCTACAAAATTGGCTTTAATAGTTCGATCCGATTTAAAAATGTCTAAAGGGAAAACTGCCGCACAATGTGCTCATGCTGCTGTATTATGTGTTCAAGAAGCTCAGTGTAGTAAAAACTCTGATGTCCAACACCTTTTAGAATCGTGGATGGTAAAAGGGCAACCTAAAATTGTTTTAAAAGTTAATGGTGGTTATGATGATTTAATAAAGATGCGCGAGCAAGCTGACAATTTGGGAGTTATATTTGCGTTGGTTCAGGATGCTGGACGCACGCAACTCGCAGCAGGAACTGCTACAGTATTAGGTATAGGACCAGATACAGCAGAAAAAATCGATAAACTAGTCGGTCATTTAAAGTTGTTATAATTATTACTCATATTATTATTTATGTTATATAAAGCCCTGAATTATACATTTTTTTAACAATGAAAAAATTTAAGATAAGGAAATCAAAAATTGTATAAAACCATGACAAATAAAAGAGAAATGCTGAGTGTGCAAGGAGTACCCCAAAAAATACTTTAAACTTTTTGATAGGCCCAAAGATTGACAGAAAACGATGTGTGTGATTTTATTCTGTACGGTAAATCACATAATTCAGTCGTTTTTGGTGTAATTTAACTTTGTGAAACCCAAGGCGAATTCATGAATTCGCCTTGGTGAAACCACTAGAAAATAGCTGTTATTTGTTATCTCTTTTTGAATACTTAAAATTTTGCTAGATAAGCGCCTTTTAAAATGTATAACCAACCACCTTATACATTCCATATAAATAACATAATTTGACTACAGAAATGAAAAAAGAAATTTTAATTATTCAACCAATTTATTATAAAATTAACATTTTTGTTATAATTATAATAATTTATAAACATGTAATTAAGTTTGATCAATAGCCACTGCGCCTGTGATCACATCTAAAATGAAATGAAAGCTACAAAAATGAATAATTAATAAATTTTTCAATGAAAATTATACCTAGAACAAATGTTAGTTTTCCTTAATCTCATTGGATTTTTCTTTGGGTCGGGTGGCAATAGTAAAAGATATTGGTTTTCCAAAAGTTTCTACTAAATCGGATGTAACGCGTTCCGTTATTTGTCTTAATCTGCCATTTGATTCTCCACAAATAAGACGTTCAATTCTTTTAGTAGGACATATTACCTCTACGGAAGCATATATTGTATCTGAAATTATTTAATAGATATAAGTGAAATTATTCCTAAAATTTAAATTCCATTCACAACTGAACTGTTATCCACGCTGTAAAATTCAATGGATGTTTTCAAATTGTATGGTATTTCTTGAGGCAAATAATCCAATAGACGAGCTCTTACACTTTCAACTATTAGCTCTTCAGGAGTTTCATCAGTAAAAGTGTCACTTGAATATTGCCAGGATTTTGTTTTAGCTGCGTCAATTAAATAATCCTAAATGTATAATATTAATATAAATGTATATAATTATCAGAATAAAATTCGTAGCCACTGAAAATAAATAGTAATTTATGTACTAACGTGTACATCATTTAAGCCACTGCCTGTGATTGATGATACCAAAAATACTTCACTGAAATTGCTCCAACCTCTTTCGGTTTTATCTAGTTCTCCAAATTCTTCCAACGAATCTTTAGAAGTTGTTAGATTATTTTCTTGTAAACGCTTTTTGTTTGGTCTAATTTGCTTCTTTAGGCCTGTTAATGTATTGTTTGTTAGTATTCTTATTAACTCCAGGGTTATTCGTTTTGATTTTAAAGCATCAATTTTGTTTATTATCAATATGCTTGGTAATTGTGGATATGCTTTCAAACTGTCCATTACCGTTGGATGTAACTGATTGCGAGTCCATTTGACAGAGACGTCGTGTAAAACAGCAATCATATCTGCGTGTTGGATGGCATGACGATAAGAACTTTGAAAAGATTTTTCCAATTTGTGTTTCTTAATTTCCCTTTGCGTTACTAAACCAGGAGTATCGTAGAAAATCAGCTGTGTTTGCCCTGTTGTGTAAATGGCTTTATTGGCTTTTCTAGTAGTATGAACTTTGCTGGATGTTGGACAAACCTGTTATAAATATATAACGGCATATTTTGCATTAGTCATGAGATTGAAGTTTATTATGGTGGGATATAATATAAAACTCATTTTGCTATATTTTGGGAATTTTGACTGCTTATACGAATTTGAGTGTTCTGACTTCCTATACAAAGGTATAGGACGCTTAAAGATTCTGGAGGAGACGAATACTGAATATTATTTTTTTTAATTCAACGCGGCTTTTCCCGTTTTCAGATCTTTATGGTCTTTTATAATAAAAAATTGTAAACTTACGTTCGTATAAACGCTGCTTTAATAATTAAATTTGATAAATTATTTTGGAAGAGGATTTCAAGCGGAAAACTTAAAATGGAGTCAATTCCTACTATTCATGATTTTAAATGACTTGGGTTTCAATGCACTCAATACTTGGTCTTTGGACTGAAATCAATTTTGAATAAAATGTCACTGAGAATTTCACGATAGGGAGTTAGTTGCATTGTTTTTCAGAACGAGAAATAAAATAGTAATATTAATTTCGAAGGATGTGTGAGAAGTTAGAGAAGATTATCTCAATGCCCGAGACTTCAAAGGCTGGGAGAAGGATTTCACACTGGGTTAAACAATATCGCATTAATGAATTGAGAATAGAATATACGTGGCTTAATGATATATAACGTGACTATTAAAAGAATATTATCTAATCGTATTTTCGGTGGAATCTAAGTAAAATATTGATATCACAAAAAATCAACCTGGCTAAATGCGGATTTTGTAATTTTGGCTGGACACTTGCTCAGAGCATTTTTTAAACACTTAATATGAATTTAAATTGGCAACAACAATATTAAACTGGGAACTTACCCTATGGTTTATTACATTGTTTATAAAGGTACTTTTTCCGGCGTTTGGAACACCAATAACCGCGATACTTAAAGCTTTTTCCCGTGATGCCTGCTCTTCCTTGATTTTAAGTTTGAATTTATTTTCCTGTTGAATATGCTTATTTAGAGGAATACAATAGTTCCGTCGTTGCAGTAAAAGAAAAACTCCACAATGTTTATAATAATTTGTTAAATTTGACAAATTATTTAGTAGTTTCATATTTACGTTAAAATGCACTTTACAATAGAGCTGCAAAACAAGCGATAGTACTATCGATAGTATTATTTCTGACAGACTTTCGATAGTTTTCTTTCGATATCGATACTATCGCCAAATTTTTAAAATACCATGTTTTCACGACAAAACGAAGCACTTGCTTCGCTCTCTGAATCATGATTGCGAATCATACCGTTTACTTATGCGTCGTGTAAACGGTATGCTTCGTTTTGTTTGGATTTTAAAATTTATTGCAGGATTTTCTATTTTTTACCACTTGATATACTTTTGTTTGTGTTGTATTTATCAGTTTTAAATTGTATTTTATTTACTTTTTTTTTTTTTTTTTTTTTTTTTTTTTATTCTTCATTTAATGTAACTGAGCCTTGTAGGCCATATATAGTTATTAAAAGCTACTAATAAATAACTTTACTACATTTTAATATAATTTAAACATTTATAAAAATTAATAGTATTTATATAATTAATAAGTAAAATAAATATATAAGAAAACACTATATAATACATTAATAAAAATAATCAATGATTATCCTCATTTTATAGCAGCAGCAATAAAGTGACAAAGTACAAATTAAAAGAGAAATCGGTAATCAAAAATGTAACATTCGAAGATCATGCTCTATAACATACTTTTCAAGATTTCTTTTAAAATCTCGAGGTGAAACAGAAAACAATTTTAACTCTCTAGGCAGGTCATTCCACATCCTTGACATTCTTATTTGAAAAGATTTATCATATATATCTAAATGAAATCGGGGATATTCTAATAGTGGGTTTCTGTTACAATGTATAAAATGAAAATTATTAACAATATACTCTGGGTGGCCATTTACCACAGTTTTGTAGAAAAAAAGTAAAACTCTTATATTAACATAATTTTGAAACGAACATCCTAGAAACTGTATGACATAAGGTGTAATATGAGTTCGTAGTTTTAGACCATACACAAATCTAACAATTCTATTGAAAAATTTCTGAAATCTTTTGAATTCGCTACTTGTAGTACCAGTAAATATTTCGACGCAATAAAGAATATGCGGCATTAACAAAGCTTTGGCAACTCGTTTTTTAATCCACAAAGGAAGATACAAATCTAGAGAATAAAGTCTTCTCAATAAAAATGATATTTTTGATGAAATATAATCAATATGAGATGAGAAATTCAAGCTTTTCTCAATAAAGACTCCAAGACATTTCATTCTATCTACAAAATATACTCTTATATATAAACAAAACCTTTAATTTTATTTTGTTCTTTGTTTACATTTTTGTGCAAACAAAGAGAGCTAGTTCAGATAAACTTGCGATAAAAATTAGAGAAGATATATTATGCATGCTTCGCAAGTACATTCAAATTGATACCATGTTTCCACGACAAAATAAAGCACTAGCTGCGCTCTCTGAATCATGATTGCGAATCATACCTTTTACACGACACATATTTGCTGCGTTTTGTTTGGATTTTAAAATTGATTGAACAATTTTATTTTTTTATCACTTGATATACTTTTGTTTTATCAATTTTAAGTAGTAAAATTGTAGAAAAGATAGCTAGTTCAGATAAAAATTAGAGAAGAAATTATTCACTCTTCGCAAGTAGATTCAAACTGAATCATCTCAAAACAAAGTGCTTCGCTCTCAAAATTTTGTATGGCGAAATACGTTGATTCAAACACGATTGGAGTGTGAAGCAAGAATGAGAGAGACGAATCATTAATATTGGGCTCCGTGGAAACGTGCTATAGGAAAAGCGAAGTTAATTTGTTCCCCTTTACAATAGACAGAAACAGGTCAGAAATTTTTTGAATTCTCTTTTGCTCTGTCTTAAACCTTTTACAACATAAACAAGACAGACAAGTTTTTGCACATTATATTTTTGAATTTATTAACTTTACAAGTGTGTGTGTGTTTGAAAATATGTGGTATATGTACTTTCTTGAGAAATTTTAAGCAAGTGGACGCCGTCTTAAGCAATATAATGTGAAGCAACAAAGAAAAAAGCGAAAAGCAGAAATGAAAAAATTACCAGTACGATAGTCATGAAATACCCACTCTACCTCTTCAACCCCTTGTCTACAAATCTCGTCTGTCTGCCCTGTTTCTGTACAATTGTGAAAGGGGACTTAAAGTGGTTTTACACGACGTGTGTTTGTCATATGAGTTGTCAGTTTAATAACCCATATGTAATTTCATGTGTTTGTCAAAAAGAGGCATTTTACGTACGGTTTATAATTTTTGCTTTTAAACGTACATGTGTAAATACATCTGACATAACCTATAATATATAATTTTTCCGCCATACAGTTTTGTATTTCCAACTACAGCTGATGCAAAGATGCAAAAACAGTGCTTTTGCCACGATTTTGTGCTTTTGGTACCACAAAAAACCTAAAGTAGTAAAATATCAAGTTGGCATTACAGGATGTCAGATGCTTTGTCACATCAAAATAGAACACGTTCTAAATGAAAAATGTCATATGTATTGTACACATGGAAAATACACATGTTATGTTTAAAAGGGTTCACACGACGTGTTTAGAATTTACACATGGAAAAGTGACAAGTCATATGACAAATACACGTCATATAAAACCAATTTTAGATGAAGTCAACGACGCTGGTTGTTGGCCGTCTGTAAACATTTGTAGTTATTTATTAATGTACAAATAAAATAATGTTAATCATACGTTCTTTCTGTAAAGTAAAATAAAGAGTGTTAGTTTATACAATGGATTTACTCTGGTAAAATTTTTTAGTTAAAATTAGTTATTTAAATCCGGCGACTGTGGCTAAGTATCGACTGCAATCTAACAGTATTCGTTCTCTTTACAAGCCACAGTTAAGCTGCAATTTGAATTAAGTAGTATACCGCTGCGGTTAACTGCATAATTTTGTAAAAATTGTTGTTTAAACATAAATTATCATTCTTAAAACATAAAAATATGTCTATTTATTTAAAGGAGGATTGGTTAAGAAGTGTAATATTTTTTAAAAATTTGTTATTTAAGTCCTTTTCAACTATTTTATTTAACAATTTTTTAGGGTTCCGTACCCAAAGGGTAAAAACGTATTGTTGTCGCTACAATGTCTGTCTGTCCGTCAGCACCTTTTATCTCTGGAACCGTAAAAGCTAGAGTCTTGAGCAACAACAAATACTAAAACTTATAGGGATTTCCAATAGTGATGTGTTTTGCATGAATATGGCCTAATTTTAGGACCATTATAGGTAGACTATGGATATTTTCATAGAAGGTGTACTATTATGGCCTCTACAAGAAATAGTAAAAATTAAAGGGTTTTCCTACAAGGACGTGTTTTGCTTGAATAAGGCCTAATTTTAGATAGATTAGACTCTTGATATTTTCACAGGAGGTGGATAGGAATTTCAAAACAACTTACGCAAAATGTAAATTCCCATAATTTTCCATTGTTAGGGGAATTTAATAGTATGCAAAGTTTTATAATAAACGGTTTAATAAAATAGTTTGAAAATGCCTTACATTTATTACAATCTATTGTCACAGAAATACAACAAGTCAGTAAAGTTTCGTGCATCGGTTAAATAATAGTAGTTGCAAAAGAACTTACGCGATTGCCCCCGTAATTAATGTAAATTATCGTAATATTTAAAAAACGAATGAACTAATGTACATATGTCTCTACTCTATACGTCTTCACAATTGCAAACGAATGATTTAAATGATTTGTGTCATTCTATTGGCACAATGTTAATTTTAACTCACAACCGTTAGCAACATTGTAATGTGTTAGTTTGAAAAAAAAAACGAAACATGTTTTGATTCTCTCTGATACAGATTTTGTGCTGATTCACTCGACATGTTTATATTGCTCACTCTATTCATTCTAACACATACATATTTTTACAAAGGTGTTTATGCGTGTTAGTGTGATGATTTATTGTGATTTAAAAAACTAATAAACTAATGCAGATCTTTACTATAGACTCAGATTTTTATATTGTATTTTTTATCTATACATACATATGTATATATGAATAATAAAACAGTAACTCATTTCCTGTCTGTCTGGCTTTCTGTCTGTGTTCGCATCATCCAAAGGATAATAGCGTGGCCTATTAATATGGCTTCAATGTCTGTTCATCTTTTCGTTTGCAAGTGAGCTATTGAAGCTTTATAAAAATAGACACTTAAAATTCGCAAAAGGTGTAATTCTATTACTGCTATAAAAAGAAATTACAGTACATATTTATCGGTTATATGAACACCGGTTATAAACATTCCATCATGCATTTCAAAATGATTTAGTTTCCTTTTGAAATTGAATTGAATTTGTGTCAATGTTAACTTATAACCATATTCCGCTTTTATGCACCGTAATAAGCACAATTTTTAAAGTTTTTATCTAAAGTAGGCTGTTTGCGTTTTCAACACTCAGGCTCAGGGGCAGAGCCTCCCCAAGGGCAGGGCGACCGGGGCGATCGCTTCACTCGTGGCTCAATGGCTGCCAGGTGTAAAGACCGTTTTACAAATGTACGATGAACCGTCTAATGACGCCGGCCAGTGTGCGATACCATAAACATTCAGTAGGATTATAACGAACTGTATAATTTTTTACCATCATGTTTAAAAAACTATCTGGAGCACAAAGATTCAATTAGTAAGAGAAGAGGAGGCAACGACTGAAGTGCTTCTTAAGAAGTACCTAAAGCTCACTTTCTATTTTGATCCTTCTAGTTCTTCGGCTGTCATCAGTGAACGTGAGTACACTTAATGAAGTTGAAATACTAGTAATGCCAAATTCGGATTCTAATGACGAAGATATAAATGAGAATGAAGCTGACAAAACGATATTAATTTCTTCTCCTAAAACTGTTGGCTTGATAAATTCGGATCCATCCTCTTGGCCAGAATTCAAAAATAAAAACGAAAAGAATGAGCTAATTTTTAAAAGGCCCTTGCCATTAAACGCTGATAACTATTATCCAAAAATTACCCAAAAAAGATATTTTTGTAATCAACATCAGCTTCGTTGTGCAGATAATGGGGAAAAATAAAACGTTAATGTTTACCATTCCAGATTTTATTGAAAATTTTTTTTATTTACATTCCTTGACTTCCTGATTCGAATTATAATTAAAAAAAAAAAATTCTATCTCTTATATTTTTTTAAAGTAAAGTAACGTAAATATAAGTATAAAATCAAAAAAAAAATAAATTATATCAGAAATATAAGTTTATTTAGACCAATTAAATGTGTAGGGGGCCAGATCACAATCTCGCCCGGGCGCCTACTAACCTCGGGGCGGCCCTGCTAAGGGGGAAGGGTGAAAAAGAAAATGTATGTATAACAGAACGTGTTACAGTTTTCTTACGTAATAATCTCCGAAATGGATTTCAATACTTTTTATTTCTAAAATTGTTTCTTCTGTGTTGTGTAAAAAAGCTTTAAAATGATTAACTATTTTAGCGATGTTAAAGGGACCCGGGCAATGTCAGGTAAAAAATGCTAGTAAGAGATTTTATTATAAACACTCAGATGTCTTTATTTATTGCAGAAAGGAAGTTATTGTCTGCCATGCACTCAGTATTTCGTTAAATAATAGTTGCGTTTCTGCATTAATTGATGTATAGAAAAACGTACGACACGAACTTGATAACAATAAAGTAAATTTTTTGATCCCACTCGAATTTTCGAAAAAATTTTATACGCTTGGTCGTAGTAGCCTTTTAATAAAGCTTAATTACTTTTTCTTTTTTTAATCGTATTTGACAGACCGTTGGCAAGTAATTTATGCATTTAAGTTATTAATGGGACCACCCCAAGTTTCAATTCTTGGACCGCTTCTTTTTTCATTATACATAAGTATATCAACTCTCCCATTGCAAAACTCACATGTACGCAGATGACGTGCAATTATATTTAAGTAGTGCGAGACTTAATGATGATTTAGATATAATTGCTCGCTGGGTATCCACAAATGGCCTTTTGGCAAACCCCCATAAGTCAAAGTACATAATAAATCACGAGAGAACTATTAGCCCTATTAAAAATGTTCAAGTTTTAATTAATGGGGAGAAAATTGAAATCATTAACCGTACTAAGAACCTCGGTATAATCTTTGTGAAAGTTTAAACTATCTGCTCATTACGTTTCAAAAATTAAATCCATATACTTAAAAGTCATGTCACTATCGAAAACTCCTTTAATTTTTACTAATACACCTTCTAAAGTTTTATTGTCATTTATTTTGCGATCTTTTTCGTCGAAGCGTTTAGATAACTCTGGTAGAGTCCTCGTAAAATAAGACTTTTTAACTTTAAGCTTTTTTGTAGTTACCATCAACCATCAACCATAATATATCATTTGTAAAGGATTTAAATTAAAATAAAATTTACTTAAGATCAATAAAATAAAGAGAAACAAGAATAAAGGTAACAACGAATACAACAATTAAAACATACACTGTAGAGCAAAATTATAGGCCCATCAAATTTTCAAACAAATTTCTAATGATTTCAAACTTATAGCACTATTATTGGTTTGCAATACTTTGTTGAAGAGGGAATTTTATTTATCCATACATATATTTCTGTTGCCTTACTAGTTGATGGCTGTAATCCGGTATAACTTTTTGTCAAGTGAAATGGAACAAACGATACCATAAATAAATTAGCATCTGATGAATTTACGGCATTGCATTGCTTGTACTGCTTTTGGCCAGAAGATCCATCACATCCCCATTTAGAAATTCAAGTAATACTACAACTTCCAAGTTTTTTTTTAATTATTCGCATCAACCATATTTAATAATCTGCTGAACTTGAAGTGAATTTGAATGAAGGTAAGCATTCTATTTTGACCGAAACCAGATCTCGATACTCTGGAAAAATCCCACAAACCTTTTCATTTGTTCGATTACGCAATTCCTTATGTAGATTTTTAGTAATTTTTAAATCCAAAAATAGCGCAAACGCTTTTTCTGGAGTAAATTTCTTATCTTGAATTGGTGTAGGAATGCCTTTTAAAACCTTCTTGTGCGTCTTGGGCTCGCTTCTACTATTTTCTCGATTATTTAAATTTTATTTTTCTTATTTTGTGATGGTTGAATTTGGTGCAAAAATGAATCCTTAATGATTTTTTGAGAAATTTCTTCATTGATATTCTCGAGCTTGCGTCTTCGAGATCTTTCACTACATTTTTCACTTTTGTTTAGCTCGTCGACCCTTTTTTCTACTTTGGGGGCTGTAGGTGAACTTCCAAACATTCCTGTAGTACAATTCGCTAACTTTAACGATCTAACACTTGTTAAATATATCAATATGTTTTTGCTTGCACTAACGCATTTGCGATTCACTAACCTATGGTTAACTAATGAAAAATACAAACAAAAATAAATGGCAATGCTGCTAAACAAAATGGCAAAATAGCGAAAAGAACAAAGAGGAATGAATAATAATAAACAAAATATACAAAACTTTCCACAAAAGTGCTTCATTTTTTGTTCTTTTTTAATTTTATTTCTAAAAAATTGTTTAAATTCATTTTTATAAGGTAGGTAAAATACATACAATTATTTACCCCCATATTTATATAAAATTAAACTTATTTGAAATGTATTTTAAAATAACTTTTGTATGAAAAATTAGTTCTAAAATAGATTTCAAATATATTTTATTTTTTATAAATATAGGGGTTAGAATATTTTACATCTAATGGCCGACTTTATCTTTTGATATTTTGATAAAGTAAACGACACAAAAATTGTTGCAGTTAAATTAACAATACTCGACTTGTTAAGAAAAACAGCTGATTTATAACAACATCAAATGTTATTAAAAAGCATTTCTGAATAGCAAAGTCTATCGTATTGTTGTTAAATTTTTTTAACGAGTCAAGAATCGTTAAAATTGAATAGTGAATCACACTACTGGTGACGTTTGTACAACCTTTCCATGTGTCAACACCATTCAACATACCGTATTGAAACTCTTTTAAAAATTTATAATTTTTGATTTATGTATATCCATTTCTTGTAAATAGCATGCCTTTAAGAGTTATTAATTTACATATCAAATGTAACAATTAAGCGCATTATATCCCAATTCTTTTTCATATATGTACCATACCATAAAAACAGACAAAATAACACACAAAAATACACTCGCACGACCAATTTTGTTTGTAATCAAGCTAATATTCCTAAAAATGTCTAGGTAGTATCTGTGAACAATCGAATCAAACAATTAAATTTTAATTTTAGCAAAATACAGAGAAAGTCCATTTTGCAAAACCCTGTTCGATGTGAGAATGTTGAAATAGATTTCAGTAATATTTTGGCTCCCGACGTACTTTGGTATTTACTTTCAAATGAGTAATATAGCTTTGAAATCGGTAACCATAAAAATTGATTTTTGGGCGCCTTCTCAAAATACGTACCACAGTGCGACGTTTAAATCTTTTAGATTATAAATCGTAAACTGGTAACAGGCTAGCTTTTGATTTAAGTATTGGACCCCAGCTGATATAAAGGGAATCATTTGAACTGCCTGAACTTTATCTACACTTACTCTTTCCAAACTGTGGTAAGCTTTTTTCATTGTTCTCTTTTCCACTTCTAATTTCCTTTAAATGGAGTACATGAATAAGAAACAATTTCAGATGAATTTAAAAGCTAAAGCTACTTAACGACAACATGGAAAAGTTGTCGTCCGAATTGGATTCAACGTCCGATGCGAACTATCTGAAAATGCAGTAAATATACATCGGTACAAGCTATGCTTGATACATGAATAAATGGCTTAATATTAAACAACGACATAAATTGAATACTCTCAGTTTTATACATAAAGCTAAACACACATAGATATTCTGTAGCATTCAATTACAATTACATGTAATTGAAAATTTTAAGTAATGAATACTTTTTGTTGTAATTATTGTCAAAAAATATCTAATTACAAAAATGTTCAATTACATATAAATTATAAAAAATAATAACAATCCTATTTGAATAAATAAATTTGGCGCTTTAATGTTAAAATAATACTAGCGAACAAATATAATCTTTCAACTGGTGCTGAAGATGTTAACGGAGTATTAGACCGTAAAAAAGCTTTTAGTATTGTAGGATAGTTTTTGAGGTTACTTAGAAACTAATTTAGACCACGCAAGTAAATCTGAAGTGCAAATTTCAAACTATTTTCTATTTCACAATGGGAATGTCTACGGAATATTAAATGAAAAAATGTATATTTGACCGCAAAGTTTTCAAAATTTTGTAAGCGATAATTACCTTCATGAAGGTGTTCACCGTAATCGAACATAGATGCAGTTTTCGTATTGCTCGTTTGAATAAAACTGTTGATCATGCAACTCAACATAATCTTGAAATTATTAGGAATATAATTGAATTTCGTTCAATTGGAAGTAATTTGTAATTGACTTTTTCAATTACAATTACTTGTAATTAGTAATTGAAAATTCCCAATTACTAATTACAAGTAAATGTAATTGAAATTTTCAATTACAAATTACAAGTTTGTAATTGATTTTGTCCCTGATTTCAATTACAATTACTTGTAATTAGTAATTGGAAATTTTCAATTACACATTACCTGTAATTGTAATTGAAATGTAATTGAATCTCCCCATGTCTGCTTAGAACTAACTTAAGAAATATAATTCTCCTCCGGCGAACTCAAAGGTTCTAATCAGTTAAGTTTTGGATGTATAAATAGTAGTTTTTACAATAAAAACTATTTCAAAAGTAATATATTTTTTTAATCTTACCAAAATTAGCTATAGCCTACCATTCTAAAAATCCAAAAAATAAGAGAAAAAATCCAAACGGTACCAGGTTCTGAAAATATTTTTTATATTTTATTTTTTGAGTAAAAAACTATACAATTCTACAATTTCAAAGCCTGCTTACAAGATGTTTGAGTTAAAGTGTATTTAAATAAACTTTAAACTATACAAAGGAGCTTGGAAATGAGCAATAGTATTTAAAAGAAGATGTGTAAATTTTGTAAAGAATAATTATTAAATTTTAAAATTTTATTATGGATCTCATTAAAATTTTTATAGATATAAATGTAAATGTGTACATTTTAGAGTATTATAAATACTAATAAATAAATAAATCTTACTATTAAAATTAACAAAAACTCCGGTTTGTTCATTTAGCTTTTTTTCTAATAAACTCGTTATTAATTTAATATTAGACTCAGATTCCATCCTGATTGTAATTGATATCTAAAAAACAAAAATAATAAATATTTTTTTTTAAATTGCAAATAAATAAGCTCACTGAGGAATATTTTTTGTGATATAAAAATATAAAAAAATGGAGAATAAAGGTGAATGAGCAAAAATGCACTGATATAAGTTTCACACTCCGTAGGGAATCATGCTACCCTATTCAAAATAATCAAATGATACCTCAGCTTTCAGACGTCAAATATTTTTTGTGATATAAAAATATAAAAAAATGGAGAATAAAGGTGAATGAGCAAAAATGCACTGATATAAGTTTCACACTCCGTAGGGAATCATGCTACCCTATTCAAAATAATCAAATGATACCTCAGCTTTCAGACGTCAAATACCTCGGTATACATCTTGACCGTCGCGTCGCCTTACTTGGAAAACCCACATAGATTTCAAGTTAATACAAATGAAATTAAAAGCAGTACAACTAAATTGGCAGAAACTCCATCCTGAGCTTAGATTGTAAACATCTTCTGTCCAAATCGATCCTCAAACGAATTTGTTGTTATGACATTCAATTATGGTGCACAGCCTCATGGCCGAACATCAGAGGGATGACCCGCAAATGATTGCAAAAACCGTGAAACAAACATTTTCAGCACTGGCTGTACTGAAAAAGTATATTTATTATTTTAGACTTAAGATATGAGTAATTATTGTTAGTTCAAAAAATTATTGAAGATACAATAAATAATAAACGAACAAAAAAAAGATTTTATACAAAATGTTTTATATGACTCTTTCATATAAATTAATAAATAAATTAGTCAAGTGTGAGTTAGACTCACACATGTAGGGTACAACTTTAAAAATTCAAGTTGTTAATTTTTTCATGATTTATGAGTCACCCTTTAATTTTAAAATTAAAGTCATAATTGCATCTCTGTTGGAATACCCTTTAAATTTTAGCAATTTTTGTTATAGCGGCCATGGTAATACACTATCTATAAAAATATACATGCGCCTTCCTATTGCGGTTCAAAAAATAAGGTAATATACGTGAAAAACATGTCACTGAGGGAAAACCCTTTAGATATTAGTAATTGTTACAGCGGCGGAAGTACAACATCTACTGTAAACATTTAAAGAGTCTACCTGTTACGGATCAAAAAATAAGGCTATTTACGTACAAATAATGTCTCTGTCGGAACACCCTTTAATTTTGTTATTTGCTATGGCGGCCATGGCAATTCTCTTTCTATGAAAATATCAAGAGTCTACCTATTACTATTAAAAAAATAAGTTACTATACGTGAAAAATATGTCACTGTCAGAACACCCTTTAATTTTTGGTAATTTTCATAACGGCCATGGCAACACATCTTCTATACAAATTGGAAGAGTCTACTTATTACGGTTCAAAAAATATGTCGTTTTACATGCAAAAGACGTCGCTGTCGGAAAACCCTTTAAATTTTATTGTTTTTATAGGGGTCATAGTAATACACCATTTTTGAAAATTTCAAGAGTATCTATTATGGTTAAAAAATGCAAATCACGTTACTGTTGGCACACCCTTTATTTTTTACTATTTGTTTTAGTGGCCATAGTAATACACCTCCTGTAAAAACTTCAAGAGGCTACCTGTTATCGTTCAAAACTTAGGCCATATACATATATACATACAAATCACGTCACTATCGGAACACCCTTTAATTTTTAGGTTTAATATTGTATACTTGCTTATAACGTGAACATAGTTTACATTACTGTCAGCAAATTTCAAGTGGTTGCCTCCTACAGCTTAAGAATAAAGACATAAAGGCAAATTACACGTCACTTTTGGAACACCCTATAAGTTTTAGTATTTGCTGCTATAGTGGCTACAGTTACACATCTTCTGTGAAAATTTCAAGATTCTACCTATTATGGCTCAAAGCTTAGGCCTTATACATAAAATCATACCACTATTGGAACACCCTTTAATTTTTAGGTTTATTTTTGTAGACTTGTTTATAAAGTGAAGTAAGTTTTAATTACTGTTTGTAAATTTCAAGTGTATCCCACCTACAGTTCATTAAATTGGCGCATATTCGTGAATAACACCTCTCTATCGGAACACCCTATAAGTTTTAGTATTTGTTGCTATAGCGGCAACAGCTATACATCATCTGTGAAAATTTCAAGAGTCTACCTATTACGGTTCCAGAGATAAAAGGCGCTGACAGACGGACAGACATTGTAGCGAAAACAATAGGGTTACGTTTTTACACTTTGTGTACGGAACCCTAAAAACGAAAAGAATATCGTACATAACGATACTTAAATCAGTGTAACCTTATGACTAATTGCGGAAATGCATTTAAAATGAATATTTTACATTTTATGTACGAGTTTGACAATTCGAAAAGTCCAGTTTATGTGTTTCTATCTGTGGCTTATATCAAAATAAAAACGTTCAATTTCGTTCTATTTAAGTATTCATATCTTAAATCTTAAAAGTTATATTTAAGCCCTGCTAGTGCTAGATAAAAATTTATGAGCGTTAAAAAATAAACAATTTACCTAGAGCTAGGCTAGTATTACAGCAACTAGAACTGTAGCAATTAAAATAAGGTTAGGTCTAATACCTAGCGCAGAATTTCGTTATGTAAAAATAACAGGTCCCTTATTTAGAAAGTGTTGGAACTAAAGCCGTTCCATATCACTTGAAAACTTGTGACGTGCCAACACATGAAAGAAAAGCAATATTCCTCCATCTTAGTCAAATGTTATAACCATCATTAAGGCTTTAGGGTTTGGATGAGTTTCAAGCTGCCTTAAGTAAATTGCCGCACATTTCGCGATTTCTGCTTTAACTTAATCTGTTTTAATCGCACATTTGCAAGATCTTAATATACCAGGGTTGTGAACATTCACAGAATCTTATTTTGCCACCTTTTTTTGAAGTTTGAATCCAAGACAATGTCACAATTTATCCATCCCATTTTTTAAGGACCGAAATGTAAAATTGACTTTCAACTTCATTAAATCTTAAAGTATAAACGCGCCTATAATATTGCACCACAGTGTATACAATTTCTAGTATTCAAGAGTTTCTGTCTATAAACTCCAAAGTAGCAAAATCATGCAAAAAAATAATTTCAGTAGACCCATTATAGGCAAAAAATAACAAAAAGAAAACAAACAGAAATTCACATGCAGCAACAGTTAGTTGTTACATTTACATTTACTTATATGTATAACAGCTCCACCTCCAATAAAATATAACAGAAAGCAAAAATTGTTTATTAAGAAGAAAACTCCTTTCACTTTGAGAACATACAACCCGCCTCCCTGCCGCCATATAAAAATTCAATCATACACACATTACTATCATACACGCATTTGTAACTGTTTAATGATAAAAATTAAAACGACAACAAAAACAACAATATTAACAAATAGAAGCAGCCAGCAAGGATACAATTCGTAACATGTGCGCGCACTGTATGTCAGTCATGCCATCAACTTCGTATCACATCCTGTCCACTAGAAATGAACGAATTCGTATTTTTGCTTTAGAGTATAAAAAGGGCGCACTTTTGCATTGCAACTGTCAGTCCGCTTTGTGCGTTACGGGTTTTAGTAACGTTTTATTTTAAAAATTTTGGTTTTTTCGGAAACACTTCAGTGTAAATAGTAAATTAATTAATTTAAAATTAAAGTGCAAAATAAAATACAAAAATAAAATTCAAGCCAATTTGTTTTGTTTTAAGAATATTTTATTTAAATCTTTTTTTTTTTTTCTAATAAAAATATTTCAGTTTTTTAAGAAATGTTTTTAATGTAAGTAATGAATTTAAACAAAAACAAAAGAAAAATGCGAATTTCACAAAAACTCTGGAAATCATTCTAGTGCAAGAAGCTTAATTAAAAGGAGACTAATATACGCATAGAGCCATTTTTAAACATATTTTAATTCGCTGCAGCTTAATTTTTTTAGTTTCTTGTCGGTGACGAATAGTGAAAATGAAATTAAAATTTTTGTTTTGATTATCGTAAACATAAAACGAGTTAAACAAATTTTCTATAATCATATAATAACATAAAATTTACCTTTCATTAATTTCGAAATTAAAGCAAATAAGTATATATAGATACTTCAAAAAATAAAACTGGAGTGGCCTACACTCAACTTTACCATACTAAATGGAAACAGATATTTTTATGGTTATATTACATAAAGAATAAAAGTTCAAAGTATATTCGAAACGAAAAAAAATATTTTCGATTTGGGGTGTTAGATAAACTACCCCTTTCCCGTTCCCGATTATGCCCAAAATTTATACAGCTCTTCATCTCCATAAACTAAAGGTACATACTGAATTTCGTTTTAATATGTCATACGGTATGACCTGTAGAGCGTTCACAAAAGTTGGGGTAAGGAAACTAACCCTTTCCCGTTCCCGATTATGCCCAAAATTTATACAGCTCTTTATCTCCATAAACTAAAGGTACATACTGAATTTCGTTTTAATATGTCATACGGTATGACCTGTAGAGCGTTCACAAAATTTGGGGGTAAGGAAACTACCCCTTGTCCCCTCCCGATTATGCCCAAAAACTATACAGCTCTTCATCTCCATAGACCAAAGGCACATACTAAATTTCATTTTGATATGTCAGACGGTATGACCTGTACAAACTCCACAAAAATAGTGGCATACACACCCACCCACCCACAGACTTCATCGCGAAAATAGTCAAAATGGATTCAGGATACCTCTAAACGTATAAATCCGTCAAAATCTCGACCTCGATTTTTTTCATGATTACTATACTTTACCTTATACTACGTATAGTAAAGTAAAAAAATGATTTTTAGTGATTGCGTATCTAAAATGTTTTTTTTTTTTTATAAAATGTAATAAAGTTTTTTTTACTACTCAAACTCTATTCAGTTTACCAATTTCATGACTTTTTAATTAATTTCGAATTTAAAACTTTTTTTTTAATTTTATTTAAAACAAATTTTAAATTTTTTGTCTTAGAAATAAGATTTTTATTAAATGTAAGTTCGAAAATTGATATGATACTTAAGTTCGAAATTAACTGCAAAATATCAAGAGTTAATATTAATGCAATTTGAACAAAGTCCCCCAACCAAAAAAAGTGGTTAAAATGAAAAAGCATTGGTTTGCTAAATATTTAGCAAAGTGATACAAAACTACCTTGTTGAAAGCTGGTATGCCACTGATTTAAAATTTTTACATGCTTTCTTCTCTTTGTGAGATTCTGGTTGAGATTGTGTATGTGCTCACAGACCCTTAGGGGTTGGCGTAGGGGCTCTTGAATTTGAATGAAAATCATGAATTTTTGTTACAATGGGACATTGCAAGTGGGTTTGAATAATAAATTTTAATTTAGAAATCAAGCACTAAATTGCAATCATTAACTAATTATCTTATTAATTATTTTCGTAAAAAAAATTCGTAATACAGTTGAAATTAAACGAATTAAAATAATTTATAGATTTTTTTAATTATGTGATTTCTTGCATCTAATTGGGTTTTCAACATCTAATTCAAGTTATTGATAATACTCAAATTATGTTGTGGTGCCTGGGCCATAAAATTTATCTCATTTTTAAATCAAGTTCGAATTTCAAAGTAAAAATTTTGCACTTTTAGTGTATAAAACGGTTTTCATTCAAGGCAAGTTTCAAAATTGATATTGTACTAAAATACGAAATTAAGTTCGAAATTTTCATAGATCATACTTTGAAATTCGAACTTGATTTAAAAATGCACTAAATTTTCATTGAAATCAGCATTGCACTAATACTAAATCATATTGCAAAATAAATTATTGCACTATTCTTTTTTTGCAGCTTAGTGATAAACTGCAAATCTTCACTAGCAATCAAAAGAATTTAGTAGCAGTGCAAATGTTTGCACTACCACTCAACGCAGATTTACGCACTCAAGTGTTTGCAACATTTTTACTTGCAATCAATAAATAGCTGCATTTATTCATACTCTCAATCAACTTTCAAAAATTATTGGTCATGAAAATTTTGAAATAAATTCGTTTTTATTTAATGTTTTACACCTAAATATAAAAAAGTGATGTTTTTAAAATTCAACTCGCCTTTCCCTTCTTCTGCACGAGTGGAGCATTTGTTTTCCTTTAGTGGAATGGTAGACACTCATAGAAAATAAAAAATTGGTGATAGCAGTTTTGAAATGCTTGTAGCAAATAATTTTTTGAATTTTACTTTTTTATGTATCCATTTGGTTTATTGAAATAAAACCCCCATATTTATAATAAATAAAATATATTTGAAATCTATTTTAGAACAAAAATTTCATACAAAAGTCGTTCTAAAATACATTCAAATAAGTTTTATTTTTTATAAATATGGGGGTAAAAATTTTATTAAACTAAAAATTAATTAAATTAATTTTTGAAGGCCCAGATGCTCATACTCGTATATTTATGTTATATAAATTAATTTACTGTTTTATATAATCATTAATAAATATAAAATAAATTTAATTTTATTTTTAATGAAGTATTAGTCTTCACAAAAATATTATGTATATCAAATTAGCCCTCAAATTGAATGCAAAATTTCTACGTTGCAATCAACTTGAGTGAAGAAAAAAAAAATGGCAATATATTGTTGATTGCTTTTTTTTAAATCAAAATAATTAAATTTAAGTGGAAAGATTTTTTAGCTCACTATCACTAATGTTGATTGAGGCTGCAAATTTTGGAATCATCATTACAAATAAAAAAAAATTAATGCAATAATTTTGCAATATCACTCAGTGTGAGTGAAAATTGCAGAATTAGTGTACTACCCCCAACTATGGAAATTTTAAAAGCCTACATCAATAATTAATATTTTTGCATTTTTGAAGAAAATTTTACATTTATTATGGCAATTGATTTTCTTATATAAATTTTAACCTAAAAATCATGTGCTAACCTGCTTGCAATTTCTTTTTAAATCTAGTGAGGTTGCATTTATCTGGTAAAATTTGTAGCTAAATATTTGTTATTTTCCAAAAATATGTATATATGTACATTTACAAAATTTAGTATTAAGCCATTTTGTTCTTGAACGAGGTATTATGGTAAGTTTTTAAAACTGAATGAAGTTTAAGTATTTTCAATAATTTTTCAAAAACTTTTGAAAACTTTTTGGAACTTGGAACCTTTTATAATTATTTTTAGAAACTTTAGTGATGTTCTGTAACTTAATTTTTATTTTCAAAATATAATTCGTTTTTATAATATTCAAATTGTTTTATGGTATTTGGTCCATTAAATTTAGATATTGCATCATTTTTCAATCAATTTTGTTTAAACATACAAGTTCCACTTTTTGCTTAAAAAATAAGATTTTTATTAAATGCTCGTTTTGAAATTGTTATACAAAAAATGTATGAAACAAGAAATAAAAGAAATGCATTTGCAATTAAAAAGTAGAAAAAGAAGAAAAAGTTAATAAAAACTTCTTTCTATTAAACAAAATCACTTTAATAAATTAAAAACTATAAAATATTTTTTTTTTTTTGAAAAGACAACCTTAAAAAGATATCCAAAACTAAAATAATAATTTGGTAAAAAAAATGTGCCATATATATAAAAAACAATTAAAAGATTGGTCAAAAGCTTAGTTCCTTGGTCTCGATCTTCTATTGCAGATAAAACCTTGTGTTGACATTCTTATCGAATGGTATCGCTGGAATCCGAAGCTAAACTTGTAAAAAAACATAAAATAAACGAAATTCTTAAAAAATTTTGGTTTTTTGTTTATTTATTTGTTAATAATTATTCTAGTAAGGAAAAGGAAATTTCACGAAGAATATCGCTTTTTTAGTTTTAAATACAGAATAATTAATGATATATATGTACATATATATGTATGAATGTTGTTTGGAATAGGTCTGTGATACCCACTTTTCTATTTTTCTGTTCAAAAATGCCCATTACCAATAGAGCTACTTACTTAGAATATAATGGTCCTCAGTATCGCAGATATCAAGAAATACATAATAAATATTTAATTTGTATGAAAGATGCCAGTTCCACTAAACCAATTTCTATCAATTTCACCAAAAACAACGATGCACTTAACTAACAGAGATAGTCGTACAAAAATGGCTAGGATATGCTTAATGCAGTATTTTGTCTATACGAATGTCAATATTTACGCCACGCCCATTGTTTTAATCTGTCACAAGCAAAGCTACTAGATTAAAATAACATAATGCTGGGTTGCAGGACAATGCCACGTCAGAGGGAATATTATTACAACTTGGGGGTTCTTTCATAAAAAGTGAATTCATGATAAATCACTTTATAAAAAATAGAGGAAGTTAAAACATATGTATGTTGGCTTAATTCCAAAACGGTTCATTCAAACCGAGATCCACCAAAAATGCTCAATAGGTTTGAAGATTTTTGGTGTTCTAAAACGTCATCTAAAGTATACCGCTGATACTATACAGTAATAAACGTTAACGATGCAAACGAAAAGAGAGTGTGTGATTAAAAGCATTAGTTCTGATTTTATTCACTATCTACTTACTGATGGCATAAATTATCATATGTTTACAACAGTGCACAGTGGGGCAGAGTTAAAATATGTTGCAAATAACGCAGTCATTTGTAAAGGGCTAGGCCTGTTAGTTTAGTTGAGGTAAAGGAAATTCCAATATTGGAATTTTTTAGAGTTTTGCCCATGAAGTTTACTTATGGGTTAGGGCACATGAAATACTTTCATCAATAATTAGGAATACAGATATACAATATAAATATATACATATATATATATAGTACAGCTAGTATATATATATATATATATATATATATATATATATATATATATATATATATATATATATATATATATATATATATATATATATATATATATATATATATATATATATATATATATATATATATATATATATATACTAGCTGTGCCCGCCACTTCGTCAACGTCCTTGCAATATTTTGTTCGATTTTGCTTCCCTTATTGCAACATTGCAATTACACTTTGTGATTATTTTCGCCGGTGTTTTATTGCTATGTGGTAATACCAGCGAAGGCGTTTTTAGTTCCGTCTTTAACTATGCTGCATATCAGTTTATGTATTTCTTACTTAACAAAAAATAAAGTTAGTTCAACTGCGTACTTTCACTGCTTTTTCTCCACTTCTCTTGGAAATAAGATATTTTTTTCGGAAAAAAGTACCCGACATTGGGATCAGGAGACTTAGGTATCTCCTCAAAATACATTTCATATTTGTGTTAAATTACATTTATTATAATGTGTATACATATATGTATATGTACCTACAATAATATTAGCTTTAGTTAATATAACCTATTGATCCGTATATACAATTCTTTATCACTTATTCAATTAAACATGTTAAGCCAACGACAACATATTACTTAGTTTTTAATCATTTATGTTTTTATGAATAAACAAAGTCAAATATATAGGTTTTCATTACCATTCTCAAGAGAATCTTCTTTGGATGAAGCCAATTCAAAATGCAATTTGGTAAGACTTTCTTGCTGTTCGCGTATTTTAGTCATTTGATTCATTGTGCAGCCAGAACCAGAAGCTTTAAGTTTCCCTGAATGAAAAACATCCCAAAGACTTAATAGTGCTCTTTCCATATGTTTCACATCCGCTTATCAAACTTACTAACGCTGATAGACGTTGTATCATGATTTCATTATATTTGGTGATGAGAATGATTATTACTGATATTATTAATGTCGGCAGCAATAACTCTTGCATAACTACCATCAACAGCTACACTACTAGAACTGTGAGTATTTGCTCGTAGAAGCAGTTAAGACGGCAGCATTAGCTGTCAGTGATTCTGTTTCTGTTTTAAACTACAAGTACTTGTAGCATTAGTTATTATTTTGCGCCATTAATACTATCTCGATTTGCGACTTTTTTCAATAATTTTCGCGGCTTGGACTTAAATTCAAAATACTCATCATTGGTTCCTTGCAAATGCGGTCGAGGACTTAGTTTATTTACGTATTTAACTTTGGCAGACCACCTAATTTATCGGACGTCGTGGTAGTTTTTCTATAGAACATAAAGCTGTATTGAATCTACAAGTAGTATCGCCACTAGAAATACTCTTTATATTAATTTTGGGCAAATCCAAGAGGGAAACAAGAGCTGGTGCTCATTTGGTGGCACTATTGTTGACATCTGCTACTGTTTAAAATACTTATAACTCGATCATTTTAAAACATAATTGTAGATTAAAGCACCATTTTGTAGGTATTAAGAGCTGTATAATTTTTAAAAATCTATTGAAGAAAAGGCAAGCTAAAAACGAATTTGCAGTTGTCAGGGATCCAACTTTGAGACCACATAGCGCCACCCCTGGAAAGTGTATGGTACCCAGCTGCAAAACTTAATCTCAAATACTACTCTGCTATGCTCATGTCCCACTGTGCTGTGTACTAGACTTGCATTTTATGCAAGATATTATTAGTTTAATAGTTGAAAGTAGTATAAGTCGACTTTGATGAGATGCAATGGAGTACGTGGTTTCATAAAGTAAAGAAGAAAAATTTTGAAAAATGTTATCCGAATTTTTTTTGACAGTGGTATAATTCCAATTATAACTGAAACAACTTTCTTCATACAATTATTACTGCTTATTACGACTTAAGTATATACTGCGCTTTTGCAGATACACCTAACTAATGCAAGTCTATAAAAAGATTTTTAATTAGAGAATGGCATTATTGTTTTGATGAAATGGTAAAATATAATATATAGTTTTTTTCTTTTGTTATTTTTATGATAAAAGAATTATTCATGTCTCAGAATTGTAAATTTCTTTTAGTTTTAGTTATCTTGCCAAATGAATTTAAATTTTATTTGTATCGTCTTTTTAATATGACTGAAATTAATCTCTAAAAAACTTAGTGGTTCCTGTGTTTAAATGTCTTCATTTTAGTTATAATTTTTTACATTAAAAAATCCATTTCAGTAAAGCTAATGTCTATAAACATATGGGCTTAAATTTCCTCTTGATTTTATTTCTTATAATATGTTATTTTTGAAAGTGGTATAATTCCATTTGGAGTTCAAAAAAAATCGTTTATATTTTTTAAATATTTTTAGTGATTACTATTTCGTAATAAAATTTAACATTTAACAGTCTAGTGGTAAAAACATCACTCGGATTGATTAACATTTGCCAGTATTTTTTAATTAATTCAAATGAAAACACTCTGTACATGAACAAATCGACTTATACTACTTTAAAAAATAGTTGGAAACAATCGAAGTAACATATTATACCATAAATAAATTACCCATAGAAAAAAAAAACAGTAATTGGTCGGGACATTTCTTATAAAGGCTCCAGAAACATTTTGTAGAATCTTATTTAGGGTAACAGGTGCTAAAAATGCTTTATAAGTGGACTCAACAACTCCTGTTAAAATAGGCTGGGAAAGCAAAAACCTTTTAATTGAAAATCATCACGAAGTAAAAAAATAGGCTTTATTATTCCACTAATTAAATCTATTTTGTTACCAGATAATACGGGGCGTAAAATACTTTATATATTTTTTGATATTTCCAGTGTACGTGCCACTTTGTCAAATCTTGAAATTTCATGCAAGTAACTCTCTTATTAAAGTGCGTAGTTTGGAAAAAAAAAAACTCTCATACAAAGTGAAAAATTATTATCGTCTACCTAGTGAAATATAATAGTTAAAATCTTGAAATTGTATACAAATAACTCCCATATTAAAACGCATAGTCTAGCAAAAGACTGGCTGGATTGGAACAGTGGGCGTGGCACTGTGGTAACTCCCACACAAAAAAAATGTATTATCGAGTAATTAGAGAATAGGGGTCTTGGAAAATTGTACGAGGAACTCTCTTTTTAATGAGCATTGGACGGAGGTCGGATAACTTCACCACGGTGATCTTATTTTTACAGACATAGTCACCTAAATGCTTAACTATGTAAACATTTTTTGGGTTTTTTACTTTACCATATGTAGTATAAGGTAAAGTATAGTAATTATGAAAAAAATCGAGGTCGGGATTTAGACGGATTTATACGTTTTGAGGTCCCCTGAATCCATTTTGGCTATTTTCGCGATGATGTCACTATTTTTGTGGAGTTTGTACAGGTCATACCGTTTGACATATCAAAATGAAATTTGGTATGTGCCTTTGGTGTATGGTGATGAAGAGCTGTATAGTTTTTGGGCATAATCGGGAGGTGACAAAGGGGTAGTTTCCTTACCCCTAAATTTTGTGAACGCTCTACAGATCATACCGTACGACATATTAAAACGAAATTTAGTATGTACCTTTGGGTTATGAAGATGAAGAGCTGTATAAATTTTTGGCATAATCGAGAAGGGGCAAGGGGTAGTTTACTTAATCCCAAATTTTGTAAACGCTCTACAGGTCATACCGAATCACATATTCAAACGAATTTAATTATATGCCTTTGGTTTATGGAGATGAAGAGCTGTATAAATTTTGTCCATAATCGGTGTTTACCTAACACCCGAAGCCGAAAGCAAACACAAAATCGCTCCTTGCAGGGTGTTATTCATCCCCCCGAGATCTGTATTCCCACCTTGCGATCTACCAGTTGCGTTCAAATATTTATTTAACAAAAAAGCAAAAGAGAATCATTAAAACCGAAAAAAATTAAAACTGAAGGACAGAGGGACATCGCTTAATCAGACGGACATCGCTTAATCAACTTTTCTATGTATCAGGATCCAGAATATGTATACCTTATGGGGTCGGAATTGAATATTGCCCCCCCCCCCGGAATGACAAACTTATACAAACTCTTTCCACCTGTGGTGAAGAGTGTAAAAATCGCCAAGTTATAATTTTTTAGAGTTATACCCATTTAGTACATATTTGGTCAGTATGCCATAGTAAAATCATAATTTTGATATAAATTTGGTCCAATTCTGAATTTTTCTTCATAAAGACACATTTTAGGAAAAATTTAAAATAAAATAATTTAAATTTTTATTATTTTAAAACTAAAAATTATTTTTTTTCTAACTCAGAAAAGCTACCGACAATAAATTTAGGCTGTCTTATTGGAGAAAAAAATAATAATAAGGAAATCGTCAACAATGCAAATAAATCAGTTAAGTGCGAGTCAGACTAACACATGTAGAGTTCCGTACAAAGTGCAATATATAACTTTTACAAGATTTTAATTTGCCAAGTCTTTTATGCAGCGCCCTTTAATTTTTAATTTTTTGAGAACACATAGCGCCGCCCCTGTCAAATGGGTGGTGCCCACCGTCATAACTTAAGCTGAGATAATCCTCTGCTATGCTCATGCCAAATTTTGAATCAATCGGCCTAGCCCTTTACAAATGGCTGAGTTATGTCCAAAATATTTTGATTCTGCCCCACTGTACAATGGGCAAAAAACAGTTAACAAATAAAACAAAACTAAATAAGGCCCTATTTACATACATCTTTAAAAGGTTTACAAAATATTTGGAATTTGCTCCACTGTACGATGATCAACAAATAATTTATTTAATATTATAAAACAAACGTATTTTAAAGGCTCATACAGTTTAAACAAATTTCATTAAATACCATTTTTATATCTTTTGACCATTGAAAGTGTAATCTAACCAAATGTTGACATTGTCATTGCATGTGGTTACGGTCATGGTCAATTTAAACAAAACAACAATAACAACCAAATATGTATAAGCACAAAAATATGCACACACACACACTTTCCAATACAAAAAGTCAATGCAATGAGGAAAACATAATTAACTAAAAACAGCGGCAATAATACCAACAGATTGCAGAGATTTAATTACTAAATACTCGTACATACATGTTACGAGCGCACTTTAAAAGTCTTTTAAAATAAATGGAAATGTTCTTTTGATAATATTTATTATATCACCCTTCACCTTTAATAGTCATGAATTATTACATGTTTTTGAATAATTAAATAGATATCTACTTGATAGTGTCAACAAATAATTGACGAAACGTCAGGAAAAATACAAAATAAATTGTTTTATTTACATTAAAGAATTCAGGCCATATAAGCTTATTTATGAAATAAAGGAACAAATAGCATTGGCCAAATATCCCAATATTAAAATATCAAAATAGTTTATTTTAAAATTTAACTAGCTGTGCCCGCCACATACTGCTTTGGTTAGACGGGCGAACATTTGGAAGAACAAAATTTTGAAATCTCTTAAGGTTTTTTCATTTGCGTTTAAACGAACGAACATTTTGTCGGAAACGTTTTATTACACTGTGAGACAAATGGTAGGGGTCAGTGATCGGGATGGGATGAAACCAACGGGAAAGTTATATCGGTAAAAAAGAAGTTATACGTGTCCCTGCGTTTCGCTGGGTCACGTCATCGCCACTACAATTTCTTTTGGAGATATTTTTTTAAATATCTTCAAAATCTATATTAATTTCAATCCTAAAATTCCCTCTTGTAAATCTGTGGATATTAACAAATTAGCAAATTCTTATCAAATCAAATTCTTATGCGTGTATATTCTCATATTATTGTAATTTGCTTCTAGCGCTTCTTTCGACAACCAGCCTAAAATGCTTTTTTTATTTTATTAATATTTGAATTTCAGAAAGATGTTCTAAATGATATGTACATATTGGCAAATTAAAATCTTTGATAACTTCACTTCCGTGTATTAAAATTTTATCTTTGTTATATTTACTAGACCACACAAACTCACTTGTACTCACTTCAGAGTACAGTATTTAAGCCCATATTTATAAAAATGTAAGATTACGTGAAGATTACTTTATGAAAATTAAATAACTGACTAAAAAATAGTATTGAATATAATCACAAAAAAAGGATTATATTCCGGTTCGACTTTTATATATTTTTATATATACATAATAAAAGTGAAAAAACAGGAAAAAAACCAGAAGACCATTTTTCTTCTCTTTTGTAATATTAAACAAAATTTTAGCAATTTTTAATTAAAATTTTTATACTAAAATTTATATCCATTTTATAGCAAATATACTAAGCTATTAAATAACCACAATATGACTTTTTTCATGCAATAAAAAGTGGTACCGTGAAATAACTCCCAAATGAAATAACTCCCAATGAAATAAGTCCCAACGAAAATGAAATAACTTTATAACTGAAATAAAATTATGAAATAACCTCCAAAAAATTGGGAGTTATTACATTATAAAATAACTTCCAATTTGTATGGGATTTTTGAATTTTTTGTTGGGATTTATTTCATTTGGGAGATATTTCACGGTACCATAAAAAGTCACTTTAGAAATGTGTATAAACTAAGTTTTTTTTAGTAATTGAAGCACATAATAGTCTGACTCTTGCGCTCTGGTGGCGTAAATAGGAGCCAAACCTTAAAAATGATTTTTTTAAATGTTTGTATCGGGTACCCCCTAGGGGTGGTTCCAGAGGGTGTGCCAGAGGGCATGGGTGGGTCGCAGCTCCAAAGTTAGTAGGGGTCCCTCATACATTTAGACTCGATTGGGGCATTCTAAAAGGGTCAAAGTGGGATTAAAAATTTAGACCTTCGGGTCAAATTCCTGGACATCAAAATTCATTTTAGAGGTATGGTTTCTTGGGCAAAGTTTCTTATTTTGATCCCTAGAACACGATTTTCCGGGTTATTTATTGTCAGAAACAAACTTTCTAGAAACTAAATCGACGAATAGACGAAAGGTTTCTTATAAACTTACAGTATTTGACGTAACATTAAAGGGCCCATAAATAAGGTTGTTATATTGTATAGTGAGCAGAATCAAAACATTTTGGAAATAATACAGCCATTTGTAAAGGGGAAAATGAATGGTATACAAATCCTACGCATACAGCCCTGCTCCCTAGTCCATATGTGGACTTTATGGGTAAAATACCAAAAGTTGGTCTTTATTTAGGGAATTGTGAAAAGGTGGCCCTGGTACGTAAAATAGTGCCCAGTGTCTAAACTTAAGCTCATATACTTCTCTGCTATGTCCATATCAAATTTTGAATTAATCGGACTAGCCCTAAATCAAAAAAATGGGGCAGAATCAAAAAAATATTTTGATTCTGCCCCATTGTGCATTGTGAATATTGATTTTTAAACGGTTAACACACTTATTTTCATACCCGCATAAAGTTGAAAAGCAAACAAAATTAAGTTTGCAAAAAGGATCGTCTTTCGAACAGGCAGACGACGAACATCTTCTATTGCAACACCCCTTAGATTTTTGTTTTATTTCTTAAACTTGGCAGACAAAGTATTACAAACGCTATGAAAATTTCAAAAGCCTGACTGTTACAGTTCAAAAGATAAAGCTATAAACGTCAAAATTACCTCTCAAATGCAGCACCCTATATTTCCTCATTTTATGTTACTACTCTGTATAAATTTCAAGCGACTGCCAATTACTGCTCAAAAAACGTTTTACACGAACGACCATCATAGCGATACTAATAACAACCCCCAACTCTTAACTATAAAGTAATTTTTAGACAGTCCTCGTAAAAATAAAATAAACTCATTCATACACCTGCTCGCCTTCGAGTAATAGTGTGTAAAATAATTTTTTAATTTTTTAGGTTTTAGTAATATGCCAACCTTAAAATGATTTAATATTAACTGAGTTAAATGTGCAACAATTGCCACATTTAAATGCAAAGCAACTACTACAAACTAACAACATGTGTGTGGTTGTGGCTTTAATGACAAACAGCAACAAGTTTTATTTTAAGTAGAAATATTGCACAAACAAACAGTCACAAAAAGGAAGGAGAGATCAAAGAAACTTGGAACCACAACAACATATAACTGCCAAAGAAAACACTCTTATATCATTAGCTGTATCATCACGTTGCCATCATCATCATCATCATCATTATTATCACCATAATCATCATTAACATTAACAGCGACAACAAGAATATTCACATAAAAGTCATTATTGAGAGGGTTGTTGTATTGTAAAGATGGAGTGTACGAAACGAAATAATAGTAGTAGTTGTGAATTTGCAAATAATTTAGCCACAAATGCATCATTGGCAGCAACAACAACAATAATCAACAATAGTACAACAACTCCTTGGAGCAATAGCAAAGAATCCCCACCAAGCGAAGAAGACTCAAATGAAGACGATACAGATAATGCAACCACACCAGCCAAAGTCACAGATCCCTTAGCACCTAAATTTACAAATAATGAGGTAAGCATCAGGTTTTCTTTTTATTTATAAGAAATGTAAGACTCATTTAATATTGTTCCTATTTGGTGGCAAATTCAGCCATGTTTATAATTTCAGTTTAAATGTTAAGTAATTCTAATGATGTTAGAGAACAAGAAAAATTATAAAACATTTTGTCATCATTTTTAATTTATGTATCTGTCCAACCAGTTTCTTAAACCCTCTGCAGGCTTTTTTTACCCGACACTATTTGGGTTCACTTTTAGCGTCTTTCTAAGAACCATAATCCACAATAGCACTTTAAAGGGTCTAATACGAACGAAGGTCCTACAATGCTAGAACTTACTAAACCTGAAAAGGTGAAAGAAAGCTACTACTTGTAGACAGGGAGGTAATGCTCAAAGAGCCCCTTGGCAAGAAGGCCTGTAAGGTGGTTATATATATAACAAAAGTACCTTAAGCTGGATAACTGCGTTAGTGACATTTCATGAAAACTTAAATTATCATCTAGACAAGATGGCAATTGAAGAAGATGATACTTGGGTAAATGTAGATGCCATGGGGGATTTAAGCTTTGGACAAATGCTAGCTATTACTAGAGACTAAGTGATGAGAAAGAAGGCTGGCAGTTACCAGTCGTCAGTCTGAAAACACTAAGTGAACAGTAAAGGCTGGTGGTAGCACGTGACTTAATGAACGTAAGATTGCTGTAAATTACAAGTCGGTTGCCTATAATCATTAAGGACGGAAGGGGTCGAAAAGGGACCACTGCTTCGATATCCCTCCTACATCAATTATAACCACCGACAAAGGGTGCAGCGTTGGACTAGTTTGTTGTGAGCTAGTCTATCAGCACGTAGTTGTGGATTCGATTCCCACCTAAGACTCTGGCCTGTTTCACTATAACATTGACAAAAAGCCCAGAAAGATGATTGGATATAAGCGGGTATCTTAAACTGCTTTACTACGTTAGTGACAGGTAATGGATACAAGCTTCATCTGCGCTCGAAGTGGCTGAGATTGTAGCGCACATGTAACCAGCACAGTGGCTACCATAAGGCTTAGTAACACGAGCACACACATAATAATTTTGATAATATGGAAAACATTAGCCTTAGACAAATGTTATCAGTCGCCAGTCTGAAATCGCTACAGTCAAAAGTAAGGGCCCATGACACCACGATACTCAGAAAAGTCAGGTAGTCGTAAATTATCAATCGGTTACCAGAAAGTATTCAGGAACGAAGGGAGTCAAAAGGAGGCCCATAAAGTTAGTGGCCTGCCTGTTTCAACATATCCACTGAAAAATAATAAGCAGCGGTAAAATGGAACAATCCACTTAACACAGAAGACCCCATTTTTTTAACCAAATGTGTATTTTCGGAATTAAAACACGCTCATTAAATTCAATCTATTTAGGTCAGCCACCAAGGGTACACAAAGAAAAATTTATTACTAGCGGGTTGGGAGATTACCAAGTACGAGCACTTTAACACGTGTTTTTTATAGATGAATTGTCTCTTCCTACCCTTTTCTTCCCGCTTAGTCTAAGTTTTGAAAGCAGGACACCTTCTATTGAACCATCTAAATAAAAAAATATTTAATCTACTTCGTGTTTTCAAAAAGAAATACATAGCCTATTGCTCCTGTAAACTTTAAAAGCGGTAAAGCACAAAATAGCATTAAAAATAAAAAGATTTATTTTCACTCTGCTACACGTTGAAGTAACACTAGCATCTAGCATCTAGTTACTTGTTTTTCTTTTTGCGGGAGAGTTAAAAGCAGCAAAGTCGCGAAAGTCAAATTGAGGAGGGATTACCGCTCCACCATCGACAGGTGGCAACTCAAACTTATAATGGGTGATTTTTTTGAGGTTAGGATTTTCATGCATTAGTATTTGACAGATCACGTGAGATTTCAGACATGGTGCCAAAGAGAAAGATGCTCAGTATGCTTTGACATTTCATCATGAATAGACTTACTAACGAGCAACGCTTGCAAATCATTGAATTTTATTACCAAAATCAGTGTTCGGTTCGAAATGTTCAAATGTGACAAATTTTGTTCAGCGATGAGGCTCATTTCTGGTTGAATGGCTACGTAAATAAGCAAAATTGCCGCATTTGGAGTGAAGAGCAACCAGAAGCCGTTCAAGAACTGCCCATGCATCCCGCAAAATGCACTGTTTGGTGTGGTTTGTACGCTGGTGGAATCATTGGACCGTATTTTTTCAAAGATGCTGTTGGACGCAACGTTACGGTGAATGGCGATCGCTATCGTTCGATGCTAACAAACTTTTTGTTGCCAAAAATGGAACAACTGAACTTGGTTGACATGTGGTTTCAACAAGATGGCGCTACATGCCACACAGCTCGCGATTCTATGGCCATTTTGAGGGAAAACTTCGGAGAACAATTCATCTCAAGAAATGGACCGGTAAGTTGGCCACCAAGATCATGCGATTTGACGCCTTTAGACTATTTTTTGTGGGGCTACGTCAAGTCTAAAGTCTACAGAAATAAGCCAGCAACTATTCCAGCTTTGGAAGACAACATTTCCGAAGAAATTCGGGCTATTCCGGCAGAAATGCTCGAAAAAGTTGCCCAAAATTGGACTTTCCGAATGGACCACCTAAGACGCAGCCGCGGTCAACATTTAAATGAAATTATCTTCAAAAAGTAAATGTCATGGACCAATCTAACGTTTCAAATAAAGAACCGATGAGATTTTGCAAATTTTATGCGTTTTTTTTTTTAAATTTCTCAAGCTCTTAAAAAATCACTCGTTATAAAAACATTTTTCAAAAAATAGATTTACTATGTACCGTTCTTTTTGTATACAGGTAACAGGTGCGTTTAGCCTTTGAAACAAATACTACGCTTGTGGAGTTGCGTCAAGGTCTCCTAATTATTCTCTCAGGGATGTAATTTTTCGGGATTCTTAGCAGTTTCTTATATATATATAATGTCCTTTAACTCCTCGCGGGAGCATAGGGCCATAACAAGGTGATTCCGATAATCTCCATCTTCGGCTCGATGTTTGACTTCGTTCCACTTCAAACGCAATTTCGAAAGTTTCATTGTCAGTTGCCGCTTCCACGTATGCACTGGTCTCCCGACTCGTCTGCTTCCCTGCGGGTTCCAGTCTAGGCATTTCTTGGCAATATCATCATGTGGTTTACGGAGGATATGACCTATTCAGCTCCATTTCCGCTTACTTATTTCCTTGCTAATAGGCTGCTGGTTTGCCTTCATCCAGAGTTGGCTATTGGATATTGTTATAGGCCAGAAAATCCACAAGATTCTGCGGAGGCATTTGTTTATAAACACCTGAAGGCATTGTATGTCGGGTGGCGCCATGTTTTAGGTCTCGCATCCATATAATAGAGTAGATAAATACCAATAATTAATTGTTAAAAAATTTGCGTTTCTTGGTATAATGAACTTTTTTTTTAACATTTATACTACGTTCCCTGGACCATGAATTTTAAATGTCGAATGTGGGTGTGATGCCTTTTATGCACCACTTTTTGTCACTAATTAGCCCAAACAACGTGTCACTAGATCGAGTTTAATTTGCAAACCATTTATAGTGCAAGGTATTCTGTGCTGTTACTTTGCCTTACATTTAAACTGATAGTCAGCTCTATCTTAATTATGTCTTTTGGGGTCATTGTGTTCTCATAAATAAATTAAAAACAATAAATCTGAAATTGTTGTAATTAAGAATGATAAAAATGCAACCACAGAAAAAATTAAATCAAATCAAATTACAAAATTTATTTGAATTAATTACACATGTAGCCATGTATCTATCACGAATATGATAGTATCTGTCAATCATTTAATTGCCTAAAAGTTCATAAAGAATAACAAGCCTTTTAAATTATTTTTGAGGTTTCAAAAATTTTTATCATCGTTTACAGTAGCTACAAAGAGAGTTTTTTTAATTTACCATAAACTTTATCGGTTGCTCATAGGGTTTAAGATTTCTCGGACTTTTTGATTTCCCGAGAAACGGGGAAAAAAAATTCGCATTTCCGGGATTCCCGGATGCATAGTTTTAATAAAACATAAAAAAGAACGCAAACAACAACTACATATTAGTATTAACAGTTTATAAAACTTAAAACAATTCAGGTGACAAAAATAACAAGATATATAAAAATTTTTATAAAATACTGAACAAATATTTCAATAATTATTTTTTTTACAACGCATGATTTTAAAACTGTTAGCGCGTTTAACAAATCACTGGACATTCTTTTTCTTGTTTTCGTTGCGAAAGTCTTTCTTAAAAGTTGGTTCCATTTAGTTAACAACACAACTGCTAGTTGACGGTTCTACAGATTCGAGTGGCTTGAATAATCTGTTGAACAATTGTGCTGAATAAAGTTTTATGACATTTTTTGGCACATTTGCAATTTCAGCACTTTCTAAATACTTAAATATAGCAAACGTTTTATCATTCCTTCGTTCATTTATTTTTGTTTTCAACCATCGTTTTTGAAAGAGTCGAATTAATAGCCAAAAGCTACTCGTAGAGGGTCTGAATAACAACATCTGCTATTAACAAATTTGTGCCTCTGCGGCTCAAACCCTCTACTGCAACTTTAATGGGATTTAAAACGGCCAATAAATTTTCTAAAATCTGAACATATTCTTCAACCACACAACTCTGCGCATTTGAAATCTATCAGAGTTTTTTTAAATGCGTTCTTCGATTTAAGAAACAAATGAATCATTTCAACCATAGTTATTTTGTTTTTACATCATGAATTATTTTTCGTGACAGGCTGTTCTCTCAGGACTGTTTTTTTTTTTTTTTTTTTAATAGTTAACACTTTGTCTTTCACGATCTATAACATATTTGTAAGTTTCTAGAAATATTACAATTTTAAAAATGCTTGTTTTCTATTCAGCACAATAACGATCAAATATTTGTGTGATAGGAAAAGAAATGCTTATTTAAAAATAAGAACCACCGAATTTTCTTTGAAGTGCTTATTATTTTAAATGTTCCGTTTCCCGGGAAATAAGCAAAAATTTTCCAGGGAAATTGTTTATAGTTTTTCCCGGGAATTCTCGGGTGGGAATTCCCGTTTCCCTAACCCTAGTTGCTCAGTATAAATTGAAAATCAAATTAGTAAAAACCGTAGATGTGCACCACTGTGCAGTATTAATACCAAGAATAATGGCAATAAATATATATTTATTTTTGAAAAATACTGACTTGCTTGCAAAGCGATGTAAATATGTATATAAACGTCGTAGAGAAGGAGCTAAATTTCAGAATATTAAAATTAAAACCCTGATACTGACTCAATGCACGCTTAGCGTCCTAGTGCTTAAATTTATAAAGCTTGAATACACCAAACGTTCACGTCGTCCAGAAAGAGTAGAAAAAATGTGATAATATTGGACGACCGGATAATAAAAGCGCGTAAGGTGGCTGGGGTGTAGGCATTTCAAATGCGCGGGTATATCAAATTTTGCATAAATATTTGGATATGATAAAACAAATCGCGCGATGAGTGCCGCGATTGCTCTCGTGCGATATTCAGAAGCAAGTCGTACAAGGTTTTGCACCGTTTTGTAACTGTCGACGTAACATGGATCCGTTACAACACAACAGAGACCAAAGAACGGAAGAACGTGTACCAAAGAAGATAAAGGTTGGCTTGTCGGATGGTCTGAGCTTAGACACGTTTTTCTTCCGATATTTCACGACATGTTTTTCTTCCAAATGTTCGCCTGTCTAATCATTTCCATCGATTACCATCAAAACGGTGAAACGATTACAGGCGTATCTTAGTTAGAGCTTTTGGATAGTTTTAAAATTTATTTATAGCAAAAACAGCCTCATATAGCGCTGAAAAATTTATTTCTCATCAAACCCCATCAATATGAGGCAATAAAGCATGATTTGGGATGCGAACTGCTACCCTATCTAACATATTCTCTAGATAAAGCCCCTTTGGTAAAATATTTGGGTAAAACTAAGAGGTCATCATTGTAGAAAATGGCTATTATATGGGGCTTAAGAGCCTTATTTTCAAAGAAGCATGAATGAATAATGCCACAAAAAAAAAAAAAATTCGCATTAGAGGCACTTTGTAAATGCATTTGTTTATCAATAATTATGAGGCGACAATTTCTGTCATTATTTTGTGATTTGCCAACACTTTACTGTTCATATGAAGGCAAATTCAAATCTTGCGTTGATTTTTTTTTTTAATTAATTCGACATAAAAATTTTGCTTTTTGTAAGCGAGTGTCATACTTCTCTCCCTTACAAAACTACTTGCCATTAGCGTAGATACCACTGCCTAGGAAGGGCTCAACCACACCAGATCAATTTAAGACAGTCACTCCCCCTAAACTTCTGCCTTGTGGAATTTCTAATACATTAGCCAGTTTTTCTCTTCGTATCTTCAGAAATATTCTGTAGATACGCTAATGTTTAAAAATTTTAGTAATGTATGTTTTGGGTTATAAAAACCTAATATTCACCCTTATTCTGTTTGGCGTCGGCAACATCGTCGTCGATTTTGAAGCAACATCACTTTAACACAACATCAATGTAAATTTGGTATTCCGTAGCAATGGTGTGACGACGTTGCCAGTTTATCGATAAAGTTAATAAAATACACCACTAATATCAAATCCTTGAACCAAATAATTAATTTTGGTTCACGTTTTCGTTAAAAAGGTTTATGAAAAAATTAAAGTGTATAAATTAAAATAAAGATGTTTACATTAAAATAAAAATATTTTCTATTTCCGATGGAAGACATCTCAAAGAAAAATTAAACATCTTTAAATTATCATCAAGTAAAAAGTTAGTAGTAAATTAAAAGTCGCCAATGATGTCAAAATTTTGTCTAAAACTTTGAATGCCATGACATGGATAGCTAATCCAAAGTATGGGTGAAGATCAACATGACATATGCTAAAAAAAAGGAAGTCGAACTGCATCTTTTGATGGATGGACTCGCATACATTTTAGCCAAGTAAAAAAAAAACACCAACATCTGTATTTTCCTCATAAAGGATATTTTTCAATTTGAACAAATAATTTAAATGAAACATAAACAAAAATAAACAATTAAATTTTTTCTATTAAAACTAACAAGAATATATATTTACATATGTAAACGTTATTCAGTTTTTAATTTGTTTCATTATTTTGTTCTACACAACGTCAACATTCCCTTACAAAATACCAAACACATGTTGCCAGTCGTCGATAAATGGCAATATTGCCAACGGCAATACCGATTTACAACAAACTATAAAAAACGACGTCGTTTAATATTGCCGTCGCCAACTAGAATAAGGGTGATTATTTTTAAATTTTATAAAATTTTTTATTACTAAATTACACAAATGTTTTAATTGTAATTTGTTTGACTTTTACCAACAGCGTATTTTAGTTGTCTCTGTGACAGAGAGACGGCGGGAAACCTGGGGTCAAAAGGCCGAATTCCTATTAGCTGTTATTGGTTTTGCTGTTGATTTGGGAAATGTGTGGCGTTTCCCCTACATTTGTTATCAAAATGGTGGTGGTGCATTTCTCATACCGTACTGTGTAATGTTGGTATTCGGTGGACTGCCGTTGTTCTATATGGAATTGGCTTTGGGGCAATTTCATCGTTGTGGCTGCTTAAGCATTTGGAAACGTATATGTCCAGCATTGAAAGGTAAGTGAAATTGATAAAAGTATACTTTAAGGGATTTACTAACATAATAATGAATACTTATTGCACCGATTTATATAAATCTCTGGTGGCATTTTGGTATTTTCTTTTGTGTATGTTCGTATAAACTTTGTAAATACATATGCAGTACTGTGCATAAAAAAGGTAATAAATATAATTACATGAAAAAAATTGAATTGATTCCTATATCAGCGTTAGATCGTCCGATTTTGTTATTTTTAAGAAATTTTAATATAATTTGCTGTAAAAGTTTCTTTTGGGGTAATGAAAAGTCCTTTCGGAATAGGAATTTTAAGCCCATCAATGTATTCAAAATGTTCATATTGACATTACAAACTACAAGTCTCACTATAAAATTTATCGCAATCGGTGCACTCTTAGTCTTATTGTTAAGGTTTGAAATACGTCGGTAAGCATCTTTGGACCTGATCGCTAAAGTATCACAATATCATTTATTTCATTTCATAATGTTTGTTTTACTCAGGGTGAGGTACATATTTTATGACAAAAAGTTCGTTATTAGGTTAGGTTGCACAGGTCGTTTGTCAATTAAAAAGACGACTCACTTGGGTCCTTGTGGTTCCTTTGTGACGCCTATGATTCCTGCAGATCCATAGTTGTTCTAGTGCCAATTTCGCAGTAAGTAGGGGAATGTAGGTGGCTGACAGGGTTTTGTACTAAATATGTCCCATATTTATCCAACATCCTCAAATTACGATGTCATGGTTAAGTCTGATGACTTCAAGTGGGTGGTACTCTCTACGTTTGTGTGGGAAAAAGGAAAGTCGAAAGACTTGTTTCGTGCTCCAAATGATCTTTTGTGTAAATTTTTTTTTATCAATGCAAAACTGTTATAATTTTTTTTTAGCTGCTGACAACAGCAGATATGCCGGCAATAACCATCCCCAGACGGCGAGAAAGATAGTAACGGTTGCATACCTATATCACCATTAAGCACTACGTTTCAAGCAACAAGAGGTTATGGAGACGTGGAGCGTCGCATGCTTCCTCTTATATTAAGCTGGGCGGTCACAGTTCATAAACTACAGGGTACCACTCTCGAAAGAGCAGTAATTGATCTTGGTAAGAAAAACTTTGCAAAAGGGCAAATATATGTTGCGCTTAGTCGTGTAAGAAGTTTGGATGGCATAGTTTTGTCAGATCTGGATATCAGCAAATTATTAAATGCACCACACGACGCCAAATCGTTGACAGAAATAACGAGGTTACGAAATCTGTGTTCTGACAATCAAGGCCACACATAATATAGCATATTTTATGAGCGTCATCTATAAAATTCGCAAATTTAAAAATTTAAGGTGGATTGGTAATTATTTGTTTTCATGATTCTGCTTCAACAAACACTACTTTCCGGACGTATATGTCAGAATTTTAGCGAAAAAACCTAAAATTTTAATATGTATGACTTTTATTCCTAAGGATAAGCTCAGAAAAACATCAGTTATTGGGACACCCTTTAATTTACAATTTTAAATTAAAGACCTGTTGTAAAATTCAACTATCTGTCTATAACGGTTCAAAAGTTTGGCCATATATATCAAATTACATTAACTATTGGGACACCCTTTACATTATAATTCCAACTATTTCTACATACTTCTTATTATACCAGAGAAAGTAGTGGATATTCTGCCTAATTTTTTAATGTTTGTGTTTAACGGTTTAAAAGATAGGGCCATATAGATCAAATTACATAATTTCTGGGGACACCCTTTAGTTTCTAAATTCAAATTGTATACTTGCTATAGTGGACTTTGCAATACAAGTTTCTTGTAAATTTCAGCTGTCTGTCTATAACAGTTCAAAAGTTTGGCCACATACATAGAATTACATTAACTATTGGGACACCCTTTTATTTCCAAATTCAAATTTTATACATTTTGTTATAGCGCAGTTAGCAATACAGGTTCTTTGTAAATTTCAGCGGTCCTTGTACAACAGTTCAAAAGTATGGCAATATATATCAAATTAAATGAACTATTGGAGCACCCTTTAAAATTTTGAATATTTATACATTTTATTATAACGGTCATAGTAGTCGACATTCTGTCAAATTTTCAAGGTTTTGCCTATAACGGTTGAAAAGATAGGCTCAAATAGGTCAAATTAAGTCACCTATGGGGACACCCTTTAAATTTTTCAATTTATTTTTTTATTAATTTCTGCTGTTGGGAACTCTAGCGATACGCAATTTTTTAAAATTTTAATTTGGTATGTTGTATGTGGACACCCTTTAATTTTTAATATAATGAACTGTTTTTAAAATGGGACCAACCTAAAAGCAAAACTTTTCAAATAAAGAAAAAATTTTAAAATCGGTTCAGAAATGGCTGAGTTCTGCGGTTACATACATAAAAAAAAAGCAACATTCAGACGAATAGATAACCTCCTTCTTTTTTGAAGTCGGTTAAAAATAATAATGCAATATCTTACATTACTACGGTGAAGGGTGTATGTACGCTTCGTCAAGACTAATATAGCAGTCTTACTTGTTTGTTTTTATAACTATCTTACTGAGTTTTCAATAATTTAATAGGGCATTTACACTACATCGAAATCTTTTTCAAAATCTATATCGTTTACACTTCATTTTTTTGACACTATCAAGATTTCATTAGCCACATTTCATCAACTTATTTCCTCTTATTTTCAACTTGCATTTTATTTGTTTATTTAATTTTAGTAATCTTTACAATTAATTTATCCACTTAATTAAATTTTTCTTTTCTTCATCAAAATCTAGTGATTAAGTGGATTTTGATTTGTATAGGAAATCTAGTAAAACAGCTAGATTTTGCACGAAATCTCGTAAGTACTAGATTTCGCGCAAGTGTAAATATACTATAATTTAACAATTATAGCGTGCTAAATAGTAATATTTACCTTTAAAATAGCAAAGTAGTAAAAATACTAAATTTCGTTTATGTTTTGCACAGTACTGTATAAGTTTATTTTCCAACCATGATTTTTTACTTATGATGCTAATAAGACACGTTTTTAAGTACGAACGAACAAAACTTTATTTGTACATTTTCTTAAGGTTTTAAAACGTTTTTTTTACCTGTTTTCTTTATCTTCTATTATTTTATTTATTTAAAGCCTTTTTTATTGAGAACAAAAATTGTTTGCTTAGCACTTTTTTTTTTTTGATACAAAGCATCGCATTAAGTAGTTTTTGTTTGTTTTCAGGGTTTTGTCTCGTCTTAAAGTTAAAGAAAAGTTAGATAAAGAAGTATTATTTATTTTCTTTCTATTTGTCATGTATTGTATTCCCTTTTGCAAGTCAAATACACAACTGTGTCATTGTGACAAAAAGTTGGCTGTGTAAACACTTCAGAAACAATGTTGCCACTTAAATGAAGTTAAAAGCAACTAACTTTTTCTATTTGTTAAATTGTTCTTGTAAGGGCCTGGTGGTTTTTTGTTTATGTTCTTTAAACTTACAAATAATATTTAAACATTTTTGTAATGATCTGTATTGAAATGAAAAAAAAAAAAATCCCCATAAAATAAGTTTTAGTAAATTTAAGTTTAAATTGTGTGTCTCTTTCAGCTTAAATTTCTGCGAAAGAATAACTTTTTCATATTCATGCAATTGACAAAAGCATAAAAAAGTTCAAAGTAATCTGATTTAAACAATCTTTTGATTGCAGATAAACTTGTTGCTTGTTTTATAATTTCGTTGTTTGTGTCGTCTATATTGCACGAACATCTATCATCTATTCAGGGACCGTATGAATTGTATTCGTATCTTGAAAATACTTATGTTTGGGCTGTAGATGGCTTTGTATGTTCATTTGTATTTTCTTAATGTTTAAAAACACATTTTGTGCAGGCGAATTGTTGCTGCCACAAGTGCTGTGAAAAAGTAAGGCAAGTTCTACTGTAGGCAAGTTTGAAAATGAATGAAAATTTAAATGAACAGAAGTTAACATACAATAAATAAATATACCAGCAGCACAACGTGAATAATTAAATTACAATTTTTATTTTTTTATTGTATTAAATAAAGCTAAGTTACATACATACGTATACATATCTAATTAAATGCGCACAATAAAATAAAATTTAACATTTTTAAACACACTCTGTCAAATAGCTATAGCACTTTAGTAGTTCCTTTTAGAAGTACTACTGCAAAAACTTTTAAAGTTTAATTTTTGCCCTTGTTTTGTTTGTAAAATAACTACATCAGTTACCGAGATTATAAAGCAAACATGTCTTCAATTTTATTAATGTACTTGTTTACTTGGCCTTTCACGACTTTGAATGCACTCTTTTGGGCATTGAGGAAGTCAAAGATTTTATTAAATTATTTACATCAATTTACTCCGATTCCTCTTCAAACACATCTGTTTTTAGATCATACAATGCACAGTGGGTCAGAATCCAAAAATTTGGGATTGATCCAAAATTTGATACGAGCAGCATTTAAGCTCAAGTTTTGACGCTGGGCACCATCCATTGTGGACCATTTGAAGTCTTTTTTTTAATGGTTGGGGGATATTTAAAGAAAGAATCGCCAAGAGTTTCGTATCAGTAGTAGTAAAGTGAGTGAATAAAAGTTAAATTATGTTTCTATAAAAGTGAGCGAAATTATTTAAAACTAGCTGGGGTACCCGACACCAGATAGTTTTTTTTAAAGAAAAACATCAAAAGTGTATCTTCCTGCACCCGGACAAGTTTATATGTTCTTGAACTCTGAAAGGTCGAGTAATGGTTATTACGACTTCCCATTTTGGGGACATCTTAACGAAATTAACCATTTGTGTTATATACATAATTGCCTGTAACATATCTACTCCATTATCTTTTAAGTAAATACTATTTTTTGTAGAGGTGGAAGACTTTAAATTGAAATTGATTTTATTAATAAGATCATTTTATGGTAAATATGTTTTCGGGTACTTGACCACCGCGGCTAGGGCGTACATGACTTAACCTGGAAGTCCAATTTCACACACGCATCCTTGGCAATAACGCGTTGAATATTCGCTTTTAAGTGCATAGAACAAGAGCCTTATATCGGGTGGTTAGATTTTAAAGGCCGATGTTGAATGTAAACCACACCTAAACGTCAAGTTTTTTTATGCATTTAATTTGACATTTCTCAATTTCAGAATAACTCAATTTAAACCATTTAAAGATACACAATCGTCAATGGTCAGAATGGTGGAAAGAAATGGCAACAGTGGAAGATAAATTTTCGAAGAAAATCATTTTCATTGATGAGGCACTTTTTCACCTCAGTGGATTCGTCAATAAGCAGAATTGCCATATTTGGGGTAATGATAATCCAAGAGTTATTGCCGAAAAACCAATGCACCCACAAAGAGTGACTGTTTGGTGCGGTTTATGGGCTGGCGGCATCATCGGGACGTATTTTTTCCGAAATGAGGCCGTTCAGGCAGTTACTGTGAATGGTGTTCGCTATCGTGAGATGATAACGAACTTTTTATGGCCCGAATTGGAAGATATGGATGTGGACGATATGTGGTTTCAACAGGACGTTGCCACTTGCCCACAGCTAACGAAACAATGGCTCTTTTGCGCGACAAATTCAACGGCCGTGCTATCTCACGTTGTACTTCTTTCTTTGGGGTTATTTGAAAGAAAAGGTATAAGTCGATAAGCTAGCAACAATTCAAGAGCTAAAAAATGAGATAATTCGTCATCGACATTTGGAGCATCGGATGGAGTGTGCCGCCGAGGCGCGGCGGTGATTTGGCCGACATTTTGTTCCATACATAATTGAACCATACCAATAATATCAAAATAAAAAAGAAGTGACAATAATTTCCTAAATAATTTGTGTTTTATTCAAAATCAACTTCGGCCCTTAAAATTTAACCACCCTTTATCTATATCCCCAGAGAAAACAATCTAATGGCGTAAAATCATATGAACAATGTGGCCAATTAACAGGTCCATTTCTTGAAATTATTCTTTCGCTAAATATTGCTTTCAGTAAATTTATTGTATCTCACGCTACGTGATCTGCAATGCCTATTTGAGGCATTCTAATTGAGGCGCTTAAAAGTTAGTAAGCATATCTCTATAATTCCCACCATTGACTGTTCTGACCACCGGCCTGCAAAGTAGGGGTGATAAAGTGCAGAGTAATGGCTAACGTGTATCGAGTATTTGATTATTTTTTTGAGTAATCAATATACAAAAGTAGTTAATTTTGTTTTTTTGTTTTTTTTTTTTCTTTTAAAGAGAAGTAACACTCAGGCATATAATGCTGCCACGGCTGAGTATTGAACTCGAGACCATTGCTTAGTAGTCAACGTGCTAACCACTTAAGCTACAGCACCCCCAGGTGCTGTTTAGGTACTTTTAGGTTAGTACTCTTTTACGGCATTTTTGTTAATTGACATAGCAATCCTAAACTAACCTCAAAATAATCGAGAAATATTAAATCAGCTGTCCTAGAAAACAGTGCTGCCAAAAAATAATTTTAATACCATAAATTGATTGACCCTATAATTAGTTTTAGTAGTATACTAGAATCTTGATGTACATATGTACAAATTAATTGAAAAAGTTTGTTACTTTACCTTTTTAATTTTTTTTCTTCATCCATTTCTTTCGTCTCATTCAACAGGTGTTGGATATGCAATATGTCTTATAGACATTTACATGGGCATGTATTACAATACCATTATAGGTTGGGCTGTTTATTATCTATTTGCCTCGTTTACTTCCAAATTGCCATGGACTTCATGTGATAATCCATGGAATACTGATGCCTGCATGCCGGTAACAAATGCCAGTTTTACCGCCAATCAAACAACACCAGCTAAAGAGTTTTTCGAGTAAGTTTTAACAACATCTAATATTGTTGTTGTTGTGGTTATGGTTGTGGTAATGGCCATGGTGGAGTGTGATGTTAAAGTAGTTGACCCACTCATTCGCAACATAAGCTTTCATACTCGCAACAAACACTTGAAAAAATGTTATTTACTTAATAGTTTTTCTATTTAGACTTCATCAAATTTCAACAATGTCCTGATAAAATGTTTATTTCTTTGTGGCTTTTTTCTCTTTTCTTCTTTCTTCAATCCTTTTTCTTTTTGAATTTCTTAATAAAAATTAAAAAAAAACAGACGCAAGGTATTGGAGCAATATAAATCAAATGGTCTAGATTTAATGGGTCCTGTTAAGCCAACATTAGCTTTATGTGTTTTCGGTGTATTTGTTTTGGTTTATTTCTCCTTGTGGAAGGGGGTGCGTTCGGCAGGCAAAGTGGTGTGGGTAACCGCTTTGGCACCTTATGTTGTGCTCATTATTTTACTGATACGTGGTGTTTCCTTGCCTGGCGCCGATGAAGGTATTAAATATTATTTAACACCAGAATGGCATAAATTGAAAAATTCAAAGGTATGTTTTTTCTTAATTTTCTTTTTTTCATTTCATTCATTATTGCTGTCACATAAGTGTTTCGAAATCTTAATGTTTTTCTTTTTAATTATTTTGTAAAACATTTTTTCTCAGGTTTGGATCGATGCTGCCTCACAAATATTTTTTTCATTAGGTCCAGGCTTTGGTACTCTGTTGGCTTTATCTAGTTATAATAAATTTCATAATAATTGTTATCGCGATGCTTTAATTACCAGCAGCATCAATTGTTTGACCAGCTTTTTAGCTGGTTTTGTTATATTTTCAGTGCTGGGGTAAGTTTGTTTTCCGACATAATTTTGATTAAATGTTAACTTTTTATTGTTTCTTTTTTTTCTTACGCCTTTTTACAGTTACATGGCCCATGTTCAAAAAACAACCATTGATCGTGTAGGTCTCGAGGGTCCTGGCCTAGTATTTATAGTGTATCCCGAGGCTATAGCAACAATGAGCGGTTCAGTATTTTGGTCCATAATATTTTTTCTAATGCTAATCACATTGGGCTTGGACAGTACATTCGGTGGCTTAGAGGCCATGATAACAGCATTGTGTGATGAATATCCTCGCAGTATTGGACGAAGAAGAGAATTATTTGTTTTACTACTATTAGCGGGAATTTATTTGTGTGCCCTACCAACAATGACTTATGTGAGTAAATTATTTTTTTGCATATTAAAACAGTTCAGTTCATCAAAGAAATATTTTGAGCATAAAAATTATCGGTAAACACAAAGGTTTTTTTCGGAAGGGACTACCGAACCTTGAACGTTGATAGCCATCATATTGTTAAAGCTACATCTGTCGAATTGGCTGTCAATATTTCAGCGTTCAACAATAAGTGCAAATGATGAAATTGTTAATCGAAAAGAGTAGTTCTTTTAGAGCAACGTTCCGCCCGCTTCGTCCATTTACGGTCGCTAAAATTGTCCTAGCTTAACGATAGTCAATTGCTTATTGCCTGAACAGCATAGACACCAATCACCACTGATATTGTGCTATTTGAACCCTTTAGACATTTTTTGTGGGATTTTCTTTAGCCGAAATCTACAGCGGCCCAGCCGGTCAAATTCAGCCTGATTTGATTTTCAGAGTCATGGAAAATTCAACATTTCGGATGCGGATTGAGACATTTGCACGATGTTATAATCGATACGTAACTGCATCGATAAGCATTTCAAACATACAAAATATTTCGGTGATGTCTCACACATACACTTCTCTCTCACACACACTTTGTTTTATTTAAATTTATAGATAGGAAGGGCTCAATGAAAGTTTTACAAATAATTAGACTAATGATATGCTCGTTTAATATCGCTTGAAAATATGAAAATATAATTAGGGTTTAAGAAATAAAAAGAAATTTACATAGTAAAATGTTTAAAAATAAATAATAAAGGGTGTTTTTTATAGAGGTATAGAACTTTAAGTTTCAATAAAACAGCGATTGACATGAATTTTATTTATCCGAAAGATAATCTTGTGGCATTACATTTTAAATATGATTTCTGGCATATGACCGCCACGACTGGCGCGGATGTAGCCCAATCTGGACGTCCAATTTTCGATGACTTTTTCCAACATTTGTGGAATAACATGGCGAATGTTGTCTTCCAAATGGTCAAGCGTTTGTGGCTTATCCGCATAGACCAATGACTTTACATAGCCCCACAGAAAGTAGTCTAGCGCTGTTAAATCACAAGATCTTGGAGGCCAATTCACAGGTCCAAAACGTGAAATTAGGCTGTCACCAAACGTGTCTTTCAATAAATCTATTGTGGCACGAGCTGTGTGACATGTTGCGCCGTCTTGTTGAAACCACATCTCTTGGACATCATGGTTATTCAATTCAGGAATGAAAAAGTTAGTAATCATGGCTCTATACCGATCACCATTAACTGTAACGTTCTTGAAAGCGCACCAAACAGTCAGATTTTATGGATGTAACGGTGTTTCGACATACACTTGAGGATTACCTTCACTCCAAATGCGGCAGTTTTGTTTGTTGACGTAGCCATTCAACCAGAAATGCGCTTCATCGCTAAACAAAATCGCTTATGAAAATCAGGAACAACCGTAATCTCGTTTTGCACTATTTGCAAGCGTTGTTCAGGTGTGAGTCTATTCATGATGAATTGCCAAACCAAACTGAGAATAAATCACTTGACAGCTGTTAAATCGGTCGCCATCTTGAAAAGTAATGCTAACTTAAAGTTCTATATTATTACCGAGTAGCTAAAGAACTACAATAGGTAGAGTCTTGCAACTTTACGCAAGTAACCCCCATTATAATGTACATAGTCTAGCAAAACATAGACTAAAATGAAAAAATATTATCGTGTACCTACAGAGCTACAATAGTTAGAGTTTTGACACTGCAAAAAAAAGCAAAAGAATTCCCGCCCCGGGAAAAGCTATAACCAATTTCTCAGGAAAATGTTTACTAATTTCCCGGGAAACGGGAAATTAAAAATCATGAGCACTTTAAAGAAAATTCAATGGTTCTTATTTAATAAACATTAATATACATTTCTTTTGCTATCACACAAATATTTGATCTTTATTGTGATGAATAAAAACCAAGCATTTTTAAATTTGTAATATTTTTAGAAACTTACAAATATGTTATAGATCGTGCAAGCCAAATTGTAAAACTATTTGAAAAAAGAGCTCTAAAAACAGCCTGTCTTGAGACATATATAAAACTAGAATAAGGTCGCGTTTAATTCATGATGTAAAAACAAGATAAGTATGGTTGAAACGATTCAATCGTTTCTTAAATCGCAATCAAAAAAAGTCTGATATATTTCATTTGCGCAAAGTTGTGGGTTCAAGAATATGTTCAGATTTGAGAAAATTTAGTGTCCCATTAAAGTTGCAGTAGAGGCCTTAAGCCGCAGGGGCACACATTTGTTAATAGCAGATGTTATTATTCAGACCCTCTACGAGCAGTTTTTTGGCTTAATTCGACTCTTTCAAAAACGATGGTTGAAAAGAAAAATAAATGAACGAAGGGATGATAAAACTTTTGCTGTACTTAAGTATTTAGAAAGTGCTGAAATTGGAAATGTGCCAAAAAATGTCATAAAACTTTATTCGGCACAATTGTTCAACAGATTATTCAAGCAAGCCACTGGAATATGTAGAACCGTCAACTGGCAGTTGTGTTGCTAACTAAATGGAACCAACTTTTAAAGAGAGACTTTCGCATCGAAAAGAAGAAAAAGAATGTCCAGTGATTTGTTAAACGCACTAACAGTTCTAAAATCATATTTTGTAACAAAATAATTATTGAAATACTTTTTTAGTATTTATAAATTTTTGTTATATCTTGCTATTTTTGTCACCTGAACTGTTTTTTTAGTTTTATAAACTGTTAATACTAATAAAACTATGAATTTTTAAATACAGTAAGGCCTATTATTATAACTTGCCATTAGCTAATGTTAGGATTTTATCAGGGAGATAAGTAGTTTTTCTGCATTATAAGTATACTTTAAGCTAGAAGTTACTGATAAACTAAAGGGAAGACCATCTTGCCTTTAACTTTTAACATTTGATATAAGAGTTTGAAGTTGCAATGTTTTGTCATCTATAAAGTTGCCGTATTTTCTAATCTATGAAGAAAAATAAATTCATGTTAATTTAATTTTGCATTTGAAAAATAAAAATGGAAAACAGATCTCCTTTGTTGTATATAAAATATATTCGTTTGTTTGTTGCACAGATACTAATTTGTGGTTTGTTGAAAGTAAACAAACAAATGAAAGGTATGATGTTGTCACTACGTTTTAAAAAACAAATTTATTTTGTCAAAAGTAGTCGGTGTTTCTTCTGGTACTACAATATTTTCAAAAATATTAATTTTATTTTACAATGAAGTTGTAATAACGAAAAATAGTTATTGTTCACTTTATCGCTCACTTGAGCAAAAGTGAAATTTAACTAAAACGTACTTTAAAAGGCAAGTTATAATAATGGGCCTAAATAAAGTTATTTTCTTTAAGAGCTGTTTTCCCGGGAATACGAATATTTTTTTCCCGATTCCCGGGAAGTGAAAAAGTCCGGGAAATCCCAAACCCTAGTAACAACTGAAATTTTCAAATTTTCACTTTTTGAAAAAAACCAAACCATAGAGGTAATAACTACCCACTGTAAAAATCTCCCTTTGATTTGCCTTATCTTTCGTGAAAAAAAACCGTTATGGCCCTCTTTGTGTTTTTAGAATAACTACTTTAGTCTCAAAAACTGTTTCCGTTTTTGGCCTCTACAGAAAATTCATGAATTTTGAGTTGTTACGCTTTTGAGGAACAAGTGCTGTATATGTATTTTAACATTTTCGTCTAATAAAAATTGATTCATTCGAAATTTGATTAATTAATTTAAGTAAGTTTTGATATACGAAGTATGATCGAAAAATAACCGTTATTTTCAATTTTCGTGAGGTACGTATGTTCGCATTTTCGCATTTTTTTTAATGTTGGTACACATGTATGTTATTTATGTCCTTGAACATTTAATTTCACATTTTACCCAAAACTAAATACAGTTTCTTTGATCCATTTTTTTGAAATAGTAAATAATCGAAGAGCACACCAAAACACAACTAACCTTTTTATCTGTCAAAAACAAACTGACAATCCAAAATGGCTGATATTGTCAACATAAGTAACAGACATGTGTACCAACATTAAAAAAAATGTTAAAATCGAACATACGTACCTCACGAAAATTGAAAATAACGGCTTTTTTATCATACCTCGTACATGTGTATGTATCTCTAGTTTAATGCAAATAAATTTTAGAATTATGTCTCATCCTTAACCGAAGTTATACTTACATAAATATTTTTTATTCATACTATAACTTATACATTTTGAAAGCTTCAGCAGTACTTTGCTAAATAGTATTTTTCATTAAAACTAAGATTGAGGTGACGAAGATTGAAATCCAATATTGAAGACAATTTAAGAATGTGTTTCATTCTGCAGAGGTTTATTGGATTATATTTTAATTTACTTCTATTTTGTCACTCTTAAAAATTTTAGATTGTTGTAAAATTGTAACACATATTCAGTTGTATTGCAGCTCACGCGAAGAATAAGGGCAATTAGACCTATTTCTAAATTTCTAATCTCGGGAGTTTTGCGGTATGACTCCCGCATTGGCCTCGTATTGCTTCGATTAACTACTTTGTGCTACAGATTTCGTGTTTTTTCCATTAAAAACAGAGATTGTTACTTTTTTTATTATTGGACCAGCACTCAGGAGATGACTCCTACTCATGCAATGCATTGTGCCAGAACTAGGAAATTTGGTTATGGGAAGGAGGATAAATAGAGGAGTGTTTGTGGACATATAACTTGAACTTTCTCATATTGAAGATGATAAGAAAGACATCCGCAGGGAGTTTATTAAGAATTCTAGCCCCATTTATTTGTAGTTCCAATTAAAAACAGAGATTGTTACTTTTTTTATTATTGGATCTGGACTCAGGAGATGACCCCTACACATGCAATCCGCCGGGAGTTTATTCCACACACGAACTGTTCGGGCGAAAAACGAATTCTCCTTATAACACGTAATGCGACTCACTGGCAAATCGACCACAAAAGAATGGGCTCTTGATGAGAAGCGTGTTTTACGCAAAAATGAGTGGGTGTCGGGTACAATTTCCCTGATTTCATTAGAGCACATTTCATTGCTGTAAAGGTAAAACAGCGACACACATCCCACATTTCGTCGAGTGAGTCAATAGAGTTGGATACCCTACTGTAACCGATGAACTTCTGCGCCCTCTCCTGCACGCGGTCGAGTAGCTCCAAAATATATTTTAGGGCGACGGCACATTCATGAGAGTTTTATTCCATTTTAGCCCGGATATAGGTGATATAAATAATAAGACGCTCAGATGGAGTGGTATTTTTTACACTGTTTTAAAAAAACCGAGGCACTTGAAAGCTTCTTTCGAGTCTTGAAAAAATGTGTTTAGTCCATCGGACATCGCACTGGACTTTCATGCCAAGAACATCAAGAGCTTCTGATTCCTTTATATCTACATTACCCATAGCTACAGATGAGGCATCAAACGCACGTGTGTACGTAAGCATACAATATTAAGTCTTACGAGCATTAAATTCTACTCTATTCGTGCGACCCCATTCAGAAATTGTGGCAAGATCATGGTTGAGCGTATCATTCATGTTTTGTCTTTTGACTCCAATCTTCAACTGGCTGGGCATATTATTGAATGAATATGGATAACAAATGCTGCTATCATCTGCAAAAGGGTAGAGTTAAAATTTTAACTAAGAAGGCCATTTATAAAAAGAAGAAATAGGGTAGGAGTATTATATACTCTAAGAGTGGATTGATAGTGCCAACTTTTAGGTCGGCTTTCTATATGGCTATAGGTCTTCAAAAAATTTCAATATACCCTAGTGTTAGGCATTTTTAATTTCAATATTTAAATTTATTAGTCGAAATATTTATTAATAAAGGGGGATCTATTTCGAGGTACTTTTTTCAATAGCCTTTTTTTGACAGATCACGTGTGAGTCGTGTCATGCTGTCATGTTATTTTTTTAGTATTGTTTGGTATTTCATAATGTAAAGACTTACGCCTCAATCGCTTCGCCCAATGGGCTCTTGAAAAGTTCTAAGAAGATCCGACGTTTTCGAGGCAAATTTTGTTTAGTGATAAGGCCTATTTCTGGCTCAATGGGTATGTAAACAAACAAAATTGCCGCATTTGGGACGAATAGCAACCTGAAGAGATTCAAGAGCTGCCACTTCATCTAGATAAAAAAAGGGTTTGGTGTGGTTTGTGGGCCGGTGGAATCATCGGTCAATATTTCTTTAAAAAGGATGCCGATGCGAACGTAACTGCCAATGGCAACCTTTATCGTGCCATGATAACCGACTATTTGATGCCTGAAATTGAAGCTCGTGATCTTGGCGACATCGCATCAGTTAATGGATTTATTGAGAGAACATTTCGATGAGCACATAATTTCACGTTTCGGGCCGGTTGAGTGGCCACCAAGATCGTGTGATATCACACCGTTAGACTTTTCCTGTGGGGATATGTAAAGACAAACCCGCTTCGATTTAGGCCTTGGAGGAAAACTTCACGCGTGTCCTTTGCCAGTTACCAGTCGAAATTCTCGAACGAGTCATCGAAAATTGGACTCAACGGATGGACCATCTGCGACATAGCAACGGCCAACATTTGATAGACATAATCGTCAAAAAATAAATGCCAAAGAATGTTCTTTCAAATGATAATAAACATTCTCCAATAAATTTGATTTTTCTGTGTTTTTTTCTTTAAAAAAGTAGGGAACCTCGAAATGGATCACCCCTTACAAATGAATTTTTGAAGTAAGCCTTTAAGTTCGTTTTATTCTATCTATGTAGGTTGATAAAATATTTTTTATAAATTAGATGATTTATACGTGGAAACGTAAATTTTTCTCGTAAGAGTTCATGAATGTGCGTGGGTGAGCGTGACTAAAAATTTTATTGACTTTAATGACCGAATCCGAAAAACTATATGAATCGATGCCGTTTGTCCTTTAGAAGAGCAACTTATGTGATCACATTAGCAACATATCCGCATATTATCAACATTACCGCACAAAGTAAGATTTTGGGAGGTGAACAACATGGGTTAAACCTTTTTTTAGAAAAACCAAGAAATCAATAAAAAGTCCCTGAAAATCAAATCTAAAAAATAAGGTATAAGAAGTGAAAACATTGAATTGAGCATTATTTTGGTTTAAGATCACTTTTTCTATGCATAATGGGTTTCAATTTTTTCTCCATTTATTGTTTTTGCTTTTTCCAAGTGTCTGTCTATATCAAAATTAATTATCATTCGTTTCATCAGGTCTGCTCTCATGATTACACCAATAAGACTTGAAATAATTTTCCATTTCATTTCATTTCATCCAAGTATTTTCCTTTGTTAAGTGGTTTTAAGCGTTTTAAGCTGATAAACAAACATTAATTATTGTTTGCTCCTTGACTGTTTAGTCCTTTCGAAATGTGAATTATTCACCTCCTTTTAACACCTGTCCAAGTGATTTAGTACAAAATATACATTCATACATATGGCTGTATGTACGTGTATATGCGTGTATATGTATATGCGTGTATAATACTTGGTTTAACATAATACGCTCGCATACATTTTACCTTCAACATTTATAAGAACAACATCCAGTCTTATTTATTTATCATGTATTTCTGTCTCCGTAAAAGTTTGTAGTGGTCTCTGTAGTTCACTTTAGTTGAGTTTTTGTTATTATTATTTTTACTCCCCCTCCCCACCTCTTTAATACCCAACACTTGTTGCTATTTGACAGTGGTGATTGCTAATGTTTGTTATCACTTGACTTGATTACATTAGAAATTATAATTTTTCTTATAAGAATTTTATATTTAACTGAATAAATGTTGGTTTCATGTCAAGTCAATAAATTAGAAAGAACAAAGATTCAATATACAGTTTTTGGAAAAAAGTTTAATAGAATAAGGAAAAAGATAATGGCTGAATATATAATTAAAAAAAAACGAACGAACAAGAAATGAAGAAATGTTAAGCTATTCATTCACTTACCTACCCTGGTAAGTAAATGGTGCCCAGCGTCAATACTTAAGGCCGGGGCACATAGAATCCGTCATATGTTATACTTTGATGTCTTTAACTGAGATCAAAGTACCGATAAAAAAAATGAGAGAAAAAAATTTTGAAAAGCTTTGTTCTCCATTTTACCTCATTTATTTTTGCTGCCACTCAACACAAAAATTTAATCAAAACAAAGAAAAACCAACTAATAGCTCTCAGACTGCTTTCTTTCTTTGCGTTGACGGAGACGTACTAATTGCGACAAGACTCATAAGAAAACATGTATTTCAACTTTCTTGTCCGTTGAAAAAGACTACGTATATTCCTCTGCTAAGCCCCTGTCAAATTTTGCTTTATTATTTCCAAAAAGTTTTGATTCTGCCCCACTTTGAAGCGTGCGTAGGTATCTTAGGAAATCAAATTTTTAAATTTATTAATGAAAAAGCGTTCCTTATTCCCTTTTTATCTGTAAAAAGTTTATGATTATCTAGCTTACCCTGTGACTATAGTATGTATTTTAATATGAGAAATTTCTTACTTCCTTTCTTGCTTCCATATGGTGATACCCAAGGACTCTGAGTCACATAGCTTCGCAGGAAGTGTTGTCTTTAAAACATAGTTTTGGTGATTTTTGGGTAATAATGTGCTTTTTTAGGGCAAACTTTGATCTTGCAGCGAATTTTTAAACAGCTGGTATATATTTTTTAATGTAAATAAATCAGTCAAGTGCGAGTGACACTCCTACAGGTAGGGTTCATTACTAGAAGATAATAATAATATTCATGTCTAAGGTGCCCCTTTTATTTAAAAAAAAAAAAATTTTAAAATTTAATTTAAATAATTTTATCGAAATTACAATTTATTGGAGGAGTTAAACTAATGAGAGCTAGCTCCCACAACCGAGGGTCCCACAATCTCCATATCTGTAATACAACACTAAAACAGCAGTCTTACTACGAGTGGGTATATCAACGGAGGAAAACGTATTCTGATAATAAACACAGGAGCGTCGCAGTCGATAATTAGGACCGAACAATTGGATGCTGTTAGTCTGCGCAGTGGTACCAGAGAATTCGCTACTGTCTGTGGTAAGGCCAAAATCAGATAAATTATTGCCATCATGAGCGTGGACCTCGTATTTATTGTTGCCGATATCGTGGACAAATTCATTATTGTTGTAGATTTTTTGATCATGCGTGGAGTCGATCTGCGCATGGGGCAACAAATAATGATTTGGCGAAACGTCGAAATACCCCTGGATATTAAATATGAGAGCAAAGCTGCAGTAAGGAAGTTGGTTGCTACAGGATGCCAAAAACTACCACCTCAGGCAGAAACTTTGATATGGGAACGCATGGAGGAAGACAACCAGTTGTGGGTGGTAGAACCATCAGGAATTAAGAATGAAATGAAAAGCACTCGTGAAATAGGAAAATTTAAAGTGAAAAAGTAATTGGTGAAAACTCAGAGAACACCAGCAGAGGCCATAATTAATTGCGAGAGAAACTTGAAGCCTGCAGAAATGTCAACCAGTGAGAGCGAAATATTGGCGGAACACGTGGGAAATGGGTAGCAGAATTGGAGCCACCTGACTGAAACAAATCCGAGCAGATGCTACGAAAATATGCCTATGTCTTCGCCCTGAAGTATAAAAGCCAAGGAAGAACGGAACAAGTAAAAGTTAAATACCGGAACAAGTAAAAGTTAAAAAATAGGCGAGGCCTATAAAACAAGCTCCCAGGAGCATTCTCCTCTAGCAAAGCGGAACGAAATGGAGCGACACGAAATCTTCTAGCCATCTTTAAGCCTTTGGAGCTCGTCAGTAGTTTTAGTAAAGATGAAAGATGGCAGCACCAGATTTTGCTTTGACTATATAAAGCTCAACGACGTCACCATAAAGCACAGTTATCCGCTACCAAGAATCGACGACACGATATTAAGCATGACGCCAATAATTAATTTGCATAAATCATCTACTACTAGTAGTAGTCAGAGAGAATAAAAGAACTAAAGCCTAACATTAACAATTAATTTATATTTTAATAAATAGTTCGACTTATTAAATATTAAAATTAAATAAAAAAAAATTTTTAGACAGTGCAATGACTTTGGGTTGTGTTAAGTTTTGAACATCATATATTTACCAACCAAATTCAGATAATAGAATACGAGAAATTTTATTAAATTCAACATGATCCCATCATCTGTCGTCAGTTAATTAAAACAAAGTTTATCAGCACCTGAAGCTTTTTTCTTTAATCTGTAACATTTCTTTAAAATTAATTAATTAAACTAAAAAAGAAACATAATTTTACATTTCTCTAAATTACTCATTTTCTTTCTCTTTTCTAGGGCGGAGTTTTCTTAGTGAACTTTTTAAATGTTTACGGACCCGGTTTAGCCATACTCTTTGTAGTGTTTGTGGAGGCGGCCGGTGTATTTTGGTTCTATGGTGTCGATCGTTTTTCATCTGATGTAGAACAGATGTTGGGCCAAAAGCCGGGTCTTTTTTGGCGTATTTGCTGGACGTACATAAGTCCAGTGTTTTTACTGGTACGACCATAATCAAAAAAACAACAACAACAAAACAATCAAACGCTAATGAAACATAATTTGTTCTTTCTAGGCCATATTTATATTTTCATTTTTAGGTTATGAAGAAATGCTGGGCGAAGAATACAAATATCCTGAATGGAGCATTAAAGTTGGCTGGGCCGTAACCTGCTCTTCGGTTTTATGTATACCCATGTATATTATTTACAAATTTTGTTTTGCGTCGAGTGGCAATTGCCGCGAACGTTATAATGAATCATTCAAACCGGAAACAAATTGTAATTCCGTTATACCCGGACAACAGGGCACCAATGTGTGACAAGGTGTTGAAAAAATTATGAGAAATAAAAACAATAAGTGTAGTCGGTTTAATACTATTCAACAAACATCACCAACAACAACACCTATTAGTAAAAATATTTGTAGCAATAATTTAAATGAAAGTGGCAAAAGTAAAGTTATTCTTAATACAAATTACAATTCTAAGAATTCTACAAGCACTCGTACAACAAAAAATAATCTCAATACAAATAATAAAACCAACAATAACCATAAAAGCTTTCTAGAACCAGAATATGATATTAGCTTTAAATTTGAAACGAAAACAAAGGATCAAGAATATAATAATTTAAGATCTAATCCTCTCCAAAGAAGCACTAGTAGTAAGAGTTTTGACAGTAGCTGTAGAGCCAGTGTTAAATGTTGTCATAGTCTAAGTTGTCAAAGTTCCCATAGTAGTTTAATTAATTGTAATGCATGTAATCTTAATTTTGTTGAAAATCTATCCAAATTACCAATACGGAGCCATGATGATTATTTCAATTATGATCAGCATGATCATTATTATCACTATGGGACAGCACATAGTGCTGCTGTTCCCAATGCTGAGGACAATAACAAAAAATATACAATGATACTCAGCAGAAGTTGTAAGCCGCTTAAATTTTCCTTTGCTAGTGAATGGTTAGTTTAGAAATTTCCAGATTCCATCTTTAATTTCAGATCCACCATTCGACACACACACACAAACACACATTTGATGTTAAGACCAGTTTGAGCACAATTTCTGCGGATGAATTTAATAATTTACAGCCATAATTGTTAAATTTACTTCGAAATTGTTTGTCAATATTAAGGAGAATTTAATTTTTAAACTGCTGTTGGTGTCGAAATGTTTATTAAATTATTTAAGGCAATATTTTACGAGTGAACATAAAAATGTTAAGTAATTTTGTGTTTGTTGTTAAATATAATATTTAAGAAAAAATCTGTAAAGAATTCAATATGTAAATATTTCTTTGGTACAAACAGTCAAAACACAATGTTTTCGACAATCGATTGCATCTGTGGTGAATTGGCATATGTAGGTAAAAGACTATTTAAAGACTATTTAAGGTTAGAAAAAAAAAAAGCAGACAACCTTGTTGTCTTTAGCCCATAGACACATTTAAGCCAAACGTTCAGCTTAGTGAGCGCTTGATTAGTATTAAATCCGTAGGGGATTATAAAAAACTGATATCCCAAAAAAGGTAGATCAACAATTTCCAATTAGCACTTCTTAAATTACCCTAGGGGGTAGAAAACTAACACACGACTTTTCACGTGACTAGTTGTTAAGTGGTATGAACCGGTTCGAGATCTAACACTATCTAAGAAGGGGATCTGCAGCCTTAAGATGGTGATGGGCTAGGAGGGAATCTTTTGATATCAATACCAAACTCTGTGTTAGGTGGTAGATCTACCTTAACGTGCTTTTTCAGTGCCCGTTACTATAATACTATTTGATCTCTTGGTAAACTATCTACTTTTTAATACTGGTAAGTCAGTGCCGTGAATCGCCCTCACGATCCATAATTTTTTTACACCACTCCAAATTGGACAAGTCATGGGAGGACTTCTATGGGAACATTTGTCGCTTATTCCCCCACGGTAGTTATAATATGTAATCCTCAAAATATCGGTAAAACGAAAATCTTCTATCGTTTTGATGTCTTTCTTTCACGCCTGGCTTATTTCGGTAAGATCAAATCGCTGCAAATGTACTTGTAAGTTCGAATGCCCTATTACAACATGTAACAATTAACTCAACTTTGATTTGATTTGATAAAATTCAGAAAGCCTCTGAATTTATAATCATTGGGGTTTTCACGCAGAATTTTAGTCACACTTTCTACCGTTTCATAGTTCCTCGGTGATCTATGAAATGTTGTAGCCTAGTTTTTTAACTCAGTCTTCGTAGCCCTAAGATAGATTTCGAATTATTTTGCAGATAGTTTGATTGTTCGTTACCAATCACTACAAGACTTGCAGGTAGTTTATCATTTATTGTTTTCTTGAAATCTAATATAGTCCTTTATTTAACTTTTTTTGTGATATTGCTTAAATTGGCAATTGGCTGTCCGTGAAGACTGCCACCTTTAAAAGACTGTTTTGATCAAGCAGTGATTCTGTAAATAGTCTCAAAATCGTTTTGCTTAATCAGAAATGTCTATCCGGCGTCAGGGCTTAACATTTAGCTGATATATTTAATACGGGTATTCAGTCGAATATTCCTCTATTTGCCTATAGCCGTTCAACGCTTCAAATATGTATATTGTGGTAGTAAGATTTTTGACCCTGATCGATCCACTTACCAATAACTTGCAGATGTTTTAGTGTATAACCCGGATCGTATTTCAATCGAATTTCTACAGGTTGAACATCTTGTGATTTTCCAATGCCCTTGTCGGTGAGGTGCTGCTTGTGCTGCTCATGCCAGAATAACACAAACATTGAACCTTTTAGTGTTGTATTTCTTTTGTTATTGTGGCTTCTATAACACTTCTATAAATCTAATGTGCCTTGCTTGAACTAAGGTCCTATTTTAGGGAAATAAATAGCTCTTTAACATATCTTTCAGCATATATGAGATTTTTTCACTCTTTTCTTTACGTAGTGCTTCAGTCTCCGGTTCAGGATTACACATAATTTTTTGCTTTTTCGGATAAAGGGATTGATTTGCACAGGAACAGAGGTTCAGCAACTTACACGGTCCTAGTTTTCCCTGTAAAAATGTAAACTGCTATTTTGCACGAGTTTACTTTGGATCTTTTGATTGACCCAAGTTGCTAACTGTTTTTAAGAGTCTCTTCGACACTTCTTCATAGCTGATTTGCATTCCTGTTCCTTTAAAACATTGCAACATCGCTTTTGTAGTTTTTAAGGTTCTGGTATGATATTAGATTAGATGATGCGCCTTGTCGTGTAATTGATGCAAGTGCTTAAGGTCCAGTCGAATTGAAACTAATTTAAGGATTAGATAAGTTCACACTTTATTGAAAGCCCCTTTTAATTTCAATACAGACGGAAAGTGTAGTCACGTATCCACTAATGGATTTCCCTATGTATTGTACTACTTCATACAAAGCAGTATCCACTGGTATTGCTTTGTTCAGACTTCAACCTTTAATCTTTTACTTCTTAAAGAATCATTACAACTGGTCTGCCAAGTAGCGTTTTGTTAATCGATGTTTGGAAACACTACACTACACCGGTGGTGTAGAAAAGGTTATAGGAATGACACCAATTTCATTTAAAACTCTAGCATTCTCCCACCAGAATTAATTATCTCATCGTATTCTCCTTACCTTCTCTGGTGTATTTAAACATCTGTCAGTTTCTGAAAAAAATAAGATTTACGTTAGGAGTGATAGCTATCTATAACACATTTTTTGCTCTACCTATCAGTATCATCTTAACCAACTCTTATTTTACCAATTTCTTACAAAGAGCGATATGAGAAGACGTAGTTATACACTTTACACCAGGAAGCTGGTCGAAAGGCGGCAAAAGAGGATGTAGGAAAACTGCTTCGCACTTTGACTACACTGCTTGATATTTTTAACAAGTATATTTGCAATATATGTATACCAATTCACCACAATAATATCGTAAAAAATTTTGGGTAATATTGGCTTTAAAGATTCAAGTAGTCGGGCTTTATGGGGAGAGCAAGTAGTAGAGACTGGTAAAAACATAAAATACTAAAGAACCTTCGAATTATAACGCCTTTTAGTTTGCAACCAATTCAGAACTCGCACAGACTTGTGGAATCTTACATATTAACTAAAACAAACCATTGTGATGGCTTTTACAAGTGTCTTCATATATAGCTCCCCTTAAAATTTTAGTAAGAGCCGTTGCACTGGTGTAACCATGGTTTTTAAGTTAATTTAATTACATGAAGATCATTGAAACAAAAAAAATAACTAACTTGTATGTATATTCATAATTGTGCTTAACTATCTGTGTAAAAATTATGTAAATTATTAATAAATAAATATGTATTAACGAATTTTTTGTATTCCATGAAACCAAACGAAAACTTTAATATAAAATATCAAATACCCTGTACCTTGAGTTTCTTAATATAATAGAAAAAAATATTGTTCTAAAAACTTAATTTTAATTTTAATTAAATTTAAATTATTTATTTAAATACAAGGCAACTTTAAAAGTTACAAATTAATTAACATTACTTACATAAGTAGTAAGTAGTACTCAATTGTAAAGCCATTTCTGTTAATAACAGGACTGTAATTAACAGCCATAATTATTGACCTGTTAGTAAAACAAATGAAACTTTTTTCAAAAACATAGTTTAGTTTTCATGCGTTAAATTTTGTATTATTTTGTTTGTTATTAATAATTATTTAATAGTCAAGTTGTGATTTCATTGTTATGTAATAATTTTAAGTATTTTTAATTACTGACGAGAACAAAAAGTGTAATTGCAATTCAGCCATTTGCAATAATAGTTTTTGTTTTCTTCATCTTGCAATTTTTGTATTTATTTTTTATACAAATTTTAATAAAACAAGTTTTAAGTTGGTTTATATAAACAAATGTGTTAATTGATTTGACTAACAATTATAGCTTTAGGGGGGAGGATTTTAGTTGACCGGTTGATCACTTTCAATCAGTTGTCAAAGCTCATCTTTAGTTCTGACAATTCAATTTATTGAAAAAGAAAGCTTTGACGTACGAAAAACACTCATAAAAAGCATCTCCATGTGATGAAGAAATATCTGGATTCTTTGGTCAATAGTTAGGTTTGATATTGACCATCTAAATTCGGCTTTAACACTTGATTCATACTGCTTTGGTTTTTCAAAAACATTAGACTCTTTTTTAAAGCAAAATTTTATTATAAAGTATACATCATATTTTGACCCATCCCATGCTATCAAATCAATCCGCCTAGAAACGACTGAGCGTATTCTTTCTAGGGCACGTAATGTACGTGGACGTGTTTCGACAATGTTTACCTTTTATACACATTTCACAAAAGCCCATGTTTTCGGATTTCCAACCAGTACTTCTTATCAAATTTGTTTAAATTTTCAGCTTAAGGTTATCCTTCGTTTAATTTCATTTGCATCAATTGTTTTCTTACCATTACCTTATAAGCAATTGCTTTCTTGGCAAATGCTTCTTTCAGACTCTCTCCAGTTTTTTCACGAATATAACCTACACAGTTATCAGAAAAAATTCGCCTGGAAATCTTTCTTAAAATAATTCTTCTCTCCTACCTCCCAGCATTCGTTGGAGGTACGCCCAGCCCTTTAAACTTAAAAAAAAAAACAAATGAAGTAGCTCGGGATCGAACTCGGACTAAAATAAAAATTCCATGTTCCATAATTAATTTTTTTAGAAATATTTTGGTGAAAGTGTGTTTTTTAGCTGTTTATTGATAGTTTTTAGTTTTTTCGATTCTTTAAATTTCGATCGTTTTTTCATGCATTACTTTAAATCGATTTTACTAGAAATATTGCAGCGGCCTTTTTACTTTGTCTACGCATAAAATGACAATTATGCAATTTGGAGATATGAGTTCTGTTTTTGGCGTTGACAAGTGCGGACGCGATTTTTTTTAAGCTCGCATTAACAAAAAAAAAAAAAACAAAACATACATTGTGTGAATAATTTAAAACAAAAACAAACAAACCTGTTCTAATACAACAACAAAGTTGTTTGTAAAATATTTTTTTTCCTTTTTCCTTTTCTTTATTTTTTACAACGGCATATTGAATTGCTACTTTTAAAACAAAACAAAAACAATAAAGGCCAATGAGCCTCTTTAATTTAAGCAATAGAAATGTGGACAATATTGTATTAAATAAAAACAAAAAAACTGAAAATAATTTGTGTGTAAATGATACGCCAGTTATACGTGCCCAATCTTGTTCGTCGCTTTTACTAAGCGATGACAATAAAATAACTACAAACAAATCGCCTTCTGAACACAGTGTTGCCAAAGATAATATGGATAGTGTAGAAAAACCCAAGACGCAAGTGGGAATGGACAGATACTTAACTGTATTGAAAAGAGGTCGAAGCCCTAAATCTTCGCAGATTGCACCAATGGCTAAAGTACAAAAAGACAAGGACTTTAACGGAATAAATTCCCATAATCGTTTTGCTATTTTAGATAACGAAGCAATTGAAACAAAAACGGCACCCAAGTCGTTTAAACCACCACCAATTTTTTTAAGAGAGAAAAATTCAAATGACTTAATAACTAAGTTAATCTCAGCTATCGGGGAAAACTCATTCTATGTAATTCCTATCAAACGTGGTAACATTGATGAAACTAAAATTCAATTCATAGACGAAAGTAGTTATCGCAAAGCAGTAAAGGAGTTTGAAAGCTGCAAAAAGAACTTTTATACCTACCAGCTGAAGAGTAGCAAAGGCCTACAGGTAGTCATCAAAGGTGTAGAATGTGATATCAAGCGGACAACCCACCTATTGGCCTACTGATCGACAAAAAATACCTGATGTTATTGATTTTGGCGTGACTAAAGGTATTTCGAGAGAAATGATTAAGGTTGAAGCGTCACTCGAATTATCCTCAGATCATTCACCCACAATAGTCTATATATGGAACCAGCAAAATATTGTGTCACCAACAACTAGCACAAGCATTAATTGGTTGAAATATAGAAAGTATCTCAATACTCACTGTTCGGAAAATATACCGCTGAGAAAACCAGAAGACGTGGAACAAAGTCTTATTAATTTTGATCAAATCCTCAAATCAGCTGCCCAACATGCAACAGTAACCCGACAATCAGCTAGATACAATCAAATTTACTTTGTAGATATCGAGCGGCTCTTGGCTGAAAAAAGGAAAATTAGAAGAGAGTGGGAAGCACACAGATCTCATCAACTCAAATCTAGACTTAAAGATTGCACGAAACGGCTAAGACAGCTGCTAGAATCTCGAAGAGTAGCATCTCTGAAAAATTACTTGGAAGACCTCGACGCAACTGCACAATCAGATTATTCATTATGGCGTGCATGTAGAAACCTTAAAAGGTCAGTCGTACGTAAGCCCCCCATGCGAACTTCTTGTGGAGTCTGGGCAAGAAATGATACCGAAAAAGGTAATTTATTTGTTGATCATTTGAAAAAGGTTTTCACTCCAAATATGTGTACTGATATAGTTGAGTTGCCACCAGTAGAGACTAGTGCCGAAGTACACCTAAGATTTGAATTTAGCGATATTGAAAGGGCAATAGCGGATTTAAACACCAAAAAAGCCCCTGGAGTTGATAAAACAAGTAACAAGATGTTAGTTGAGTTGCCCCTTATAGGTCGCAGAATTATTCTGTTTGTTTTTAATGCCATCTTACGTCTTGCGTACTTTCCCACAGAGTGGAAAGTTTCTTTGATTACTATGATTCCTAAACCAGGAAAAGACCACACAAAAGTAGAACCATACAGACCTATAAGCCTTTTATCAAACGTGTCAAAGTTATTTGAGAGAGTATTAATAACTAAACTGAATCCAGTTCTTAGCGCGAAAGGATGTATTCCGAACCATCAATTCGGCTTCAGAAAACAACACAGTACGATCCAACCAACACACAGATTAGTAAATGTAATTAAAATGACCTTTGAAGAAAAAAAATACTGTTCTGCGCTCTTTATCGACGTTTCTCAAGCATTCGATAAGGTTTGGCACGAAGGCCTAATATTTAAGCTAAAGCTGAACTTGCCCGAAAACGTGTATAAGCTCTTAAAAGATTATTTAACGAATCGCAAGTTTTTACTAAAAGAAGGTGACTTTTTAAGCTCGCCACAGCTCATTGAAGCCGGAGTTCCCCAATGTAGTATTTTGCGACCAATTTTACATTTACTGTACACATCAGATATGCCAATTAGCACCCTAGTGCATACATCAACTTTTGCAGATGACACAGCTTTTTTAAGTATTCATGAAAGTGCCCAAGAAGCATCAAAACTTTTAAAGACCACATACTCAATTTGGAAAAATGGCTAGAAAAATGGAGAATAAAAGTGAATGAGCAAAAATGTACTCACATACCTTTCACACTGCGTAGGGACTCATGCCCTCCTGTTCGCATAAATAACCAAATGATACCACAGCTTTCAGACGTTAAATATCTGGGTATACATCTTGACCGTCGCCTTACTTGGAAAAGCCACATTGATTTCAAGTTAACACAAATGAAACTAAAAGCAGTACAACTAAATTGGCTTATTGGCAGAAACTCTACCCTGAGCTTAGTACAAGTCGATCCTCAAACCAATTTGGTGTTATGGGAGTCAGTTATGGGGCACTGCCTCAGCTAGCAATGTAGAAAAAATTCAAAGGCGCCAAAATAAGATACTACGTATGATTACATCCGCTCCCTGGTATATAAAAAATTCGAACATCCACAAAGACCTAAACATGCCATCAGTTAAAGCAGAAATAGCGAAACATGCAGTCACATATCTAAAGAGGCTTGAATCTCATCCAAACCCTTTAGCTCGTAACATGCTGAACTAACCTGGTTACATTCGACTAAAAAGAAGAGATACTGCTTTTCTTGGCCGTACATTAGAGGGATGACCTGCAAATGATTGCAAAATCCGTGAAACAAACATTATTTTTGTCTAGCACTGGCTGGACTTAAAAAGTATATTTTTATTTTAGACTTAAGATATGAGTAATTATTGTTAGTTCAAAAATATTGAAGATACAATAAACAATTTATGAAAAAAAAAAAAAAAAATTTGGAGATATCGAATAACAAAATAACTCTATAAAACACGTAGGGCCGTTTTAGCCGTTATGGTAGAGAAGTGCTTTTAGTACAATCCGACTCGCCGTCTGTACTCTTTTAGTCGTGTAAAAACATAACATCTCGGCAGCCATTATGTTCTCCTTCACGATTGTTCACTGACCAAACAAAACAAATGGTATAACGTGACTAGTCCATACAAGCATGTAATTATATTCCATAAGGGACTAGGACTAGTCCAAAGGTAACCCAGGTGTATAGAGAAAATATGATCCATTTAACATTACCATGTCCTAGGGCTGGACCATATAACCCAGCTTTGCATTACATGGTAGTAGTTTCAAAACTACTCTATGTCACTATACGATGGAACACCCTAGAGGGTTTGTTTAAATAATTTTCTTTTTTTATTTTTACAAATTGTCGTTTATGTCGCGCACTAAAGTTCATATTTCTTTTTATTAATAATACTTTTATATTAATTACATACATACATACATATGTACTTTTATGATAATTTTAATTTCACCACTTTATATTGTACAATGTACATAAACAAAATTGTTTACGAAAATAAACAATGGATGGCACCAGAGTTAACACTATGTAATCTTTCAACAAATATCGTACTACCTAGTTCTAACTGCACGAACTGTACAGCTCTTGGCAACACTTAATGCAATCGTTAAAACGCGAACACTTGTCGTTTAACAACAAACTCTTGTTGGAAAATAACATGGTCCATGACTGCATTACATAGGACCATGTTATAGCAAGTCCATTTCAGTTACAATGGACCACGTAGCCCAATATTATAATTAATAGATACTTTTAGATTTTTAAATTTATAGCTGTTTTGAATGCACGGTGAAAATGTCTATTAGATTGAGGCTGGAAAACTGTGGCTGTCAGACTCTAGACACTTTCTAATTTTATTAGCTCGGAAAATGCTGATAAGGTAAATTGCCTAACAATGTTTGTTGTAACATAAAATGAAACGATCGATCGACTCGGCATCATCTTCGCCAGGATTGGTACTATTGCCGTATGTGAGAAACTTTTCACATGAAATTATTATAGTCATCTTGTTTTACACAGGGTAAGCTAGAGATAATGACAAACTTTTTTATAAGATTATTTAAAAAAAATAGGATTAGCTAGGGGGCAACCTGGAAAAACAGAATGACTATTATATTTTCATGTTAGTTACAGAAACGAGGTATAGGTTAAGGTAGTCTGGGTGCATCTAAGTACCTTTTTTCGCCTTCCTGTCTAAGGGCTTTTGATCATTACTTAAGCTTGACTACAAGTGGCCATACCATTACCCACGATGTCCTAATATATAAGTTAAATCTTAACTTGCCTGAAAACTTATATAAGCTGTTAGAAAATTATTTAACTGATCGAAAGTTTATTCTTTTTGAAAGCTTGCTTGAGCTCATTGAAGTCGGAGTTCCCCAATTGGAAACTTCTACTGTACAAGTCGATTATCAAACCAATGTGGTGTTATGGAATTGCATAATTTAATTCTTTTGCAAAATGCTTTCGCACAACACTTTCGTATTAATTTAAAATATGCACAAATATTAAAAACAAAACTACAACAAAATTAATTTACAATTATGTATATATTTCCATTATTTCATTTGGCTTTTTAATTTTTCTGACAAAAGCACACTTTCAAGGTTGTAAATATGGTCTTGGTTGCAGAAAAAAAGTAGTTTTTTATACAAAACCAGCTTTGTCTATCGTAATTTCAAGCTAATTTCGACGAAATTAAGTAGAATGAGTTAATTTCGGCAATGGTAGAATGTATGCGAAATTACGTAACTTCAAGTTGATTTCGGCCGAAATCACGAAATGACTTAATTTCGTGGCAGCCTGAACGGGCTATAAATGATTTTACACACGATTACATGATCTTGCATATGCTTTGTTTGCAGAAAAAATTCATAGTTTGAAACCTAAGAACTGTATGTACATACTCTGGCCTTTACAGTTCAAACAATACATAGACATACTTACATATATGTATACATGCACACATATCTACACATATTAATTACTTTTTTATCGACCCTTAAGCTGAAAGTTCATACCACGTGTTCTATGCGCACACGCTTCACACGCGTCATTCAAAAAAGTAAGATTAGTGTAATTGCATGAGACAAGTTACAAGCACATCGCATAGAATCAGCGTTGTCAACGTGGTGCGTTTAGCACTATTTTGGGTGCTTTTTCAATTTTTATGTGCGAAAATTTCACGAGTTGGTGCGTGGTGCGCTTTTTTTTAAATTTTTGTGCTTTTTTTTTAATTTTTGGTGGCACCAACAGTGCAAAATATTCATAGTCATTTTTACAGACCATAATAAGAACAACTAGTAATGATGTTTAAGACATACCAAATCATATGCACAAAGTAAAACGGTATTGTTGTTGTATTAATTTGTGTTATGTTAAAAAAAGAAACATTTCACTGTAAGGAATTTGCTATCCCTACAAAACACATTGGTTTTCCCATTCAGCTGTTAGGCAAAAGACCTGCGAACAAATATATCAATTAATAAATACTGATAATGAGTATCCTGATAATACTGATAAAGAGTTCCATTGATTGCAGACACTCACTCGTTGGCTTTTAATAGAAAAGTCAAAGCTATTTTAAAAATATGGCTTGAATTAAAAACGCTATTTAATACATTTCCAACATCTCAACAATATTTTTTATCTAACCAACTAAAAAATATATACAATGATGATATTAATTATGTTTACTTGGTGTATTTATCCGATATTTTAAAAGAGGTGCAACGTGTTAATCTCGCATTTGAATCAAAAAATGCCGACCAGACTTAACTATTTGATGATTTGCACAATCTCTTAAAAATTTTGATATCCAAACTCACTGAGCCTGACATTGAATTCGAATTTTTTAACAGGTGATATCAATACATCGTTTGATATTTGTTATTTGGGTTTTAAGTTTGAAGAAGCTTGCGCATTAAAGAAAATAAGCAATGAAGCAAAGGAAGATATATTAAAAATTGTGGTAAATTCACCAAAAAATTAGTTGAAGAGATTCGGGCGAGACGGCCTTCTAATGTTGAAATTTTACAAAAAATTAACATTTTAAACGTAAAAAATGTTTTATTTCATTGCTAAAATGATATCATGCCATTAGCAGTACAATTTGCATCCGATATCGAAATATTGTCTAGTATTGAAAACGGATGGCGAATGGTTTACCTTATGCAATGGAAAAATATTGATTCAACATTAGAATTTTGGACTGAAGTTAAATGTTATTGTTATGTTTTTTGTTTAACTATGTATATTGTGAATGATCGCTGATTTCTATTTAAAAAGTTGTGAATGCAATATATGAAATAAAAAAAATTATTATTTAGTACAACTGAATACAAACATATTTGTTTAGTTTTTTTATTTTTGTTAAGTTTTATGATTTAATTTTGTTTTTTTTTCAAAACCTTTAACTTTAAGACTGTTTTATTTTTATATTTTTAAAACAAAAATATTATACTTTTTTGGAAAATTAATTCATTCAAGATTTTAAATAAAAAAGAAATTGTAAAACTTGGTGCGTTTTCTCTTAAATGGTCCGTTTTTTTCTCCACTTTGGTGCGTTTCGAAATTTCAAAGTTGACATCGCTGCATAGAATGCTTAAAACCACAGAGACCCACGCAAACCCCTTAGTGTTCTGTATGCACACACACAATCTCAACGAGACTTTCACAAAGAGAACAAAACATAAAATTTTTAATCAGTAGCATGCCAACTTTCAACAAGGCAGGTTTTTGTCGCATTGTGTAATAAAATAAATACACTGAAAATATATAACCATATTTAACCAAAACCAATAGTTTGAAATAATATTTATTATATTAATATAAAAAATGACGGACGTGGCTGTCTAGAAAATGTGCATTCCACTCGTGCTGGTCTCTAAAAATTAAATTTTCCCAATTTTTCTTTAATATTATCACCTAATTTGTAATTTAATTAATTCTTTCTTAGAGAGAATAAAAACGAACTTAAGCTTGATTATAAATTTCATTGTATGTAATACAGGGACAGTTCGACTAATAATAATTAAAATTTTCAAAATATAAAAAATATTTTTTTTTAGTTTTCGTATTAGATTAATATTCATAAATCACGCTTTCATTTAACAATTTTAAGGCAAAGCAATATACGTTGCATTTATTTGTTTTATTTTCACAAAAAATTCTATACGTTTATGCATGAATGAATAGTTTATTTGCATATTATTAGTTTGGAAAATACGATATTAGTTTTCATAGTTCAGAATGAAAAATTAATTAACGTAATTATGTTTTATGGTTGAAAAAAAAAACTTTACACAAAAGGCTGTTATGACAGCAATGGTGATTTATCTACCTGTTAACATAGTTAATGAATACGTTAGATTTTTTTTCCCATAAGAACCCGTTGTACGGATTTTTCACAACATACACATACATATGTTATAATGCATCACTATTTCTTAATTCTAAGAATCGTAAGAAAACAAATTTAATTATACATTAACTTAATATTGTACAAAAATCTTTTGTATGGAATTTTCACAACCATAAAATATTCACATGCTACCATTTTTGCTACTTTTTAACTCTATTTTAACAAAAAAATTTAATTAAAATTTGTTTAACTCATTCAAAATTAAACGCTTTTGTATTTACTAATGTTAAACGATGTGATTTTTTTCAGTGCAAAACACAAATACATTCTCATTTTAACCAGTTTTAACAGCTTTCTCTGGTTGAATATGCTTGCTTAAAGTGGTTTTACACGACGTGTATTTGTCATATGACTTGTCACTTTTCCATGTGTAAATTCTATACACGTCGTGTGAACCCTTTCAAACTAACATGTGTATTTTCCATGTCTACAATACATATGACATTTTTCATTTGGAACGTGTTCTATTTTGATGTGACAAAGCATCTGCTAAAAATGTGGTAAAAGCGCTAGGTTTGCATCTTTGCATCAGCTGTGGTTGCAAATAAAAAAAATTATATATTGTAGGTTATGTAATTACACATGTACCGTATGTAAAATAGCTATTTTGACAAACACATTACATTACATATGGGTTATCAAACTGACAAGTCATATGACAAATACAAGTCGTGTAAAACCATTTTTAAGACGCACAGAACGCATGAAGTAGTTTTACTTTCTACTTTTCTATGCTTCGCAAGCGCTATGAAAAAATGTCAGATGTTTTCATAGCCCAAGGATGGTAAATTATATTCTATTTAATTTTAAAAAAAAACATTTTGTAATAAAGTTTACAAATATTTTAAAGTATAAAATTCATTAAAATAACTTTTTACAACAATTCTTTCATCAACAAAATTTTCATTTTAGTTCACGATTACTTTTACGTACTTAGTCTCACCTCTGTTATGTTTATTTAATTCTATCAATTTATTAAACAACTGCAATTGAGAAGCCAATTATTGATTTTTGCACAAAATATTATGTGCAAAAACTTAGTGAATTCCAAAAATTATTGGAAAATTTCAATTTCACTCTCTATTTTAGCAAAAATTGTTTTTATTTCATTTACACTACAGCTGCACAAAACAAAAACTTGCGCATTAAAAGCGTTGCATGTAACTTGAAGTTTAAAAATTATAGAACGCGTATAAAGTATGAAAATCATACAAAGCGCGTACGCTTAGAAAGGCCGGGGCACATAGAATCCGTCATACGTTATACTTTAAAGCTCTCAATTGAAATCAAAGTGACAACGGAAGAGGTTGACACAATGAGTACTTACTTCACGGATATTAAATCAGAGAAGAAAACACGAAAAAAGCTTATTTCTCCATTTTACTTTATTAAATTAAATCATTTTGTTGTATTTTTACTTCCACTCAACACAAAAATTTAATTTTGAGAGAGAGAAACGAAGAGAAAAGAATTATAGCTTTTAACGTACGTCAAAAGTTAAAAGTTGCCCAACTTTCGTACTTTGCCTTGACGGAGACGTGCTGATTGTGACAACACTCATTAGAGAAGCTGTATTTCAACTTTCTTGTGCGTTGAAAAAGTCGACGACGGCCTTTACCCCTCGTCGCCATTACTCATTAAAGGTCAGGCTTCACTATCCTACACAATGGTACGATTTAATCAACCAAAAATCTGACAGAATTCTGTCCTACTTTAAAAATCGTATAAAACAAAACAAGTTTTTGCAACTCTGATCGCATGGAAAAACAATATTTTATGAATTTTTTCAAAAGATTATCAAATCGTACGACTTGTCAAAAAGTGTGTCACACACATATATTTCTAAGCCACACTATCATACTTTTTGAGCACACATGCAGTTTTTGACAGATCGTACGACTGAGTATGATACTGAACCATGGCCTTAACATGTCATAACAAAAGTCAAACTTCATATAAAAAAAAAACATTATTATTAATACTGTTTTTAATATGAAGTTGAACTTTTGTTAAGACCTGTTAATGACTAGTGTTTAGCAGCAACAGGCAAGACCGTGTACGACTTTAGCTTAATCCAACAAGTTTTCATCAGATACTGACATTGTGCTCAGCTGTCAAGCGGGTGACTTTGTCGGGAACTTACTGCTAAAAACTCTTCGATTGATATTTTAAAAACTAGTAGCTCAATATATGAAGCCCGTGTTAAAAAATATAAGGATTTACGCTACTCTAAAATAAATATCGATATATGGCTATCGGTTATAACAGTTTTTAGGAAAAAATAACGATATTTAGTTTAGTCAATCATTTTACCCATCCTCCATTTTGGTTGTAAAGCTAAATCATAAAATTGAAAATATGATTAAATTATTAAATCTGGCAACATTTAATAACCAACAAACCACATTGTCATAGCAAGTTCACGAACTTAAATTTCTATTGCGAATTTGGCTGTGATATGTTATTGTGAATGAAGTCTCGAATGGTTTTTACTTATTGTGGTTCTAAACCTTTCGTTGTTTTTCTGTTATACTTCAAATGACTATTAAAAACTTGAGCAAATACAAGCAGCATCTGTTTTTATAGAAGTTCTTACAAAATTGTGGTAACTGGGCGCCGTGGCTTAGTTGGTTAAAGCGCCTGTCTAGTAAACAGGAGATCGTGAGTTCGAATCTCGCCGGGGCCTTTGAAAGATGACATTTTTTTTAAATAAAAAAATAAATTTGCAGAAAAATAAATTCAATTTTTATACAAAATTGGTTTGGATAAAACTTTATATGAAAAGTAACCCAAATATGTTGGGGTTTTCAAAATTAATTCAAAATTATCCAAAATGTTTTACTGAACCTGTGCATAAATGCTTTTAGAAAAGCGATCGGCCTTTATTGACTATTTAATTATGACCATAATGTATTGTTTTCAGCGTTGCCGTTTTGATCCAATTGGACCAAATTTGGTCCGAAAAATGTTGATGGTCGGACCAATTTCATTTTGGTCCGTTTTGTCGTTTATTATATTTCATTTTATTTTCGTTTTATTTTTAATGAACGACAAACATCTCTTATATTCAAAATAGTTTCTACACACCGATATACGTTCACAAATTAAATATTAACGACGTTTTAAAAGTTTCCTAAACTAATTAAATGTGATCCTGATTTAATAGTAGCAGAATGGAATTTGCGCGGCTCAGCGAAATAAAAATTTCCGCTATTTTAAATATTAGTGACTTTTGGAAAAAATAGCATCAATGAAAAACGGTTTAAACGAAAAATGTTTTGGAAATATTTCTAATTTTAAATTTTTATTTTGTTATCTCTGCCACATAGCTCCGCCGCAGCTGAACGCAAATTTTTAACTCTATCGCTTATAAAAACCAAATTAAGTATTTCTTATTTCTTCTGGAAGTAAATACGATCAACAGTATTATATCTTGGAAAGAATTTATTAAAATAAATAATCCACACTATGTGTGTTCAGCAAAATGAGACATACCTAATCAAATATAAAACAATTTAATTTTGATTGCTAATGAAATATTTTACCTAAATAATTTTTCATAATTAACATTCTTTGTCCTACAAATGATCTCAAACATATTGAAAAATTTGTTGATATTAATGTATTTAGTACATGCCAATCTATCTATCTATCTTCTTCTATATATATAAAGCACAAAATGTGTTTGTTTGTATGTTTGTATGTTTGTTTGTTTGTTTGTCGGAAAGCTATAGCTGCCTACACCAATGAACCGATCTTTATGAAATTTTCACAGTTTGTTATTAGATACACGGATGGTAAAATAGGGTACTTATTTTTTCGATATTCGACGTGGGCGTGGCATCTTCCATACAAAGTAAATATTTATCATCGTGTTTCTTGCTAACAGTAATAGGTAGCACCTTAAAATTTTGCACCAGTAACCTCTATATTAACGTACATGGTTTGGAGAAAGATGGACTGGATTGGAATAGCGGGAGTGGTACCTCCCATACAAAGTGAAAAATTATTATCCTGTATCTAGAGAACTGCACTAGCTAGCGCCTTGGGATTTTGCACCAATACCCTCCATATTAACGTACATAATTAAGCTAAACACAGGCGGGATTGGAATAGCGGGAGTGGTACCTCCCATACAAAGTGAAAAATTATTATCCTGTATCTAGAGAACTGCACTAGCTAGCGCCTTGGAATTTTGCACCAATAACCGCCATATTAGCGTACATAGCTAGTTAAACACAGACTGAATTGAAATAGTGGGGGTGGTACCTCCCTTACAAAGTGAAAAATTAATATTGTGTACATAGAGAACTATAATAGGTATGGCCTTTAAAGTAGGTACAAGTAAACCCTATACCCACGCATATACTATAGAAAAACATAGGCTGAATTGGGACAGTGAGCGTGGTACCCCCCATACAAAGTAAAAAATTATTATCCTGTTCTAGAGAACTGCAATAGGTAGCGCCTTGGTATTTTGCATCAGTAACCTCCTTAATAAGACACATTGTGTAGAAAAAACACAGACTGAATTTGAATGGACGGCGTGATACCTCCTATGCAAAGTTAAAAATTGTTATCGTGTTAATACGTATAGTCTGTCAAAAAACAGGTTTGATGGGAACATTTTTGACGTAAGAATAGCGTGCGTTTTCGCGTTAAAAGTTGATCATACTTTTCTTCCAAGTGTTTTTTTGTGGATGGGTGTAGCGAAACGCACCGAGGATAGCTAGTAATCATATAAAATGTAGTATGTTTCATTATTCTTTTTTAACAGTAAATGGAAAATACATACACAAAAAGACTGAATAAGATTATTTTAGTTCTCGGCATTTTAAATGTAGTTATTTATAAATTTCATTATATAATTTTTTTCATACCTGAATTATTTAAATCAAATAAATTATGTTTCAAACCTTTATTTTACTTAATAAAATATTTTAAAAAAACATTAATTGGTATATTAATTGAGTTTTAAAATTTGGTCCAATGCAAACGGTTTTGGTCCATATTTGGGTAAATTTTGGTAAAAAAAAATTCCAACGGCAACACTGATTGTTTTGTTTTTACTACTATTTTTACTTGTTTTTTTGCTTAAAATAGACAATACGCTGTGTGTCTATGGATAATAAATACACTAAAATCTGGATTGTAATTTTTGTTTTTTAGTATTATCCGACTACCCACCAAACCAAATGTTCCGATTTCGGAAAGAATTCGTAACGACTATTCGACAAAATGTAACAATTTTTATATGAAAGGGTTGACACAACGATATGTAGGAACGAAATCGCAACGATATGTAGTAACGAAATCGTAACGATATGTAGGTACGAAATCGTAACGACATGTAGGTACAAAATCGCAATGATTTGTGTTCTGTGAGTACCCCTGTATAAGCTAGAACTTCGTTCTCTGAAAGTGAATACATATAGTTAAAAATTTGGTATTCAAGGCAATATATTACCGTCATCAATTCGATTTCAATTGTCCATCTTGCATGTATTTATTCCATTTTTCGTATTTACTATTGTTCTTTTTTATTTATGTAATACAATTTTGATTTTTATTTTCTTACATATAAAACTAAGTTTCATATATTTTTATTTGTACAGACAAACAACCGAAATGTCCTAACGAATTCGTCATGACAAGTCTGATTTCAGAGAAACTACCGAAATGTTCTAACGAAATCTTTAGACAAGTCTGACTTCAGAAAAAACATTTCGTTTGGTGGGTACTGTCGTCCTCCTATACATACGTCTTTCAGCTTTGATGAAACAGCAGGTTATTATGTGATGACTCATGACTCAATTGGGGTGGGAGAAGATGGCCCAATTCATCAAACAACAGAGCGTTTACCTTTTTTGCGTCCTATACCAAATCTATATGTTTTTAGGCCAGTCGATGCAGTTGAAACTGTAAAATGTGTTAGCATTGCACTGGAACAAAAAAGAGTAACCTGCACTGTTTGCGCTCTCCATGCAAAATGTCAATTACATGTGCAAATTCTATTGCGGAAATCCAGGCAATAAATAAAGGAGCCTGTAGCTCTCAATATCGACAAAAAAATTAAATATACACTGCCTTTAATACAGGGAAGTTTTGTGTGGACAGAGCATACAAAAATAGATCAAGATCTCATTGTTTGTTTTTCAGATTCATGCGTTCAGTAACATTTTTTTACTATTGAGAAAAGTTTAGTAAATTTTTAACCGACTTCAAAAAAAGAAGGAGCTTATCAATTCGTCTGTGTGTTGCTTTTTTTTTTTGTATGTTTGTGCCTTCACAACTCGGTCATTTCTGAACCGATTTTAATAGCGATTTGCGCTATTAGATAGGTTATGGCTACAGATTGGTCCCATTTTAAAAGAAGATCAAAATTTTAAAAATTAAAGGGTGTCCCCATACAACATACTTGTTTTTTACGTGTATTATGAACTTAAAAAAAGTGCGTATCACTATAGCTTCCAATAACAAAAAGTAATTAAAAAATAAAATTAAAAATTAAAGGGAGACCCCATAGCTGACGTAATTTCACCTTTATTCTCCTATCTTTTGAACCGTTATAGACAAACACTTGAAAGTTGCACAGAATGTTCGTTACTGTCTGTTATAATAAGTATAAATATTTAAAATTAGAAACTAAAGGGTATCCCATTAGTTGTTTTTTTTTTATATATATGGCCAAACTTTTCAACTGTTATAGATAGACAGTTGAAATTTACAAAGAACTTGTATTGCTAAGTCCGCTAAAATAACAAGTGTAAAATATGAATTTGAATATTAAAGGGTGTCCCAATAGTTAATGTAAAAGTAATATATATGGCCAAACTTTTCAACTGTTATAGATAGACAGTTGAAATTTACAAAGAACCTATATTACTAAGTCCGCTATTACAACAAGTATAAAATTTGAATCTATAAATTAAAGGGTGTCCCCATTATTGATGTAATTTGACCATTATGTCCTCATCTTTGGAACCGTTATAGACAAACACTTGAAAAATAGACAGAATGTTCACTACTATGTCTGGTATAATAAGTATAAATATTTAAAATTTAAAATTAAAGGGTGTCCCAATAGTTGATGTAATTTGATGTATGTATATGGACACAAAGTTAAAATTTAAAAAGAATCTTTATGACAAAGTCCTCTTTTAAAAGTATTTATATTAAAATTTGAATTTAAAGGGTGTCCAATAGGTGACATCTTTTAAACAGTTATTGATAAACACTTAACATTTAGACAGAATGTCCATTACTATATCTGTTATAATAAGTATAAATATTTAAAATTGTAAATTACAGGGTGTCGCAATAGTTTATGTAATTTGATGTATATGACCACACTTTTAAACCGTTACAGACAGACGGTTGAAATTTATAATGAACCTGTATTGCTACGACCGCTATAACTAGTATAAAATTTGAATTCGGAAATTACAGGGTGTCGCAATATTTACCGTCTTAAAGAAACATGATTTTGTCTGTTTTGAAGTCGGTTTTTTTTCAAGAATTATTAGCTTATAAAAAGCATAAAATAAAAAGCAATTAAAACAAAAGCATAAAAGAAGAATCTGGACCCACCGCATTACATATTAATTGTTACAATGTTGTGAATATTTGTGTTATGTGTGTTATAATTTAAAATTCATACATATTTGTTACGTTTTTTTTTTTATTTTTTTAATTTAGTGTTTGTTTTCATTATTGTTTCTAAATAAACAAATTTTTAAAAACCAGCCTCCAAAATACGTAAACAAACAACATTCAGCTGGGCTTTCAAGGCTGCATGCAAAATGACCCTATGAAAATCGCCCAAAAGCATAAATGAAAAATAACCCAAGAAATCTTCATACAAAATTTTGTAATATTACCCATATGAAAAGTAACCCAAAATTTTTGGGTGTTTTTTCGTAGTTTTTGGAGGAGAATAATTCATTTTTATAGTTTTGGGCTATTTTTCACAATGAAAAATTGCCCAAATGTTTTAATGAAAGATCACCCATTTTTGAGCGATTTTATATGATGAAGAAATTTTTCAATAAGAGTGTAAAAATAATGGTCTTAAAAACGATATATTTTGAATAAAAAATTATCACTAATAATAAGTAGTTATAAAGTTTACCTTAAAAAGCAGAAGGGTTAACATTACAAATTTATAACGATATAAATTTCAGAAATAAGAAAGTTAGTTTCTGTCTTTGCTTCTCAAAAGAAAATGCTGAATTTACAGAAAATATTTTAACAGCACATTTAAAATTGTACTAGTGGCAGTTTTTAAAGAGCTTCTGATTATTTACGTAAATTGTTTCGGCGCAAAAGTATAATGTGTTTTGTTTCTTTTCTACTAGTTATAATGTTATAAATAAGTTACTTATATAAGTTGAAGTATACATATGTATGTTTTAATATTGTGAATTTTTAGAATTAGGCGCCGGGGGCAAAAAATGTTTATAAAATATAAAAAATCTCGCGAATTTTTATATTTTATAAACATTTTTTGCGCGATTTGTAATAAACAGTAATGTTAGCATATTTTTTTCCTGCTTTATGGCAAGTGAAAAGTGTAGAATAAAGTAATAGAACTGAAAAATAATCTATTTTGCTCATTTTTAACCAAAAAAAAAAACACTTAAAAAAATTTTTAAAAGATTTTGCGCTTAGCACAGCCACACATCAAACTCATTCCATCAAACTTCATTTTAAAGTTGATTTGCAAAGGGAAACACGTACAATTTTTAAACGCAAATCTTTTAAATGTTTTTTAAAGTTTATTTTTTTTTTTTTTTTTTTTTTTTGGTTAAAAATGAGCAAAATAGATTATTTTTCAGTTCTATTACTGCATTCTTCACTTTTCACTTGCCATTGAGCAGGAAAATCGATATAAATAAATTTTTTCTCCTCCATTTTGATTATACCGCGTCGAAAAAAGTAGTAGATGTTGTCACTTTAAAAATTATGTAAAAATGAAATTTGAAGTAATATCTATGGCGACGGTAGTGAAAATCAAAAGTATTTAAGCAGCATGGCCATACATTAAACTTCTGCTTCAAACTCGCTCTTTTGTGATTGGGTTAGTAAAAAAATACTCACACGTATAGGTGAGAGTGAGTTTGAAGAAAATCTAATCGCCATAGAAATTTGAAGCCAGTTTGATGTGTGTTCGCGTAATTACTTCAAATTTCATTTTTACATAATTTTCAAAGCGCCATCTATTACTTTTTTCGACGCGTTATAATCAAAATGGAGGAGAAAAAATTTATTTTAGAGTTAATTGAAGTTTATATCGATTTTCCTGATTTATGGCAAGTGAAAAGTGAAGAATACAGTAATAGAACTGAACAATTATCTATTTTGCTCATTTTTAACCAAACAAATAAAAAAATGTTAAAAGATTTTGCGTTTAAAAATTGTACGTGTTTCCCTTTGCAAATCAACTTTAAAATGAAGTTTGATGGAATGAGTTTGATGTGTGGCTGTGCTAAGCAAAATGATATATTACCAATACATACACAAATTTGAAGCAGCAGTTTGATGTGTGGCCATGGCACTTTAGATTTTCTTCAAACCTATACGTGTGAGTATTTTTTTTACTAACACAATCACAAAAGAGCGAGTTTGAAGCAGCAGTTTGATGTGTGGCCATGCTGCTTTACGTGCTTGTTTAGGGTTAGCAGTAAAATACAATTTTCTTATCAGCATTGGTACAATCAGTATGTCTGCGTCAACGCAAAGTACGAAAGATGGGTATCTTTTAACTTTTGACGTACGTTGAGCAGTTTGATAGCTATCAATTGGTTTTTTATATGTTTTTATTAAATTTTTGTGTTGAGTGGCAGCAAAACTAAAACAAAATAAATAAAGTAAAATGGAGAAAAAAGTTTTTCAAATGTTTCCTTTTTAATATCCGTCAACAAAGTACTTTTTGTGTCAACCTCGTCCGTCGTTACTTTGATCTAAGTTGAATACGTGAAAGTATAACGTATGATGGATTTAATGCTGACTTTTGTTTTTTTTTATAAAGACTCTTCTCAAATGGAGGAAAAATTAATAGTAGAAGTAAAAAACATAGCTTTATATAATAAAGGATTATAAAAATACTAAAGCACCATGGCCACACATCAAACTGCTGCTTCAAACTCGCCCTTTTGTGATTGTGTTAGTAAAAAAATACTCACACGTATAGGTGAGTGTGAGTTTGAAGAAAATCTAAATACTTTTGATTTTCACTACCGTCGCCATAGAAATTTGAAGCCAGTTCGATGTGTGTTCGCGTAATTACTTCAAATTTCATTTTTACATAATTTTCAAAGCGACATCTACTACTTTTTTCGACGCGTTATAATCAAAATGGAGGAGAAAAAATTTATTTTAGAGTTAATTGAAGTTTATATCGATTTTCCTGATTTATAGCAAGTGAAAAGTGAAGAATACAGTAATAGAACTGAAAAATTATCTATTTTGCTCATTTTTAACCAAACAAATAAAAAAATGTTAAAAGATTTTGCGTTTAAAAATTGTACGTGTTTCCCTTTGCAAATCAACTTTAAAATGAAGTTTGATGGAATGAGTTTGATGTGTGGCTGTGCTAAGCAAAATGAAATATTACCAATACATACACAAATTTGAAGCAGCAATTTGATGTGGGGCCATGGCGCTTAAGAAGCGCCAACAAATTTTTTAAAAGCTGATTAACACAAGAAGTCTGTAAAGCGTGTTATGTATGTAACTTAAAGTTTGCCATGCGTTGACGCATTCAAAGCGTGTTCTGCACTTTCACCTTAAGAGTCTTAAAATCTAGTGTGAATTTCTTTCAAAACAAAAGGAAAATTCGTTGCCGGCACTGCCTGTAACAAATAAAATATTAATTATAATATTTCGATTATTCCGGTCATTAACTTTGCTCCCTGATTCTTGGATTATTTCAAAATTCAATAAAATATGTTTTCCTGGCTCATTTTAACCGTTACATTACTTTTTGGTGATATTTAGCTGTTTGTTAGTTTTTTACATTCAATTTGAACAGCAATAAAAATAATTAACAGTCTAGAGGTCAAAGTATAAAGATAACTATCAACCATTTACAAAACAAAAACGATAACCGAAGTCACAATGAAAAATTAAAACTCACTCGTACAGACGAAACAAAAACATACCTCAGTCAAATATTTATATGTGCAATGCTTCAACTTTAATTTAAATTAAAAGAAACAATGGCAATTAGGAAAGGATATTTTTTTAGAATTTATAGTTATAAGAAATAAAAATGAAATAACAGAATTATATTAAACTATTTTTTTACCATGGAAAAAATTAAAGCCATATAAAATATTTATATGTGCAAAAATTTTATTTAATAGATACAAATATTATTTTAATTACAAAATAAAAGTTTTATATATATTAATAAGAGGTTGAGTTACCCTTGTGTATCTTGACCAATTTGACACGTCGGGCCATTGACTTTACAAGTTTTTTTCAGCACAAACACATCAATATTGACCCATTCAACCAATATGGCTGTTTTAACTGTTTCAAGCTGTCATATAGCTTAGAAGATGCATAAATTTTAGCAGCAGATATTCACCATAAATTATCGATGGGATTGAGGTCTGGCCTTAAACAGACCAATCGAGCAATTCAATTTGTCGAAAGTTAAAGAACGCTTTTATCTTCTTTACCACGTGGTCGCCTCGTAAATCACCAGCAAAATCACCAGCAAATCAGAGTTAAAATAATTTTTAACACAGTGAAGCCTATTGAAACCTTAAACACTTTGATGAAGGAAATGAAAGGACAAAAGGTACAGTAAAAAGGATCACAGAAATCAAAATAAACGTTACAACGACGACAACAACAAAAACAACACATTGACAAAAACTAAACAAAAATTATTATTATTTATACGTTGGGAAAAATATATGTACGTTACATTTTATAACCGCTCGTGATGGTTGCAGGACAAACACATAAAAAACACATACAACAACAAACATGAGTATTCACAGTCATGTTAAAAAATATAGCAGAATTGTAAAATGTAAAAAAAATATTCGCATATAAACTTTGAAACAGCCTGGGGGGTCGCAATTACATTTTGCAATTAATTACATCCTCAATTACACATTACATGTAATTGTAATTGAGAATTTTGAATTAATTTGTAATTCAAAAATTTGAATTATAAATTACTTGTAATTGTAATTCAAAATCTTGAATTACCATTACATTTTTTTGAACAAAACGAATTGTAATTGTGATAAAGGGTAATGATTACTATAAGTATATTTATTACCAAGAAGTACAAAAATTACATAAATCATCAATTACATATGTAATGTACATATACGAACATAAACAGTGTATATGAAAACAAATGTTTTATTCATTATAAATAGCACAAGTTTAAATAGATTCAAATTTTCTTTTTAACAGAAATCTTTTTATTTTTAATAACAAAAACAACTTTACAATATAAGACGGGTATTTTATCACGATGTTGAACAAAATAATCAAATCTAATTTACAAGTTTTAATATAATGGGCGACACAAATGTGTGACACAATCGTAACAAGGGTTAATTATTTATAAAAAGTTTTTGTTAGCTGTCAAGGAAGTATTTGACCGTTGAAAAACCTTTGAAATTGTTTGATGACTTTTGAGGCTATTAATCGATGTTTTAGTATCACACATGTTCAGTTGTAGATAAAATTTCTTGTCGAAAATAGAACGCATTATGCGTTCTATTTTAAAGCTATCAAATAAATTATTTTTAAATGTATTTATATTTAGGGTAATTTAATTACATTCTTTATGAATTACTTGTAATTATTTGTCAATTACAATTACATGTAATGGTAATTGCAATTTTTCAATTACAATTACATGTAATTGAGTTTTTTTGAATTACAATTACATGTAATTGTAATTCATTTTTAATTCGTTTTTAAAATTCATCTTATAATATAAATTTAAATATGTAATGTAGAATGCATAAATACAGATATGGCCTTCATCTAACGATGTAAAAAAATAATTAATAAGAAAGAATAGACAAAAAAATCGATTTGGCAACTGAAAATTGTTAATAAAGTTAAAAAAGTGTTAATAAAGTTAAATTCAGTCTTTACATTTTTAAGTTTTTTATTACAGGAAAAGTTAGTTATTATATATTTTTATTACAACTTTTATTACACATGAATGTTGAGTTCTGTTATAATATATTTATTATGATTAATTCATAGCAGATTTATTTTAGCAGTATTATTCTTTAGGATGATTCAGCAATATTATAAATAATGCCTTCGTCCTCAACTGTATGTGAGGATTCGACATGTCGATTTGTTTTTAAATTTTTATAATAATCATGTTTAACAGGAGGAATGAATTTCAGCAGGTCCATCATGTCTCTCCATTTTTCCCTTGTCACCTTGGCTAATAATCAAGAGCCCCCACGCAAACCCCTAAGGGTCTGCGAGCAAATATGGGCATTTCCTCAGAATAGTCAACCACGCTTTGCGTTAAACGTCAACAGGTGCCCGGCACAACACACTTTAATTAAGTTCGGTGTGACTGATCTGTAAATAAAAACAAAAATAACTTCTGTGTTACAATTAAATAAATTTTATTTAATTTGCAAAATTTCGTACGGTCGCGACCGTAAGCAATTTTTTTCATAAACAATGCATTTATTTTCTTAAAACGCAAATATACTTTCACAGATAGGTAAAACATGTGATAAATCGCAAAATGAAAAACAAAAGCGTTACATTAACAAAATTAAAAGCGATCCACAAATCTAAATATTTTACGTGAAAAAGCTTCTGAATAAGAAGAATAAGAAGGATTTAGAACAAATGCAAGAAAAAGAACGAACAAGGTTGAAAGAATACCGACAAAAGAAGAAAAATAAAGCTCAACAAGAAGAAAAACATGAAGCGTATTCGTGTAAACAAATTCTGGGAAAAGCAATGAAAATGGCTGAAAGGGCATTACCAAGTAATTTGAAAAAAAATGAAGCTGTTAAAGAACTATTTAAGAAATATGTCGAACCGGAAAATTACCAAAATAAAACATATAATCAAGTTGATTTGGAATGGGAGAGGATAGGATGTCGAAAGTGGTGAAAGACATTTACTTATGTGAAAATGTCAGCGTTCAGTCAGCAGCCAAAGAGGACACTCTCAGTGTTGGACAAATTGCTGCTAAACGTTGTATGCTACTAACCGTATCGGAAGCTTACGAAGTTTATAAAAACGAATCAATTGAAGAATGCGTAAGCAAGGCAACATTATTTAAATTACGACCCAAACATGTTCAACTCTCGACCAATATGCCGCATAACATGTGTGTAATGTATTCATCACGCCAATTTTATATTAAATGGTTGCGCAACGGTTATACAGTCTTTCCCCAAAACCTTCGAAAGTTTTTTGCAATTAGATTGTTGCAATTAATGGCTAAATTCTTTTGTAAAACACTTGAGTGGAATTTCTTTGCAACATCGCATGGGAAAGGTGCAGTCGATGGCGTTGGGGCGATTGTAAAGAGAAAGGTTTTCCAAATAACTAAAACAACACACATTGTTTTAAATGATGCATTGTCTTTTTACAACTGGGCCCATCACCACATTACTGGAATTAAGATAATATACATACATTGGAGCTGATACAATTGATAAAATGTCCCCAACTTCAAAAATATAATGAAATAACGAATATTCCAGGTATCAGAATGATGCATTCGATTTTCTGTAATGAGGACTTTAAATTAAGCACAGCGTTAACGTTCTATTCAATAAAAACAAAAATAACATAAATATTGTTAAGATTTCATTATTTCATATTAAATTAAATAGTGTAATTCAAGTAACTACACACTATGAATTGAGTATTAGACTTTTTGTTAAGGAAATTTTAATATATTTATGGGAAAAATTGTACGTTCGCGACACGTACGTTCGCGACCGGTACTTAAGTAAATTAAACAAAAACCAATAGATATATTTTATTGTGTAAATACTGGATAGAGACCTACTACTTACTACACTTTTAAAATAAATTAATCACTTTTGAATATTCCATTCCATTTCGCAGATTTTTACATTTCACTACTGTCAGCCAAAGTTGACTTCTATTTTGCGTACGTTCGTGACCAAATGTTTACAACTGTTATTATGAAAACTTAAACTCGATGAAATGTATATTTTGCACTAAACAAAGAGCTATAAAAATGCTATCGAATCGCAAAAAAAATGCTAGTAAAAGTTTAGCTTTCTATATTCTTTGTACATCAAAAACGTACGAACGTACGTTCGTGACCCCAGGAAATGCCCATATTTAATAAGTACATATGACGATGACGAGGGAAATTTGATAATTCTGTGACTTTTTTGATAAAAATTATTTTTATTTCATATATCAACATAGTGAGTTTTAAGTTTGCTACATTTAACCCAGCATCTTTCTATTTTTTTATTTCCTCCAAACAATAAGATTTTTTAAGACTTTCTAAAAAGACGTTTGTTTCATTGAGGGACGACTTGTTGCCACAGCGACTATAAACCTGTGCTGTCATACATTTTCTTAATTACCGCACTCATCGCGCCGTCAGCTTTTTTATATCCAAAAATTCGTGCAAAATGTTCTGTAACTGCTCGGTTGATATACCTAGAACCTCAGACACATCACTTTGATTTTCCTTTCGTCAAATATCGTTTAATGGATTTTGTCGAATATTTCTGGCGAGATGACCTCTCGAACGATTGGCTTCATTTGTGCTGGTACGACTTCGCTAAAGTTACGAGGTTGTCTGGTTCCAATAGCTGTAAAAAACTAATTGACATAAGTAATAGATAAAAGTAAATATGAAATAGGTGTTGTAGTTAAAGTTATTCCTCTGAGAATTAATAAAATCAAGGAATTATAGAACTAGGGGCTACTGTGTATTTCGATTCGAAAGAAATCGTTTTCGAAACACAATGTTAAAGTCATTCAAATTCGAATGATTTCCTGTTCGAATCGAAATACGCAGTAGCCCCCATCTCTTCGGTCTTCTCTCTGAAATATCATTGTATACTTACCCATAAAAATGGCCCAAGATACCGACTACAAACTGTCAAAAATAAAATACACACGTTTAAAGGTAAACGATTATTTTAAAGCCAGTATAGCTACATAGCTACACGACCTAATTTCTATTTTATTCAACAAAAGAAAATGTCACAAAATTGTAAATTACAAATTCATGTACAAAAAAAAAGTTTTGAAGGAAATATTTATAATTCTTTAAAAAAGTTATGTAATTTTATAAAAGCAAAATAAGTAATTCTGCAACAATGTCAGAGTTTACGATGTACATATGTAGCTGTCGTCTTCAATATCATTAAGTAGCTGACAACACGGCGACAACTGTAGCCAACGGAATTTGTTTTCATTTAGCTGCGTCGCCGCTATATTCTATTTCTTTAAAGTATGAGTAATGAGTTTTTTCTCATATGAATTATTTTAATTTATGTAAAGAGCCAACAATATGGAGAATGCTTTACATGTCGGTATAAATAAAATCACCGTGGTGAAGTGTATAGAAGATTAGGCACGGCCGAATATAGCACTTTTACTTTTAATTCGCTTTGGCTAAAGGTTGTCTTTAAAATAGTTTAAAAAAAGTACCAGTACTGAAGTAAGTTTTATCATACAAGTAAAAAAGCTGTACTACCTTTCTGGGGAAAACCCCTAAAAATCGCTAGTTTTTAGATTTTGCCAATTCAGGGACGTGAATATATTTAAAAAGTAGCTGTGCCCGGCAATTTGTCAGCGTCCTAGCAATATTTTGTTCGATTTTGCTTTGAAAGCAATCCACAGCAAAGACCCTTACGTTTTGAATGCCGCCTTAAACCATGCACCATATCTATCAGTTTATGTATTTACGTTATAAAAAATGTAAAGTATGCTTATCCGGTCAGTTCAGTTCAATTATGTTTGATGTATTTATTTTACTACTAAAATAACTGCGTACTTACACTGCTTTTTCTCCACTCTCTCTCCTGGAAATAAAATATTTTTGGCGGAAAAAGTGTATCCTGTATTGAAATCAGGATACTAGGTATCTCCTCACAAAATTATGTTAAAATCCATTTAGTAGTTTCTACGTGATGCGAACGCAAAGGAAAAGCCGACAGACAGACAGACGAAAATGAGTTACTATTTAATTATATGTGTCGATGTTTAAAAAAATTTATAACTAATTCCAAATCATAACCCGTTATAAATAAACCTCTGGTAACATTTTCAAAAAAATTTAAACCCGATTTACCCAACCTTAGGGGTATACCCCTCCTCGCCCTAGGGAAACGGCCGCCTTGAACAAACCTCTGCTTTGCATCTGTGAAATTTAAATTAAATATCTTAGGAGCCATGGAATTATATCCAAAATAAAATTCCACGAGGGGTCATTCCCTGAGTAATGGTCCGGAGAAAAAAAATTCCCATAAAAATTAAAACTTCTGTCATAGAAAAACATTTTTTTTTCAACCATACTGTTATTAATTAATGTTAATTTTTATTCAACCATTTTTATACCCTTCATATCAGGTCGAAAGGGTATATATATGTATATGTATGTACATATGTACATCGGATATAGACAATTAATGTCACCAATTCAACTACCCAAATTTAACATTTAGTTTTTTCAAACAATACTGTTAGGTAACGGAAAAAATATCTTTAATATCAAGACAAACAGATGTGTTTAAGTATTTTCATAAACTACCACAGAAACGCTTGGGTTGTGTGACCTAAGTAATGCGTCCTTTCAAGACAGCTTAACGCAACTAAACTAACGCATTATACCTCTCAAAAACTGTACTCCAGCATTTGCCATTACACTTAAACATACAAGATTGTTCGTTATCCTTTTTGCAACGGCTTTTTACAAAAATGAAGTTTTTGTTTTGCTTGCTTGTGTGGTGGTGGTGGAAGAAATGTTAGGCGTCGGGCAATGCGTTTAATAATGCATGTGCGTTTTGCACTGTTTTTGTAAAAAAAGAAAAACATTTCATTTATGCGGATATGTGTGTGTGGGTAAGTGCCTGCTTAAGAACTAGAAATCCCTGCGTGAATGCGTGCAAGTCTCTTGCGTGTGTTTGTTCTTCTTTTTATGCAGACGTCAAGTTATTACGGGATGATAATAATAATGACGTTGATGTTGATGTCCTTTGCATACAAACGAAAGCATACATGCACGCATACATGTGTGAAAGTATTAGGTACAAAGTATTTTAGTCTTATGTTGATAATGAATTTCTTTATATTTTCGGTTTAGTTTTTTTCCTCATGGCATCAAGTACTTCTTTACTCGCATTCTATTTTCTAAGGATCCTTTTTGAAATATTATTTGATACAGTTCTATTTATTTGTACGTACGTAAATGCTTTATGCACAGTTTTATTTGATTTTCGCTAAAAGTCTTTAATGATGCCGAACTCTCACATGTCCCTTTTGAGTCTCTTTTTTTCAAATAATTTATATTTAAGTATAAATACATTTAGGGAAAATGGTTTTGTAGGTTCCCAGAAATAATAGTTTTAACTAGAACCAAGTTAAAAGGCTGCGTTTTAAATAGAATTGCAACTTCCTTTTTCATATTTTAAACTGTAACACTCTATTAAGGGTCCCATAATTACTTTTACGATTATTAAAACTCATCTGAACAACTTCATATACCCGTGTAAACATTTTCACATATGTATGTTTGTGTGTTTTTTCATATCCCTATCAGCAAGTCAACTAACTTTTAATGTGATTTAAGGTAACTATTTTACAACCAGAGTTAGCTGATACTTCGATAACTTTTAATGAAGCTAACTGACTTTTTTAACATTGTGATGTCCTAGACAGAAGTCAGTTGTATGACTGACTTCTGCCTGACTTCCCAGAAGTCAGTTGTATGGCTGAAGTCAGTTGTATGACTGACTTCTGCCCACTAGTTAGCTTAAAGTTATCTATTTTGTATTATAGATAAATAATCTAGAAATGTTTTTTGTACATACATACATACATACATAAATGAAAATGGGTATGTTCGGCCCTATTCCCTTTGGCGTTGTAGTTTGAAAACGAAATAAAAACGACAATTTGGCATTACCGCGGCGTTAACGACACTCGTCGTAAATATGTTTATCGGTATACTCTATTTTGAAACGAAGGTAGATACAACAATAAAACATTCGTTCTCTGTCGTTATCAGTGTAGGCAACGAAATTCAAACGACTACAAGAAAAAAAAATTAAAAATTAAAAAAATGTACATCAAGGCAGTTCGAAATTTTAGTTTCTTAAATGATTAAACATCGCACTAATGCTAAGGGTTTTCGAAAGGGCATAAAATTAAATCCGTTTGGGCCTCCAGTTCCTAATGTACAAGGTTGGCATAAAGGGAGTAAAACTAAATTAGGACATAATATCCATTAAAATGTTTTTTTTTATTAAAATAAATCAAGATAAAAAGGAAACTCTGAATCAAGAGCAACTGGTGCAATGGTGACAATCGCACCAGTTTATAACTATTAAAATTTTAAAAACATATTAACCCGAAAGGTAACGTAGTGGTATTCGCTACTAATCGAGTTTCGTACTTAGTATGGGGTGGCAAAAATGTTAACGTTCTGTCGTAGCATCTTCCGATGTATATTTACATATATTCATTATGTCAACATCATAACTTGAACTTGAAAAATAAAACTCAGTGCTCGCCATATTTTGGTAAAACCTACAAAGAAATAACAAACTTTGCAGCAATTTACAAAAATGTCATAAATAACAACACAAAAAACTGCAGTGCTACCACGTTTCTTCATCGTTTCAATCTCCCCTATCGCGAATATGATTTTACGGTAGAAATCATTCACGATAGAAATTTTGGGAGTTTTTTCATGGGAATAAGTATTCACCCTATCTAAGTATATATTTCAATAATACGAATTTAGGAACGAAACGACGATAAAAACGACAACGACATAGAAACGACTATTAAAATTAAAACGACAACGGGAATAAGGCCACATATTGGTTTGAAAAGAGTTATCGGGAAAAACATGCTATGTTATGATAAAGAAATAAGACGCCAGCTTTTGTCTGCCATTAGGTGCCTATGCGTAAAATATTTACGTTTTTTTTCTGTCTCTATAGTTCAATATTCTCACTCAATATAAAACACTTGTTTTTCGTCCAGTTTTCTATTGTTTTATTTTCAAAGCAGTTATAAAACTGCTGATAAGATGCATGAAAATATTTTCTTGTTAAAAAAAAAACAATAAAATTGTTTTCTTTTAAGTTTTTAATTTTATTTTTTAACTACAATTTACTTCATGCTTTTATCGCATGTACTCAGTTCGAAGACAATAGCGAGAATAGTAAAAAAAGACATTATGTATTTTCAAAATACAAATAAATCGCATTAAAGATTCAAAAGTATATTTTTCGCATAGTTTCTGATATGAATCTGCCTATAATTTCCTTAAAAAATAAAGATTTAAGCTCCTTTGGATTAAATCCTGTTTTGGCTATCGTTCAACTCAATGTTTGTTGATCGTAGGATCTACCATTATTTCCAAATTAAAATTTGTCAATCCACCTTATTAGTTTCCAAAAATTAGGGAAACCACCAACTCTGCTGAATATTTTTCAATGACGTATTTGGTTTTTCTCAGGCTATGCAGCTGTGAAGGTTATTTGCAGCCAATCGTCTTCTTACGGTCAGGGCTGCTATTTTTACACCGTGTTCCGATGTTTTGAGCAATAATTTTCTTTTCAAATTCTCAAGTTATTAAACTTTTTTAATATTTTTTCCCGTGGTAATTTTTGATCACTTTAGCATTTGAATATATCTGTCGTCTTACCAGAAACAAAAAGAAATAGTCAATGAAATCTATAGAGTTTTATTGGACGATCCGATAATGAAATTGTGTGCGATGACCAAGGCTGTAGGAATCTCAACCGAGCGGGTACATCACACTTTGCGTAAATATTTGACTATCCCCGAGATGGGTGCCGAGATTGCTCACACTCGACCATAAGTGCAATTGAGTAACAACTTCAAAGGACTGTTTGACGATGTTTAGTTGCAATATCGAACGAGTTTTTGTGCTGTAGCCTAACTGTGGACGAAATATAGATGCCTTTTAACACAGCAGAGAACAAGGAACAATCAAGACAGTGAATTTCTTCAAGTTAAAATGTGCCAAAAAAGGTTAAGGTGTGTCTGACGGCCAACAAGACATGACCACAGTTCAGTATTTTGGATGCACGCGGAGCCATTCACATCGTTTACCCTAAAAAGGGTGAAACGGTTAGTGCCGAATAGTATTCAGAGCTTTTGGGCAGATTCAAAAAAGTTTTGAAGCAAAAACTATCAATTCTGCGTATTTGCAATATCTAAAATAGATAACCCCTTACGAATATTTCCTGATTCCAACTTTGAATAAATAGCTGGGTGGTTAAAAAAGGTTTAGAACAAACAAAACCTGTAGGGCCTCGATAAGTCTTTTTATTTTGCATAATAAAACATCTAGAAATATTCTGAACTAAATATGTATATGGCGCTTAAAGGAGACTGTTTTGAAAAATAAAATGCTTTTATGCCGAAAAAAAGATATCTTTCCAAAAGTATACGGAAACCTCGATAACGTAGAGGATGCCAGTGATTATAATGAAACATGAACAAAATATACTGAATTAGAGCTGGCAATTTGTACTAATTTCAATTACTCGATACAACTCAATGCTTTTCATTTGGGTACTCAATAGTACACAATACTTCAGTTTACATACTAGCAGAGGAAATTTATCGTCGTAGTTGTCAAATATTTTTATAAATTTATTTCTAAAAATACTACCGTAAAAGTATCGATTTACTACTTTTGTGTATTAAGTAGCAAAAGAAATGATCGAGTATCGAGTACTCGGTACCCTCTACTCAATATACTGAATTACTAAAGGTGTGTTTAGACTCCGTGTACAAGTGATATTGAGTGTTAAAATTGCTATCCATTTGGAATTTCATGTGTATGTTGAAATCAATGTTTAACATACGGTTTATAAGTTTTGTGTTCACACGTATTCATGTTACGTATGACATAACCTCCTGTTGTTGAAAACAAAATAAAAAATTTACTTAAAAAATTTACTTTATTGGGGCTTATTGTAATAACTATTACATATTTTTGTTGTCACTTCATTTTATTCAAAACCCGCTAGTGATGTCAACTATACAAAGAACAACTTTTTTGGTGTCATCTTTTAGTAACTTCTGAACAGTACTGAAATTAATTTATTTTAGAGAATATATTATAATAAATAAAACAATATATGAGCCATTTTCTTGGGAAGTAGTGTTAGTGTATTTTATTTAATAGGGAGATATTTAAGGTTTTGCATTTGAATAATTTGAAAGATATGAATATATGTTACTACACAAATGTTATATTAAATTGATTTAAATTTATAATGTAATCATTTTTTAAGTGTGATTAACAAAAATTTTACTTTTAATGACTTCAAGAGGACTTCATCACTTTCAAAGTCTGCAAAAAAATGAAATCTTAGATTTATAAATTATTAACTACGGGATCTCAATTAAAATAAACAAATTTATTTTTATTAATTTTTTTAAATACTTCAACAATAAAATATTTACCATTTTCAACCAATATTAGTATTACTTTTTTTCATTATGATCAAGTTTTTAAAAATAATCATGATGTATTGGAGGGATATATGGTAATATGGTAGAAAATTTTTCGAATGTGTTCGGAATGATGATATAAACATGTTATTACTATATTTCCAAAGTTTTGTAGTCTTCCTGAATCACTGGCCGATTCGAAATTTAAATTTTCTATTTTAATAATTATAAAGGGTGATCCATTTAGAGGTTCTTTTTTTAATAGCCTTTTTTTCACAGATCTCGTGTGAGTCGTCTCATGCTGTTATGTTATTTTTGTTTAGTATTGTTTGGCATTTCATAATGGAATTATTTACGCCTGAATCGCTTCGCTCTATGGGCTCTTGAAAAGTTCCAAGAAGATCCGAAGTCAAATTTTGTTTAGCGATGAGGCCCACTTCTGGTTCAATGAGTATGTAAACAGACAAAATTTCCGCATTTGGGACGAAGAGCAACATGAAGAGATTCAAGAGCTGCCACTTCATCCAGAAAAAACAACGGTTTGGTGTGGTTTGTGGGCTGGTGGAATCATCGGTCCATATTTCTTTAAAAATGATGCCGGTGCGAACGTAACCGTCAATGGCGACGTGCCATGATGACCGACTATTTGATACCTGAAATTGAAGCTCGTGATCTCGACGACATTTGGTTTCAGCAAGACGTCGCCACATAATTTCACGTTTTGAAAAAAGTTTATATATAAAAAGTTCATAGTAAATTGTATTAATTTTATCATTAACCCTTTCCTACCGGCTATGACATAAAGTAAAAAAATATTAATTTATCTTTATTATTATGTAAAGACATTATTAATGAAACTAATTTTTGTATTTTTCAAAATTTTATTTTGACTCTAAGTATTACTTTTAGGACCTAGACTTATAAGTACCGTCAGTCTATTAGTGTCAGATGAAAAAAATAAAATATAGGTATTATTGAAAAAACGTTAATTGTTTGCCTCATGATATTCCGCAAAACAGTTTTTCTTTTCGTTCAGGTATAAAAAAACATCACAGTGAGAGCACTTGGAATGAGGCTTAGATTGTACCTTCTTCATGCTACATACTTCACACCTCCCTCTTCTTTCCACAAACACTGGCCAATGAATACCTCTGTTACCAAGCCAATGTGGAGAAGTCAATTCTGCGCCTTTTGTTTGAACAAGGACTTGAAACATTGTCTTTGGATGTTCGTTTTTTCTTACTCAGATCTTTCATAGTCGTTAAACCTTGGGCTACTGATCGTCTAAAATCTTTGACTGTAGATTTTTCAATTATAAGTCCATGTACAACATATGCATTTATAAAAGCGATATCTAGTATACCCCAAAATATTCTATGCCACCATTTTGGCGATTTACGGTCAATGCAATAGAGTGCTCTTAATCGATCAGCGGTATCAACACCTCCCATATATGCGTTATAATCCTTAACAGACCTGGGACAAACAACCGTCGACTTGGTTCCATTCTTCTCCTTTCGTAAAACAGTAGTTTCTTCGTTGCCGTGATATTTGATACAAAATTTGATACAAAATGAACTATTTTATTATCCTTCCACTTCCAGTAGCCAATATTGAGATCTGAAAATCTGTAATCATATTCTCCTCTTTTTAGTTTGGAGTCGTTTATCATGTTACTGGGAATACCCCTACGGTTTGACCTTATTGTACCGCATCCAAAAGTTTTTTTCATTTTTTAACTTTTCGAGTAAAGAAATTGAGGAGGAAAAGTTGTCAAAATATATAACTTTTTCTTTTCCCCATTCTTGTTCAGTTATCTCCAATACTACCCTTTTCCCAATGTATATTTAGAAAACTTAGCGCTGATTTCATCGTCCCTTCCTTGGTATATAATAAATTTTTTTATAAAACCTCTCTGATCTGCCAAACACAACAACTTGTACCCTCTTTTTATGGGTTTCATGGGCAGATACTGTTTGAGTACAGACCTGCCCTTGAATTTTATCATAGATTCGTCTACACTCAATTCTCTGGTTCCATGATAACACTCATCAAATTTGCGGTTTAGCTTGTCCACCACAGGTCTTATCTTATATAACTTGTCCTTACAATTGGGTGGTATTTTAGAATTATCATTACAGTGTAAGTTTGATAATATAGCTCTCTCGACATTGTCGTACTTATAAGTGGGTTGTGCAGATTCTGCGCAGAAGAGTAGTGATCAGTCCAAGCAGGACGAGTATTGTAACCCATATAAAAGTTCATGCCAATAAAGGCTAAAAGCTCTTCTTTCTTGAGGTTGAGAGTTTTGTCATTTTGGGTGGCATACAGATTGCTTTGATACACAATGTCATCAAGTATAGTATCAATTAGGGCCAGAAATACATCTGTAGGCGTAGAGCAGTTACTAAAACATTCGTCCACCACAGAAATGTTTTCAGAGTATTCTGGTAAGTATCTCTCAACGTCTCGTTTTTGGAAGTGGAAGTTCATTGGCCGATTGTAAAGGCATCAACGTAGAAGAAGTTGCAGCTTCAGTAGTTATATTGTCAGCTTCTAATGTATCTAAAGATTGTTGTATGGCTTTATTAATAATTTCATCAAAGCTTCTCAGTGGCTGACGACTGACATCTTCATCATCAGATAATACTAAATCTGAGTTAAAATCGCACTCTGGAATATCCTCGATCAATAATGCTTCTATTATGGCAATATTTTTGGAAATATCCATCTAAAAATCAAACGTTGTAGAAATATACGTATAAAAAAACCAAACTCCGAAAGTATTTAAAAAATTCTCAAAGTCACTGATGGTACTTTTAAGTCCCCCACGGTTTTATGCCGATTTTACGTATGTACATAAAACCTATAAAATACCTTTATAATATAAGAAGAGCGCAATTTAGGTTTTATGGTTACTATATATAAACAAAATAATGCTATTTACCTTGGGAAATTTATATATATATTGCAAACAAAAATGTGAAATTTTTCTTAGCAATGCACCTGCACATTACTAAGTTCAATATGCTACTGAATGGCTATTTTTTATATTTTTTCAACAGAATATTTTTTAATGCCTAGCTCAATTGTTTAAGAAGAGATATATAAGCAGAGCGAACGCTGCTGCGATTTCATGTTTGTTTAATTTACCGTTACAAAAGATGGTACGAATTAGTACCGTCAGATAGGACAGGGTTAAATAATATATTGTCAAAATGAACTTACACCACTTTACAAGAAAACGGCTCATATAACAATTAATATCATTTGAACTAATTACATACTTATATCAATTAATGTTAGTCCCTAATTACATTAAGTAACTTTGACGCTGCAATCTTTCTCGTTTCTTCTTTAATATTGCATTTGTGCTTATATCGTGCAATTTTTATCGCAGCAATTTGTATGGGTGTATACATTTTAAACTTCAAAACTAAAACTACGAATGAGAGGACAAAACGAATTTCAAGAGTATAGGCATATGTGTACTCTTTTTATTATAATATAACTTTGTTTTCACACTTTTTTTATTAGGAATAAAATAATTTTTATCATAATTCCTATTACAATAAATAAGAATTCATTTTCTTTAAATTAATTAAGTGATTTGCAGTACTTTCGATACCCACAATACCTCAATAGCATTTTTTTGTCCTACGGTCCAAAGTTGTTAGGTATTATTAGCAACTTTGCACAGTTTATTTTCCGTCTTAAAAAATATTAAAAAATGAATGCACTATAACAAAGTAATTTTTTAATTTAATTCAGTCTTTCTTAGCACTGGTAAAATGGATAAGCACACCTTTTTTATTCGTATAAAAATTTCAATAAAATCGATTAAGCTGGATTGACGTACAAATAATCAAACTTGCAAATATCGGCTGGTTAAATTTTAAGAGCCGATGTTGAATGTGATCCACACCTAAACGTCAAGTTTTTTCTGCATTTAATTTGACATTTCTCAATTTCAGACTAACTCAATTTGAACCATGGAAAGATACACAATCGAGCAACGCTTTTGCGCGACAAATTCAATGGCCGTGTTATTTCACGTGGTGGCGATGTCAATTGGCCGCCAAGGTCATGTGATTTGACACCGTTGGACTTTGTTCTTTGGGGTTATTTGAAAGAAAAAGTTTACGTCGATAAGCCAGCAACAATTCTAAAGCTAAAGGATGAGGTAATTCGGCACATTAACGGCATAGAACCTCAATTATGCCTCAGCGTCATCGAAAATTTGGAGCATCGGATGGAGGTGTTATTTTGTTCCATACATAACCATACCAATATTATCAAAATAAAAAGAAATTACAATAATTTCCTAAATAATTTGTGTGATAATCAACATCGGCCCTTAAAATTTAACCACCCTTTAGATTTATAATATCTAATAAATTTATTTTAATATCTAATAATTTATTATTAATATCAATTTTTAACCTTGAGGTATCGTGAAAGCACGCGCATGGCGTAATCTTGTCTTCTATTATTCTTAATTTTACACATCAAATAGAGCCTGCTTAAATAAAAAACTAGCACAGTTATTGGACATAGGTGAAAAAAGCATATGTGATATTTCAGGAGGTTCACACTATATGTAGAGGTTTACATACATATGTATGAAAAATCCATATGACTTGTACACGCAGTCTAAACACACCTTAAAAAAACTGTTGAAATAAATACTATTCCTTGCAATTATTCCATATTTTAAGAAATACGAGTATATATACATATGTACATACATATTTATGCACATATGTATGTATGTATGTATGTATGTATGTATGTATGTATGTATATAAACGAAGTTACTTTCAAGTAACTCCACTTTTGGCACCAGAAACTCCCCTAAATTAGATTTGTTCCCAAAAATCTAAAAAAAAAAAATAAATTGTTTTTGTTTATGTGTAACTTGAGTAATTTCTACAATATTAATTTTCCCCATAAAGTATATATATTCTAGATCCTTATACACAGAAAAGTTGATTAAGCTAAGTCCGTCTCTCCGTGTTCGGGTAGTAATGTCGTTTAATAAGGTACCAGACGAGATATAGAAGATTTAAGCCCACTAATCTGTCAGGCATAGTTTCAAAAAATGTTGGATTGTAGTTCAGCAATATCAGATCCTTCCTATGATGGCTGCGGCAAAAAACTACGCGCACCTATATTTTTCAGGTTTTTGCTCTTTTGCTGTTTTTTTGTTAAGTAAATATTAGACCGTGACAGGTACTTCGCGTGGAATCAATAACCCCTTGTGAGGGCCGATTTTTTGTTTATTTTTAGGTTGGTAAGGTTTTTCTGTTTTGATTTGTATTACAGGCCTTTATAGAAAGCAATACATATAGAGGTAGCCAATGGACCCACAGGCTGCCCACTGGTAACCAGGAGCAGTTAATAAGCCCATTAGTGGGTGGAGGTAAATTTTTAAAGGATTTTTTGCTTTAGTCTGACCATTCTAACGCAATATAGATTGCAGTAAGTTCCTAACTTTTACAAAAAAAAAATTTAAAAAATATTTCAAGCAATTTTTACAAAAAAAAATAAAAAATTTTTTTTTTTTAATTTCTACAAACTTTTTACAAAAAATGCAGAAAAAAAGCAGCAAATGTTTAAAGAAGCATAAGACTGTAACTAGCATTACTATGGTAAAGGGTATATAAGATTCGGCATGGCCGAATATAGCATTCTTACTTGTTTACTTTGAATTTGGCTAGATTAATCAAAAAATCTTACACACCCGAAAACAACTAGGAATTTCAACTACTTTGCATCATTTAAGATTTAGATACCAAGGATGGAAAATTAAATTTTAAAATTATAACAACGAGCTTCCAAAAATGTGCTTTTCGGCCTTAAATTGTATTAAATAAATTTTTGTTTGTGAATTTAAATTTAGAAATTTGTAAAACATTTCATTAGCCTTAATAAAACTAGTTCTAATGTAAATGTTCTAATGAAACAAAGATTGTCAGAAGTTGTCATAGTGATCATCTACAAATCCGTTATCATACCCTAGAGGTTCTTTGCCAATGTTGCCTATGATGTTTCTTTGACATACTTTCGACAGTAGAATTAGGTGAATTTGATTTATTTATCAGAATTTGTTACTTACACTAACCTCTACATACATATCTACTCTCATTAGCTGCTTCCTTTTTCTTCCAATTTTCACGTGAATGTTAGAGTTTATTACCCAGATATATTCTTTTGGCTCTACAGGTAGTAGTAAACGGTTATGGTCTGGAAACAGGTAAGCCTTGAACACCTTTATTCTTCTGGGCTACGTGTGATCCTAATCAAAATTGAAGTATTTAGGTTGTATTAAAAATGTGAAGATTTTTTAAATAAACTAACAGGAACCCGTCGTACAAGGCTCTGCTCAAATTTTATTCTGAAGTTGTGAAATCTGGTTTTACTAAGAAAACGACGAGCAATATAACTTATTTGGACATTTTAAAACAAAATCTGGCCCACACTTTTGAAATAATAAACATTCGAATTAGTTATTATTTTCAACAGACTTGCTTTAAACTATGGATCGCATACAACAACAGGAATGGCCAAGGAAGCCTCGAAAAAGTGGTTTGGTTAGTCTCAAAAAAATTCAGATTTTCTAAGCAAGTGGAGGAAAGAGATGAACAACAATACCTGTGATAATTTAAAGGCACTTTTTTTATCCTACTAACAGGAGGGTCCAAATGATGCTTAAATATTAAGCTGAATAAACTGCGTTAGTGTCAGGTGATGGAAAATGTAAGTATACATACGATACTGTGTAACTAAAAGGAGCTGAGCTGAGGTAGCGAACATTTAGTGTGAACGTTTTACGCTGGCTAGAATTAGGCCATGGATTACGGGCAGGCACATGTTAACTGTGGATGCTATGGGCGACCTTAGAATAGACAAATCTTAGCAAGGAGAATGAGGTTGACAGTTGATAATAGAAATTCTGAAATCACCACAATCGAGAGGCAGTCGTAAATTACCAATCATGTACCATAAATCTTTGAAAAGTTAGTGGACGGTTTTGTTTTCCAGTCTATATACATATGTACATACATATAAATAATAATGAACAATTTAGTTCAACAAATCTAATTATACGTTATACAATTTTTTTTCTCATCGCTGCATATAGGGTGGTCCAAATACATATTTTAAAATTAAATAATATGAACGTAACTCAATTTCTATTGGTATATTATTGCTAGTTAGAAATGACAAACACTCGTATTCCCATTATTTATGGAACACAATTTCATTTATGTGACTGGCATGGCTTACTTCGCAGTTAAACTACGCGAAGCCCATATAGCCAGGACGTTGATGGCGGTTTCCGGTTTTATTTCTCGAATGGCTCGGACAATATTAACCTTAAGGGCGCTAATGTAGGCCAAACATCTCATCATATCGATGAGTCCATGTTCCTCGATTGAGTTGCACACTTACCGTCACCACAGCCACATTCTCGTCGGTACAAACAGTACGACGACGGAAACCATACGATTGGTCTACTAGCCATCCAGAGTCAAGAGCCTCACTTCGGCCCAAACTTTATCTTAACAAAAGCACTGTTTGGGTAACACGACATCACTCATTTTAAAAAGACACTTGTTTTTGGACCACTCGTTAGATAATTGGAGGGGTAATAAAGTTTTCCAAAAGTTTAAGTTATCATTAAATCAGTTGTCATATAAAATACATATCTAAAAATAAAACTAGGACAATTTTAAAAATTTACTAATTTGCAATTTAGTTGCAAATTGTAATTACACCAACATTACCACCCCTGGTAGATAAGTATTGATAAAAAAAGGCCGAATAAATATTCCTACAAAATCATCATTATTATCAGGACATATATACATACATACATATATACATACATATATACATGCATCCATACATGCACATTTATACATATGTATGTATGGATGTATGTATATGCATACATGCAAACGACTTCAAACTCATCCTACTACTCTGCCCAATGTAACGAGCGTAGCACCACCGAATTAAACTGTGCTGACCAACGAATTGAGCAAAACAATTATTTCAGTTGAAAATTCTTCTTCAAAGCACGAAGCCGATGAGCAAACAGCCGCAGCCACATTAATGAAAATTAATGCTGTAAAAATTTGCAGCCGCCATTCAATAACATATAACTACCGTTTTTTTATTTTTTCTTATTATTTATTGTAGTAATATTAACTGTGCTGTTTGAATGTATATTTTTATAAATTCTGCTAGTTTATACAACGGATAACTTTTGTGCGACTTGCGCTATACGTATTGAGGACACTTAACTAATCACTTATTCTTTTCACGATGTACATACATACATATGTACATATATATTAATTAAAAAGGTTGTTAGTAGGAAATTAACTGAAAATATTATAAATATTTAATGAAATTAATAGAAAGATTTATTTAACATTTATAAGTTGCCTTACAACTCAAACTATTTCAATATAATTCTCATTCAGTTTCACTTTTGGCACCGACGTTAAAATTATTTAAATTAAAAATTGCTAGGATTTTTTTGTTGTAAAACAATTTTGTAGTCTTTCTTTTAAAAAATTTTTTATAAAGTTTTTTAACTTTAAATTCAATTTAATAAACTTTAAATTCAATTTCGTAAACTTCAAATTAAATTTTATAAATTTCAAATTCAATTTTCTAAACATTAAATTCAATTTCTATTCAAAGGTTAGAAAATTCTGCAACAGTTTTCCCTTCTCCATAACATTTAACTAAAATTCTTTTCAGCTCAGCAACGATTTTTTATATGTTGGTCTACGGTATCTCCTTCTAGAAGTAGATAATAATTTCTTTCCGTATCTGGTGCAGATTCTCTTGAAGAGCTATTATCCCTAATACCGAAAATTCTTCTATAACTTCGTTGACACAATGCACTGGATTCATTAGAAGTCGAATTAGACATGTTGTTAATTTAGGCCCATATAGCCAATAGCTAAAGTTAGGATTTTATCGGAGGGATAAGTATTTTGTCGTTGTTATAAATAAGCTAAAAATAACAACAGTCTGACTGCGATTAATTGAAATTGAATTTGATGTACATACATATGTATATAAAATTAAATTTAAAGTCTATAAAATGAATTTGAAGTTAAAAACCTAAGTACATATATTGCAAAACATAACCAATATCATAATTTTATTCATAACCAAAATACAAAATTGTTAAGGTACACAGACGTTGTTCTTTCTTGGCAGATTTAACCGCAAGGTTAAATCTTTGCTCTGATTTAATTTTAATCATTAGTTTTCAAACGTGTTCGTTAAAGTCGAACCTTTTCTTTTTGAACATTTTAATAAAAACGCCGCGTTTTCAGAAAAACTGAACGAAACAATGCCTGGTGTGTGGTTATTGCCGTTGTTCTTGTTATAGCCGTAAAGTTTTTCAAGAAAGAACAAAGTCGGTAGCAACTTTTATGTTGTGTTATGTTAAATCATTGGTACAATATTATGTTTCCCTTTCTAAATAAAACATGTACATATGTATATGTATGTATGTATGTATGTATGTATGTATGTATGTATGTATGTATGTATTCTATTGGATTAAAATGTTAGCAAAAACAGCCTCCATTTCCATTTTAAATTTTATCAGTTATTTAATAACAAAACTTAAAGATAAAATATTTATTCAAAATACTTTTTTTATTTGTGTGTATGATATAGAATTACATTAACTGGAAAGAAATAATTAAAATTTGTTAAAACTTTTAATTTACATTATTTCTAACTGCTAATATATGAGTACATACATACATATATGTATGTACATATGTATATATCTCGTTGGCATAGTGCTAACAAGGTCATACTACCGTTGGGGAGAAAAAGTGTTCCATTCTTTTTGTGTAATATCCCTGAGGTTTATGGATAAAACTGTCCTTTTTATTAAGCCCGGTCTTTGACCTGACCACTACAGAAACGCTAAAGATAAAAATACCTAAGATTTATGCTTTGGGTTGTTGTTTTGCTTATCTATGCTTTGGATAAATCATCAGCATGAGAATAGTATGGTCTACCATCATACCAACTTCACGCTTTTCGTCAAATAACGCATTAAGTAATCAAAAATTGACTCATTATGGAGTTGGCAGAGGCGATGGTGTATATTTTTAGTTGACATGTTTTTTTTTTTGACCATAAGTCTGTCTACGTCAAGTTCTTTTTTCAAGTTCCCAAAGTTATCAAATTTTGTGAATGTTTAATAACGATGACGATTTTTCCCCGCGATAATTTTAAATTTTCGACCACTTCTTAGCAGACCGTTATTTGAAATTAATTTAAGTTGAATTTCAAGTGTTGTCAAAAGCTGTCATGTAGCGCAATTAGCGCGGTTCGAACGCTTTGCAATTGCAGTATGCAAAAAATTGTTATTGGGGAGCAGTAATGGCATTTTAGTTATTTTCAGGCCTAGTAATTTCATATCTACAGTTTACAACAGAACGTTGATGCACTTGTTTAATATATCATTACATTGTTAACGCTAGGTGCTAGACAACGCTACGCTTAATAAGCTGATAAAGTTTTGTTTTAACAGCCGCCGAGTATGTTCTTTTTAAATCGCCGCCGGTCGTCAATTTGTGTCGGCTTCGCCAGCTGTTCTGCTGTATCCAAGAGCAGCGTTGTCAACTATGCATTTCCACTTTGGCAGGACTATTTGCATCAAACCCTAATATTTTTTGAAAGTGTGTATCTATGTTAGCAATTTTTACCACGCGTACTTTTTTTGTTTGCTTTTAACTGTAATTGATGCAAATTGATTTTACAAGGTGAGAGCACTACGCCAACAATTGCAACAAAACCACAACTTGGACATTTCACATATAAAATAATGCATTTTTGACAAGACATTAGCAAAAAATAATCAGCTGGTGAGTTCAATTCGCCTTGGGCCCCACTTTCAAGTTTTTCACACGTACGGCTTGTTAAAATTATTTCAAACTGACAGCTGTCAAGTAGGCTGCACGCAGATTAAAAGCAAAATATATAATCGACATAAAAATGGTTGCTTCGCTGAAAGTGTTGTTCATAAAAACTGCAATCAGTTGTTTTCTTGAAAGACAATTGAAAAGCTCAACTCAAATCAAACTTCATATTAAAATAACGTTATTATTAATACTGATTTTTTATATGAAGTTCGACTTTTGTTAAGACATGTTAATGACTATTGTAGACGGGGAACGACTGATGACCAAAATGCTTTTTTACTCCGTTACTAATACATGTCGACGGTTTTTTGAAAGGGTATACATTGTTAGTGTTTCATACTGCGGCGCTATAAGAAACACTACACATATTGCGATGACAAAACAATTGACGTTTTGGAAGTCAGCCTATGTACGTAAAATTAACTGAATGTTTTATTAAAAATAAATGAAAATACAGTTTATTTACCTTTTAAGGTTTCTTGTATTTTCAGCACAGTAACTTTCCCGTTAACTGTTTTATATTACTAAACTCCAGTCGAATTTTACATCAAGCTGCAGATAATCTTTAAAATGGAAAAATTAATTTCGTGTGTTGATTAAACATTATTTCTTACGAAATAAAACCATCACTAAAAACCAAAGAAAGGCTTGATAAATACTATGGGGCCTCCGCATCATCAATTTCAATGGTTAAAAAGTGGTTTACTGAGTTCCGTTGTGGTCGTACTAGTACAAATGATGCCGAACGTTCAGGTCGTCCAAGAGAAGTCGTGACTCCTGAAATGGTCGATATTGGACGATCACAGACTGAAATTGCGTGAGGTGGCTGAGGTTTGAAAAAATTTTATCAAATTACTTGCAATAATCACTGATCCATTAATTTAGCAGTCAAATAACTTGAACACAAAACGTATCTGAATGGCCCTGTATTGTGCTGGAACTAGGATATTAGGTTATGTAGAATATAGGGAGTAATGTTTGTGAACGTTCGTCTTAAACTTTCCTTCATTTAAAGTGACAGGAAAGACTTGTGCAGGGAGTTTATTCCACATATGGACTGTTCGTCGTGCTCCCTGTAATGTGTAGTCCAGTTTAATGGCCAATCGACGGATGACAAATGGATGGATGGATGAAAAGTCTGTTAAAAGGAAAAATTTCGTCGATGCTCCAGTGAGTAGAGTTGGCTACCCTACTGACTGGATTTTCATGCCAAGAATATCAAGAGCTCCCGATTCCTTAATATCTATATTACCCATAATAACAGTTGAAACATCAGTTTCAAATAAACGTCTGTGCGTAAGTAAAAGGCGTTGAGTCTTACGAGCATTACGTTAGACTCTACTCACACGACCTCATTTAGAGATTGTTGCAAAATCGTGTTTGAGCGTATTATTCATGTTTTTCCTTTTGACCCCCACTTCTAACTGGCTTTATTACTGAATGAATACGAATGGCAGATGCTGCTATCATCTGCGAGAGAGTATGTAGGGCAGAAAGTTTAACTAAGAAGATCATGTATTTTCCATGTGTACAATAGATATGACATTTTTCATTAAGAACGTGTTCTATTTTGATGTGATAAAGCACCTGACATCCTGTAATGCCAATTTGATATTTTGTTATTTTAAGCTTTTTGTGGTACCAATAAATATAATCCATAATTTATGTATTTCTCAATGTATATATATATATATATATATATATATATATATATATGAAAAAAGTTAAGAACCATTTTAACTGACTTAAACTCAACGTATTCGCTTGTTTTTTTTTTTTGTTTTGTTTGTTTGATAGATTGTCAATAGGAGCAGTGCAGAATGTATTTTTTCTTCTACATTTTTGAGTCTAAAGCAGCATGGCCACAGATCAAACTGCTGCTTCAAACTCGCTCTTTTGTGATTGTGTTAGTAAAAAAATACTCATACGTATAGGAGAGAGTGAGTTTGAAGAAAATCTAAATACTTTTGATTTTCACTACCGTCGCCATAGAAATTTGAAGCCAGTTTGATGTGTATGCGCGTAATTACTTCAAATTTCATTTTTACATAATTTTCAAAGCAACAACATCTACTATTTTCGACACGGTATACTCAAAATGGAGAAGAAAAATTTTATTTTAGAGTTAATTGAAGTTTATATCGATTTTCCTGCTTTATGGCAAGTGAAAAGTGAAGAATACAGTAATGGAACTGAAAAATCATTTATTATGCTCATTTTTAACCAAAAAAAAAAACTAAAAAAATTTTAAAAGATTTTGCGTATAAAAATTGTTCGTGTTTCCCTTTGCAAATCAACTTTAAAATGAAGTTTGATGGAATGAGTTTGATGTGTGGCTGTGCTAAGCAAAAATTATAATTAATATTACTAATACATACACTAATTTCAAGCATCAGTTTGATGTGTGGCCATGGTGCTAAGATAGTTAAAAACAGTTAAGAGTATTAGCCAATCATAAAGCCATGATCTCTCTTTCTCTCTTAATTTATTATTGCAACGTTCTGTGTTTTCACAGGGACAATTATATGACGCTAAAAGTAAAGTCCATTCATTTGATGGCTTATTTTTTTTTCATATTTTTTTTATTGATACTTCAAATATATTTTTGAACTAACAATAATTACTCATATCTTAAGCCTAAACTAAAAATAAATATACTTGTTATGTCCAGCCAGTGCTAGACAAAAAAAGATGTATGTTTCACGGTTGCTTCTATCATTTGTGGGTCATCACTCTGATGTTCGGGTGAGAGAAGAAATGTGCCTCCTTCTGAGACGAATGTAACCACGTACATTTAGCATGTTGCGAGCCAGCGGATTTGGATGTGTTTCAAGCTTCTTCAAATACGTTACTGCATATTTCGCTATTTCTGCTTTGACTGATGGCACGTTTAGATCTTTGTGGATGTTCGAGTTTCTTATGTACCAGGGAGCAACTGTGATCATCCGTAGAATCTTATTTTGACGCCTTTGGATTTTTTCTATATTGCTAGCTGAGGCAGTGCCCCATAATTGAATTTGATGGCTTATAATTTTATATAACTGATGGTAATGATCAAGGAGACTTATTGATATACATATAATCGAATCTTAGAGAAGTTTTAAGTACAAATTGATTGAAATTACGCAGAACTTAGTTATATTTTGTTTTCAAGGCAAATTTTGTTTACCGATGAAGCCCAGTTCTGGCTCAATGGATATGGAAACAAACAAAATTGCCAAATTTGGGACGAACAGCAACCTGAAGAGATTCAAGAGCAGCCACTTTATCCAGAAAAAACAACGGTTTGAAGTGGTTTGTGACCAGTGGAATCATCGTGTTGATATGTCTATCAACATTTGATAGACATAATCTTCAAAAAATAAATGCCAAAGAATGTTCTTTCAAATGATAATAATCATTCTCCATTAGATTTTAATTTTCTGTGTTTTTTTTTTTCCTTTTAAAAAGTAGGGAACCTCGAAATGGATAACCCCTTATATACCTAAAACGATTAAAAAAATAAATTTGGTCGAATTTCGACCACAGGGCTAACTCTAGTAATAAATAATTTTGCAACGCGGGAGTGTTAGGCAGTTGACACCTGGATGATCCGAGCATGGTCGTTTTATATAAACTGTTTCTAAACGCATACAACTTAACAAACAAACTTAATTTAAAGAGAAATACATATATAATGTAGGTTCAAGCGACAACCAACCTACATTATAAATTTCTCTTTCGTCTGCTGACCTAATTTTATAACCTACAAATTTCTAACATGTGTCTGTTGAAGATACATACGCCATTTCCCAAAGTTTTGCAACGAAAATAACACACAATTTGGCTTTGTCTTCTTCACGTTTATTCAAATTTTGCAAGACTACAAATATATTTAAAGCCTATTGTGTATTTCTAATTGTACATACATAATAGGTATCTACTCGTACATACGTAAAGCACGGATAACTTGAGCTTTTTATCTTATGCATTTTCCATATAAACCTCCACACGTGGCTACATGTATGTACATACTCGTACATACATACACGCACTTGGAAATTTGGCCTACAAAATTTAGAAGCACGGTCTATTAAGTTGCACACTCAATAAACCAATTTGATGAAAAGCTATCCGCAGTCATAACAACCATTCATTCAAAGGGTGCTCCAGAACACTATATTTTAATCAATTTAAGAACATCATTTTACCAACTGTTGGCAGTTGGTAAAATGTTACTGTCTTAAGAGGTAAAATTGGTTTAAATGTGCTTTAAGGGTGAGGAATTTGGAAAAATTAATACATTGCCTTGAAAAATATATACGAGGGTATATTAATAATTCCGTGACCTTTTTAATGCAGAATATTTTATCGTCAAAAAACCGATTCATAACTAAAAGTTAGAATTCCAGCATCTTTGTAGTTATTTCAATATCTAAAATAATAATAAAATTTTTCAAAGCCCTCAAAAGAGGCACCTGTTTCTTCGTTTTGTGATTGGGCACGGATTGTAGCCGTATAATAAGAGTGACGTAAAGCTACTTACGGGATGTTTTATCGGAAATTGTAGTCTTCGTAACAACCAATTCAATTTAGGAAACACTGAGAACACAATTTGAAGGTACTATGAGCTGCACGATGAGAATTCGGAACACGTACATTGGGGTCTCGTAAATCAAAATTCCTAGAAAGCTCTATATTGTTTCCAGGTGATATGAATGATATCTCACCGTGTAAGATTATTGGTTTTATTCGTAGCCTAGAACTTGTTCGGTGAACACAAAGGCTGAAGACCCTTTAGGTCGCGGTACCTAGGGCCTACCACATACTTAAAGCGTGTTTACATTGCGTGTACAAGTCATATGGAATGTCAGATTTTCCATATGCATAACTATACACATAGTGTAAACCTTTTGAAACATAACATATGTTATTTATCTATGTGCAATACCATGTGTTAGTTTTTTATTTAGAGCACGCTCTATTTGATGTGTAAAACTATATGACAACAATTGTTTTCAGTGATGCTCACTTTTATTTTCAAAAATTCCGCTCATTAATTTTATCATGAATTTAAGGAGTTTTAAATTAACCAATATCTTTATTCTTAATTTTGTTAGTAATTTTATGTTCGCAGATTTCTATCGATACCTCATAGCTGATATTATCTAATAATAAAGTTATGTAATCTAATATACATATATTATATATCTATTTGCAAGTTTGTGTTGTATGTCAATCACGACTAAATCGAATTTAATGATATTTAAAACATAGACAGATCTTTATTTTTTGTGGGTCCAATGGGATATATCTGTTTTCAAAACTAGGACCAGGAGGTTATATGGGAAAGACTGAATTAAATTAAAAATTTACTTTACTATAGTGCATTATTTTTTAAATATTTTTTTAAGACGGTAAGTAAATTGTGTAAACTGTAATATCACCTAATTAACAACTCTGCTACTGAGGTATTCTGGGTATCGAAAGTGCTGCAAATCTTTTAATTGAGCCGTTACTTTTGAAAATGAGAGAACTCCAATTTGTGAAAAAATGAATAAAACCTAAATCTTATTACATGTTAACATAATTTTATGTTTTTAATCCATGTTGAATACTACTATTTTTTATATTGCAATAATTAAGAAGCATTATCAGAATTTTTTCGATCATACTGCATCTATGGTGAAAAATATTCGCTATGTAACCTAAGAAATATATTTAAGTATTGCAATTTCTTTCTTTCTTTTTCCACTTTTTTCATCAAATCATTGCCTTTGAAAATGAGACAACTACATTGGCGCATACCAAAACCTTTTTTCCAAGTTAAAATGGATAACTATTATTGCATATTAAACTTACACGCAATAAGACCACAAAAAATATAAAATAAGTCTAATCCGGCTGGTGAATTTTTTAACGCCATTCAAATGCAAATCATTAAATAAAATAGAGTTCTCTCATTTTCAAAAGCAACTACTCAATTATTTTAAAGAAATTTATTAATTTAATTTGAATTAGGATAAAAAATATTTTATTCCTAATAAAAAAAATGTAAAATAAATTGACATTAACATCAACAAAACTATTCATTTAATTATATATAGTTCAAATCAAGTCACTTATAAATTGATTTCTGTACTGTTGTAGAAGCTCCCAAATGATAACACAAAACGGTACTTCTTTGCATAGTTGACATCACTAGCGGGTTTCTAATAAAATGAAATGGCGGCAAAAATATGCAAAATTGCCTAATAACATCAATAAAGCTAGTATTATTAGTTTTATTATATAGTATAATAATTAAAAAAATAATAATCCATCTAAACCACACTTTGACGATCAGCTGTTTTAAAAATTTGATTTTTATTTTCAACAACAGGAGGTTATGTCATATGTACGTAACATGGCTACGTTTGAACACAAAAATTATAAACCATATGTGAAACACTGATTTTGACATACACATGAAATTCCATATGGATAGCAATTTTGACAGTACATATGACTTGTACACTCAATGTAAACACACCTTTAATAAATTGACCTTTCGAAGTTGTGTGGCTTACTACAAAGTTAAGTTGTGAAAATTTAAATCGCCAGCAACAGTAATTTAACTACATATTTTTACAACTTTCAAGTTTCTTTGACATGGAATCGGAAAGAGCATCATGGGCTTAAATACTCTGCTGAAGATATATTTATAGCACCAACTCTGAAAAAAAAACAAGTTATAATAAGACATTTTAATGATTTGCCCACTGTAACGTCGTCCCTCCGCCAGTGGAATATTATCTAGTTCACTTTTAACACCTCCATGCTAATACTGCTAGGGTATATAGGGGAACCAGTGTCCGAGAATTGCACTGGTCCCGAAACTGGAAGTTAACAACCTTCGAGATCTAACTAATGTCTAAAAGACTATTACTAAGGGGACTTTCGCAGTCCCTGTGTCCGGTTATCGGTGACGACCTTTGGGGAGTATCGAGATGGCTGTGATTTGTATCTAAATCGCCGTGGACTTAAATCACAATAAGTGTACAGAAGACACCAAGAATAGATATTATGAGTTGTAAGTTTTCTAGACAAATAGCCACGCCACTGTAAAAAACTCAACCGTGTACTTTTATTGATTAACAAAGACAAAGGTTAATGTACAGTTAAATAACATTTGTCGTTTTCTAGCAAAATAATTGAAAATAACGTAACTACTGATAAATGTAATATGACACTTAATTGCACTTGAAAATAAGCTATACCCCAAAGACAAGTACACATAAATTTTAAGGCAGCCAGTGCGATTTATGAATGAAATAATTTTTCATTGAGACAGAGATTAACATGAATCTTTGCTGTACTTAATTAATTGAATTTCAATCTTATTGTTTTTTAAATGAAAAAATATATTGCTGGTGATTCTAAGAAATATCTTCTGAAAGTTTCCAAACTTTTGCATTTAAATTATGTATAAACCAGCGCAAACTTCATCGAATGAATGCAATTTAGAAGTAAACGCTTAAAGTGCTTTTACATGGCGTGTATTTGTCATATGACTTCTCACTTTTCCGTGTGTAAATTCAATACACGTCGTGTAAACCCTTTCAAACATAACATGTGTATTTTCCATGTGTACAATACATATGATATTTTTCATTTAGAACGTGTTCTATTTTGATGTGACAAAGCATCTGACATCCTCTAATGCCAACTTGATATTTTGCTATTTTAGGTTTTTTGTGGTACCAAAAGCGCTAAAAGCGTGGCAAAAGCACTACGTTTGCACATTTGCATCAGCTGTGGTTGGCAATACAAAACTGTGTGGCGGAAAAATTATATATTATAGGTTATGTCACATGTAATTACACATGTACGTTTGAAAGCAAAAATTATAAACCGTATGTATATTGACGAACACATGAAATTACATATGGGTTATCAAACTGACAAGTCATATGATAATCACACGTCGTGTAAAACCACTTTAAGCCTGGTACCCTATTCAGTTTTTCATGCGGAATGCTGTCAAACTACATACATAAAAAATTCGTATGAAAGTCATGAAAAAATGTTGCAGAAGTCGTACTCTGTTTTTACAACATTTTATCGAAGCTGTGAAATAAAGCAAATGAGCATTATTTCATGTGGAATTTTTTGTAAAATTTTGTAAAACAATCTGCCATATTTAATAGCAATAAAATAGTAAAATTCTTCCAAATCGCGAGATAGACACCACATTTTAAATGTCAAATTTTCCTTGTGAAATAATAAATGTTACTCTACATTTTTTACAGATTTGAACAGAGTACTAGGCATGGCATAATAATACAGGTAAAACTGTTAGAACAGCTGTTTAAATTTGCTTATCTGAAAATGTCAAACCTTCTGTTCGCGTAATAATTTCAACAAAAAAATACAGTTATTTTATACTGCTCAGTGCATTGTGCTGTATTTTAATCAATCCTTTATTTAACTTGTAATGTTTACGTAAAGAAAATAAAAAATATATGTATGTTTTTAAGTAAAACTCTGCAAATTAATTTAAATCAGTTCTCGTAGGCGGAAATATTCGGCATGAATGATGCCATGGTCAGCTGGATTTGATACTGCTGCTATGGTCATATGCAGCCCACTCAGTTTTTGAATTTCTTAAAACAGCCATATCGGCTTTAGGCTCGTTTGATTTAGTTTACAAGTACTGCATATTTATTTAGGTGCCCTTCCTATATCTGCAGGGTCCCTGTATATTTATCTATAGAGTCCCTTAATGATGAAGGCGAAACGTATTCAGCAGTCGTGTATTGAATTTAATTTAAAGGCCCTTTAGAATAATGTCAGAGTGCCTTGGTAATCTTTATATTATGGCTTGTACCACAGTAACTTTGAAAGCGTAACTTAAGCAATTTTAATCATGATCAAAATGAATTATTGGATATTGATCTTTATAAATACTATAAGTAATGATAATGCTACTCGATGTTGTAGCGAAATATCGAAATTAACGAATTATTTTACACTACAATTTGACCTCGAGTTCAAAGAATATTTTTTCTTTCTTTAATATAACTCAAAAAGGTCGAATAAATTCTTGATATATATATATATATATATATATGTGTGTATATTAGATCTTTATAAATTTCAACTTTTTTTTAAGACAACACTACCTCCGCAAAGCTATTTTGCTTGTCTGCAGAAAACACCCAGAGTCTTTGACGGGAATCGAACCCGCAACCTCTAGACTGAAAGGCAAGCGCGCTATCAATCGCGCATACAACAATATTTTACATATATATATATATAACAATATAACAATATTTTATTACCCCCGGGGGTTTCAATTGTCACTGCAGGATTGGCAAATGCTTTGACGCGGTTCACTCGGGGAAAATAGGGGCACACAATAGACGCTAGGGTTCCTAGAACCTAAATCTGGAAGAAAAGGTCTGTGTGTTAAAACATACGGGTTCTCTTCGAGGCCCGACCACTGCCCAAAGGACTGGTACCACGGGAATCGGTAGCCCCACAGAGAGCCTATCCTCTCTGTGACCGGTTATTGGTGAGGTCACCTTCGGGGGTACACGTGGTGGTTGTGGTTTAAGATCGATTTATGTAGGTATGGTGCAAGGTCGATCAAGTGTGCTGTTGCACTCTTAACAGACGGAGTTTGGATAGTCTCCAAACCCCTAAGCAAGAGGCTATAATATGGATCTAGGCTTGCCTTGGGTAAGGCTTGCCATATTATATAAATTGCTACTCATTGTGACTGTATCACATACAAATTGCGATTGGTGGCAGTCGTAAAGTGTTGTTACACTACACAATGGGGGCGCTAGTCTACGCTTAAGTTTCACTCGGTGGTAAGACCACCGTGAGATTAGGAGAACTAGGCAGGTACTCACGTTAATCTTGTTCCACAATAACAATATTTTATATATTTGTTTACCTATGTTAAACAAATACATATATAAAATATTGTTATACTTCTATGTACGGAGTATTACATATTTAAAACCTACATAGAATTTATGTTCATTATTTAAAGTAAACCAGTTTTATTTTTAATATAATGTTTAATTATTTTTATTGTAATGAATACTTTGTCATAGAAGTGTTTGCGAACACAGCTCATGTTATTATGTATTTCTTTATATTTTATCAAAATATTTTGATACAGTCGGGCAAAAACAGGTTGCTTAGGTTTTTTGAATTCGCCTTGCATATACCTGTATTATTATACCATGCATGCATGTAAGAATATAAACAGGAAACGGGCGAAAATTCTTATCATCTGTTTAATTTAGAAATGTAAAATGTAAAATCAATAAAAACAAAAATAATTTTGAAATTAAATTAAATTTTTTTTTATTGCTTATTGTGTCATGTAGTGTTTCATGCAAATGGTATTGTAAAAGTTCAAGTGTAAAAAATAATAGCTTGTTTGTTAAATCTAAATTTTTAGTTGAAATTGAAATGATATGTATGATATAACGCATTTGCTTTTTCTAAGAGATGGAGACACGTGGGGTACAATTTGAAGATTTAAAATAACTTCTTTGAAATGCGTTAATTAACTGCCTTTTATTAATAAAATTTTTGGGAATTCAAATATTAATTATTTAATATTATGCTAATTACCCATAACGTTTTTTAATAAAAATGCAATTTATTTGTTGGGGGAAAGAGCTAGTCCCTATACGTATTTCACTGGTTGCTCAGGCCAGATCATCAGGAAACCTTTTTCCTAATTTTAGAGAAGCTAAAAATACTCTATAAGTAATAAAATTCTACAAAACACAATGAGAATTATGTTTAATTATTTTTATTATACATAATTTTTCATATCTCCAATTTATTTAAGGGAGAAAAACTCCAGCGACTTAATAAAGAAGTTAATTTCAATTATTGGTGAGAACACATTTTATGTAATTCCAATCAAGCGTGGCAACATTGATAAAACAAAAATACAATTTATTGATGAAAACAGTTATCGTAAAGTAGTAAACGAGTTTGAAAGCTGCAAAAAGAACTTTTATACATATCAGCTGAAGAGTAGTAAAGGTCTACAGGTAGTTATAAAAGGTGTAGACTCATACGTTGATCCAGTCGAAATTATAGATGGCCTCCAAAAAGCGGGATTTAAGGTTAAAAGTGTAGACAACCTCAGAAATCGTGAACGTGTCCCTCAACCTCTATTTCGCGTTGAACTGGAACCTGGAGATATGCGATTGAAAAAGAACGAAACGCACCCTATCTATAATTTAAGATATCTGTTGCACCGCAAAATAAGCGTAGAGGAACCGCATAAGCGATCAGGACCCGTACAGTGTCTAAATTGCCAAGAATATGGTCATACTAGGGCTTACTGCAAATTGCCTTCGGTTTGCGTTGTGTGTGGAGAGCTTCATTGTTCCGCCCAATGCGACAAAGCAAGGGATGACTCGAAAGTTAAAAAATGTAGCAACTGCGGTGGAAACCACACTGCTAACTATAGAGGCTGTCCAGTTTTTTCCATGGTAAGGAAAACCACTCAAAAATCAAATACTCCTGCTAATATCGAGCAAACGCTCATTACCCTCACTTAGCCCAACCAACAAGCCAACATGTTTCATACGCGGATATGGTAAAAACCAATCATACTGCAGTACATAAAGCGACACCGACAACTAATTCTACTTCTAATTTGCACTCAGAACATAAAGAACAAATACCATCTGGTAACTACAATCGTCTCGAAGCAAGTATCGAGACATTAGTGCATTCGTTAAACAGTTTTATGAGCTCTATGAGCAGCATGATGCAAGAAATGGTTCGCATGCAATCTATAATGTTGCAGGCGGTACTTAACAAACCATGAACTGTTTAAAAATATATTTTTGGAACGCAAACGGCTTACGCCAACACAAAAATGAACTCGAGTACTTCTTGAAGAACCAACAAATTAATGTCATGATGGTATCAGAGACTCATTTAACAACAAATAGCTTTTTTAAAATCAATGGTTTTATATTATATGACACTAAAGACCCCCGTGGCAGAGCATGTGGTGGTTCAGCAATACTAATAAAGGCTCGAATTAAACATCATTTACTGTGTGATTTTTGTGAGGACTATCTTCAAGCAACAAACATCTGTATTGAAGAATATCATCAAAACTTTGTTATTTCTTCGATTTATTAACCTCCTAGATTTCAAATATCAGAGAGTCAATATAGCGACTTCTACAAATCACTAGGTCCCTGTTTCATAGCATCAGGCGACTACAACGCTAAACATACGTTTTGGGGATCAAGACTTATTACTCCAAAAGGTCGTGTTTTGTTTGACACAATTTCAAAAATGCGTCTGAATGTGATATCGAGTGGACAACCCACCTATTGGCCTACACCGGATGTTATTGATTTTGGCGTGATTAAGGGTATTCCAAGAGAAACGATTAAAGCTGAAGCGTCACTTGAATTATCCTCAGATCATTCACCCCCTATCGTCTATATATGGGACAAACAAAACATCATATCACCAATGACTACCACAAGCATTAATTGGTTGAAATATAGAAAGTATCTTAGTACTCATTGTTCGGAAAACATCCCGCTAAGAACACCTGAAGACGTAGAGCGGAGTCTTATTGATTTTGACCAAAACCTCAAATCAGCTGCCCAACATTCAACAATAACCCGACAATTAGCTAGATACAATCAAATTTATTCTGCAGATATCGAACGGCTCTTGGCTGAAAAAAGAAAAATTCGTAGAGAATGGCAATCACAGAGATCTCCTCAACTCAAAAGCAGACTTAAAGAATGCACGAACCGGCTAAGAGACATGCTGGAATCTCGAAGAGTAGCATCCCTGAAAAACTATTTGGGAGACCTAGACGCAACTCCTCAATCAGATTATTCGTTATGGCGTGCTTGCAGAAACCTTAAAAGGCCAGTCTTACGTAAGCCTCCCTTGCGAACTTCAGCTGGAGGCTGGGCAAGGAGTGATACCGAAAAAGGAAATTTATTTGCTGCACATTTGAAAAAGGTTTTTACCCCAAATATATCGACTGATATAGTTGAGTTGCCAGTTCTCGAGTCTAGTGCTGCAGTACCGATAAGATTTGAATTTGGTGATCTTGAAAAGGCAATAACGGATTTGAACACCAAAAAAACCCCTGGCGTTGATAAAACCAGTAACAAGATGTTAATTGAGTTGCCCCGTGTAGCTCGCAGAATCGTTCTTTTTATTTTTAATGCCATTTTACGTTTTGAGTACTTTCCCACAGATTGGAAGGTGTCCTTGGTTACCATGATTCCTAAACCAGGAAAAGACCACACAAAAATTGAATCATACAGACCTATAAGCCTTTTGTCAAATATATCAAAGCTGTTTGAGAGGATGTTAATAACTAAGCTTAACCCTATTCTAAGCGACAAAGGATGTATTCCAAACCATCAATTCGGCTTCAGGAAAAAACATAGTTCGATCGAACAAACTCACAGGTTAGTCAATGTTGTTAAGAAGACATTTGAAGAGAGAAAATACTGCTCTGCGTTTTTTATCGACGTTTCTCAAGCATTCGATAAGGTATGGCATGAAGGCTTAATATATAAGCTAAAACTGAATTTGCCCGTAAACCTATATAAGCTGCTAGATAGTTATTTAACCGAACGAAATTTATTGTGAAAGAAGGAGATTTTTTGAGCTCACCCCAGCCAATCAAAGCCGGAGTTCCCCAAGGTAGTATATTGGGGCCCTTTTTATACTTATTGTATACTTCAGACATGCCAACTAGTAACCGAGTTCACACATCGATATTTGCTGACGACACAGCTTTTTTGAGCATTCACGAAAGACCCGAAGTAGCATCACGATATTTACAAGATCACATATCCAATTTAGAAAAATGGTTGAAGAAATGGAGAATAAAAGTGAATGAACAAAAATGTACTCATATATCTTTTACACTGCGTAGAGAATCTTGCCCCCCTATTCGGATAAACAACCAAACGATACCCCAGCTTTCAGACGTCAAATATCTCGGCATACATCTTGACCGGCGCCTTACATGGAAACGGCACATAGAAACAAAGTTAACACAAATGAAGTTAAAAGCAGTCCAACTAAACTGGCTTATTGGCAGAAATTCTATTCTAGCTTTAGATTGCAAACTTTTATTATACAAGTCAATTCTAAAACCAATATGGTGTTATGGAATTCAATTATGGGGCACTGCCTCAGCTACCAACGTAGAAAAAATTCAAAGGCGCCAAAACAAGATTCTTCGTATAATTACATCTGCTCCCTGGTATATAAAAAACTCGAACATCCATAAAGATCTAAACGTGCCAACAGTTAAAGCGGAAATAGCGAAACTTGCAATAAGTTATTTGAAGAAGCTTGAAATTCATCCGATTCCACTGGCCCGTAACATACTAACTGAACCTGGTTACATTCGACTAAGAAGGAGGGACACTGCTTCTCTCATCCGTACATCAGAGGGATAACCCACAAATTACAGTAACCGTGAAACATACATTTTTTTGTCCAGCACTGGTTGGACTTAACAAGTATATTTTTAGACTTAAGATATGAGTAATTATTGATAGTTCAATTATATTGAAGATACAATAAATAAAAATTGCGAAAAAAAAATAATTTTTCATAGAAGTGTTTGCGAACACAGCTCATGTTATTTATACTTTTCTTTATATTTTAGTAAAATATTTTGACACAGTCGCCCAAAAACAGGTTGCTTAGTTTTTTTTTAATTCCCCTTGCATATACACCCAATTCTGTTTTTACATGGTCTTTTTTACACCGTTTTAATTCAAACGGTTTGAAAATAAAAAAAATATTTTTTTACACGGTTTTATTCCACGATTCAAAATCTTTTCAGCTTAGATTTTATTTGAAAAAATTTAAGTTTTGCGAAATATTTTCATATCAAAAATTTAGAGGAATTCCCTTTTTGTGCATACAAGCATTTTTTCTTGTTAGAGCAATTGAAATGTGTTAATATTTTGTGAACTATCAATGCATCTCTAAAAGAATATATCGAAAACCACAAATAAAAAACTACAACGTAAAGCTATTTCTTTAGAAAACAAAATTAAAATTTTATATCACCTTCGAAATGGAGAAGGCTCAACATTTCTTAGCAAAATGTTCGGTTTAAACGAAGTCACAATAAGAATTATAAAAAAAAATTAAAATTCAACCAGGCAATCGTTGATTTCTGGAACAAAACTATCTATTAAGACTTCATCATACATTAAAGATGCAAATAAACGGTGCAAATACACATTACCTATATGATTTAGTAAAATAAACATAAATTCTTGTTCTTAAAAAAAATCTCGTTTTTCACTAATTTTAATAATCCTAATAATCTCCAAAATTTTTACCAAATTTGGAAGAAAATCTCCAACAATGGCAACTTTGGTTGTGAAAATATTTTGAAAGTAAGCAAAACAATAGGTGTGATCCCGTACTCAACATAGGGACCCCGCGGGATTCCAATTATACCGAAAACTGTTCCCGTACTGCAAGATTGGGTAAAAGAGAGTAATTTTGGGAGAGAGTATTCTTCTTCTTCATGCACGAAACAGCCCAAACTGTTTCTACGGGTTAATTGTGTAAATGCAAAACAATCAGCTGTTTGAAAGTAAACAATAAAAAATTAAAAAAAATATCTATGTTCATATACTCACCAAAGTGTACAAAATCTGTTATTTAAGAGTTTTATTATAAAAGATTAATAAATTAAACTTCTAAAATATGTTGGGAACTGCGAGTACATTTAAAATATTTGTGTTTTTAAGTTTTACTATTTACGAATACATACAAAACACTTTGACATAATGTTTTGGGATATAAAGTTGGTTTTTTGTGTTCCCGTACTTTCGGGCAATTTTGTCTCTAAGAGAGTTTATTTTTGTTTTTTCTCATTTTACCGAACTTTTCCCAAAAAGTACGGTAACGCACCTAATGATACAACTGTACCATTTAAAAGCGCGTTCATAAGCTGGTTGTGTAAAAGTTTATTTCAATACAAGGGTGCTTGTGAATTGAGCATTTGGTTTATTAATTTTATTAAGCATTTAAAATTTAAATTATTTATACATATGTATGTATGTATGTTTTTCAATTTTTTTAATTTTATGGGAATAGAACCCATCACCCCCAGACTGATAGCCTAGCACACTACCAATCTGTCATTTTTTGTTTTTTTTTTCAAATGATCTGGACTTTATATCGGTTTCTACATTCATTATTTTTTGCTATACAAAAAGAGAAATCTAAAAATAGAACACCACGCTTGTCTTCTCTTAGAAGGGAGAACCAAGGCCTTCTATAAGCTCTTTTTTAGAAGGAACGGAAAAAAGGAACGTAGCGAGAGATGGACTCTGATTGCTTTATGCCTGAAGGGAGAAGGCGTTTTTAGTTTTACCTCTGGGGAATTTTAAGCCGTATACAAAGTACTCACTCGTGCACACGTACATACATACATTGTTGTATTTTATTTAATCAATAAATTGCACTTCCCCTACATTTTCCAATCTATGAAAAAGTATAACAAATGTGTTTCTTTGCACTAACTTTTCTCCTTTGAACAGATGATTTATAATGATTTCTATCAAAAACTGAAAAACAGACGCTTTTAAGCAATCAGCTTTGAAAATTCAAATTTTATTGTTAATTAACAGATTCTTTTTTATCTATGTACATAAGTATGTACTCGTATATACATATTTCGCTTAAAACAATGTCAAAATTGCCAAAACTGATTTTGCTAATACAGTCAAATCCCGATAATTCGTAATCGCAAGGGACCGGCCATTTCTTAAGAATTATAGGGGTTTTCGATTTAGCGGGGTTTCGTAGTGGGCCACTAATCGGAATGTCAATTGTCCATTGTCAATGGCTGCAAAAATTTGTTGTTTTTGTAACACCGACAGATTTTTATGCGTGCGCTTTGACATTTTTCTTTATTATTCATTAACAAACTGATCTTAGGAAAATAAACACACACACAAGCAAAAACCCACGCAAAAAAAAATTGCGGTAAACAAAAAATCATTCTTTCCATGTTTCTGTTGTTGTTTTAATTACGAATTATAAATGGTAGTTAGCAAATAATTAAGGTTTATTAGAGGTAAAGAAGATTTATTTGAAAAAAATTTTACGAGTTAACGAGATTTTTCAAGGGACCGACAGTTTATTAGGAATTATCGGGAATTACGATTTATCGGGGTACGAATTATCGGGATTTGACTGTAATACATTTATGTATGTACATATGTATTCATGTACAAATACATATATTTTTAAGGTGCCTATTATGAGCAACTTTCGATCTTCGACTGTAGTCGAAAGAGCTGATCGAACGAATTTGCATTGGCTATTATGGCCAGTTTTGCTATATTTTTTCTCAAAAATCTTCAAATCAACAAAAAAAATCTTTTTTTTTTTTTGCATTAAAAATCTTTTTTTAGAAATAAGTTCTTACATTTATATTTTCGTCCATTCGCTTATTTTTTATTGTTTCATTATACATGGCTTGATAACATCTTTTTATTCATTTGTTGGAAAGTTGAAATTGTGCGATTATGATTAGAGTTTTTAGAAAGTGCCAAGATCTTAAAATATGTAATAGAAATGTTAGTATATCTGATTCTTTCTTTTTTATTGATATTGATTCATGGAAAAACTCTTTCAACGTTAGCTGTTGCTATTAGTATTGATAAAACTGCACAAACTCTTTAAAACAAAATAAAGTTTCAAAACCCTCAAAACTATTTGAATTCAAAACGATTCCCCAAAATATTAAAACAAATTTTTTCATCCAATAAATTGAAGGAATTTCGGTAATTGGATATAACTTTTGCAGGTGCTAAAACCTCTACAAATTAAAAAAAAGTCATTGTAAAAATCAAACTTTTTTATTTTTAATAAACTCTTACACAACCTAATATAAAATTTTAACCATTTTTAATTTATGGTTAGAATAGAGCATTGCTCGATTGTGCATCTTTCCATGGTTCAAATTGAGTTGGTCTGAAATTGAGAAATGTCAAATTAAATGCAGAAAAAAACCTGACATTTAGGTGTGTTTTACATTCAACACATTCGGCCCTTAACATTTAACCAACCGATATATGTATACTATGTATCTACATATCTTATACTTGTATAAATAAAAACAAATGTCGTTCGTTGCTATTCGCATCACTTAAGATCGGCCTCACCGATTTGGCCAATTTTGTCTTTTTAATCTTCATCATCGTTTACCTATAAACGTGTGTACTTTATTTTTCACAGTTTGTAGTCGGTTTGTAAGTTTTAAAACAGAGATATCATCTATTTCCGAATCAAACGTATTTAAAACAAGTAAAGGTGCTATATTCGGCCGTGCCGAATCTTCTATACCCTTCACCACGGTGATTTTATTTATACGGACATGTACAGCATTATCCATATTGTTGACTCTTTACTTAAATAAAGTCGTATGAGAAAAAATCATTATTCATGAGTAAAAGAAATAGAAGACAAATGAAAACAAATTCCGTTTGCTACAATTGTCGCTTTGTTGTCAGCTACTTAATGATATTGAAGCCGACAGCTACATCGTAAACTCTGACATTGTTGTAGAAATACTTATTTTGCTTTTATCAAATTAAATAAGTTTTTCAAAAACTTATAAATATTTCCTCCAAAACATTTTGTTTGTATACATATGAATTTGTAATTTACAATTTTGTGATATTTTCGTTTGTTGAATAAAATAGAAATTAGCCTAAGTTGACGACAGCCACAACGGTGGTCGTGTAGCCATGTAGCTTTGCTGGCTTCAAAATAATCGTTTACCTATAAACGTGTGTATTTTATTTTTGACAGTTTGTAGTCGGTATCCTGATGATGTCTATGTGTTTAATGCACCTAGGTTTTAAAACAGAGATATCATCTATTTAAAAATCAAACGCATTTAAATAAATATATTACTCTATATACACACATACATACATATGTATATTCTTAATATTAAATATAAATTATGTTACAGTCATGATTTTCAAGAAATACTGAATTTTTTGTTTTAATTTTTCAAAAATTGTGTGTAAAAATTTTTTGTAAAAATAATTTTTTTAAAAATTGTTTGTAAATTTTTATTCGAAAATTGTTTGGAAAATTAAAAAAAAAAAAACGTGAAAATAATATAGGTGTACGTGGTTTTTGGCCCACAGCCTCCAAAGGAATGATCCGATGTTGCTGAATTGCACTACCAAAATTTTCGAAACTATGCCTAACAGATTGGTGTGATTAAATTTTATGTATCTCTTCTGGTGCCTTGGCAAATGACATTACAAAACTAACACGGACAGACGGACATCGCTTAATCAACTTCTCTATGTATAAGGATCCAGAATATATATACTTTATGGGGTCGGAAATAAATATTGTAGAAATTACACACGGAATGACAAACTTAGATATACCCTTTCCACCTGTGGTGAAGGGTATAAAAATATGTTACTCTTTATACATACATATATTCTTAATATTAAAAATATATTATGTTACACTCATGATTTTAATTTTCATAGAAATATTGAATTTCTTTTTTAAATATTTCGAAAATTGTTTGTAAAAGTTTTTGAAAAATTTTTTTCTAATATTTTTTGGAAAATTTTTGGTAAAATTTTATTCGAAAATTGTTTGGAAAATTTTTTTTCCAAAATTTTTCTATAAAAATATATTTTTGAAAATGTTTTGTATTTTTTTTAAAAATTTTATTGATTTTTTTTTAGGACCTTGCTGCATTCTATATTGAGTTAGAATGGTCAGACTAAGGCAAAAAAAATGCTGCTATATTGATCCCCGATTTAACTGCTCCTGTTTGCCAGTAGGCATCTTGTAGGTCCATTGGCTACCTCTATGTGTATTGCTTTCTATAAAGGTCTTTAATACAAATCAAAGCAGAAAACCCCTACCAACTCAAAACAAAAATGGTCCCTTGCAGGGGGTTATTGGTTCCACGCGGCCGCGGTCTAATGTTTGTTTGACAAAAAAGGCGAAAAGGAATCATTAAAGCCGAAAAAATGAGGCCCGCAGCCTCCAAAGGAATCATCCGATGTTGCTGAAATGCAATCCCAAAATTTTCGAAACTGCCTGATAGATTGATGTGTTTAAATTTTTTGTATCTCTTCTGGTGCCTTGGCAAATGACTTTACTACCCGAACACGGACAGACGTACATCGCTTAATCAACTTCTCTATGTATAAGGATCCAGAATATATATACTTTATAGGGTCGGAAATGAATATTGTAGGAATTACACATGGAATGACAAACTTATATAAACCCTTTCCACCTGTGGTGAAGGGTATAAAAAACGGCTATCAGAGTGACTTGTTCTTGTCTTAAACAAAACCCAAGTACTATTTCATGTACCAAAAGTTACTAAAATTTGGTCAAATAAGCCAAAATTATACATATTACGTGACGTCTTCAAATGTTACGAAAAATGTAGCAAATGTAACCAAACTGCAACACAGAAAGAAAGTGACATTAAGTAAAATAACTATCGGAGAGTGTGGAACTGACGTTACTGACATTGCGACATGGCGGTCATTGGGCTTTATAATCAGCTCCGTTCAGTGTCAAGGTAGGAACTCTTCTTGGATCAGGACCCCGTATCGCTGAACCTTTGCGTCTAAGGATACCGGACAGATGGTGTTCTGACAGACTTCTGAGACCAACGTTAAGTTATTTTGAGAAATAACGCTTGTATGGAAGTTAATAATTAATATGGATCTAATAGGAGAGTAGGTCGCATAGGAGAGTAGGGCCCAAAAAGTTTCCACTTTATGCCACAATGCTCCATGTAAATTTTGGGCTCGATCCGACGGATAACATAATAATAATAATAAGAATAACATAAAAATAAGAAAATTACAAAATATTGACAAAATTGTTACCAAAATTGAGTTTTTTCCAAAAATGCCGAATAAAGTTCCTAATTGCTTATAATAAAACCTTGTCTCAATTTTGTGTACACTTAGAGTCGTCGGATCGAGCCCAAATGTTACATGGAGCATTGTGGCATAAAATGGAAACTTTTTGCACTCTTCTCTCCTATGCGCCGTAATTTTGAAAAATCTTCATAGAAATAAGGGCAGGTCTACTGTATACTTACCCACATATTCGTAAAAAAAAAAATATATTTGAAATCCATTTTAGAACAATTTTTTTATACAAAAGATGTTTTAAATTACATTTCAAATAAGTTTTATTTTTTATGAATATGAGTAGGTATTAATATTTTAATAAAAACTAAAAATGTAAAGAAAATAATTGACTTTGGTATTTAGTAGAGGTTTGCATGAGTGTGTTTGAAAGAAGAATAAATAGCGAATGAATGTCTTCAAACACACTCATGCAGACCTCTAGTATTTAATTAAAATCTTTCGTATGTTTTGAAACAATTTAGTAATGCCACATCTTTTAGTACGCACGTCTTTTTGAGAATAATATGTACCTTAAAAATAAAAAGTATCTTTTGCTTGAAATTTTTTTCTTAAAAATATTCGCACACAGATACAAATGTATATGTATGTATTTATGTACATACGCACAAAAATTTCTAAAAATAAGTAAAAACCACAATGCTTGAACAGCTTTAAACGGCTGTCAGGTATTGACAAAATATTTAACCAGTCTCACACAACCACTGCTAACATCAATGCTGTCAACAGAAACTTATATTTACATAAATACATACATATGTACATACATACGTATAAACACTTGCAAACCACTTAAGTTTCATTCTTGGTCAGCTCCCTTAATAATAATGGCCCCTTTGAAAAACAATATGGTGCATTTTTATGCTCTTTATCAAAAGCAAAAAAAAAATACACCAGGGATGGTAAACAAAGTTATTCTTTTTACATTATAAACAAGTAAGAATGCTATATAAGGCCGTGCAGAATCCTACAACCCTTCATCATAGTGGGGCAAAATCAAAACATTTTGGATATGGGCTTGAGGAGTATCTGAGCTTTCGTTAAACCGCTGGGCACCATTCATTTGTCAGAGGCTATTAAAGTTGAGTACCTCGCACCTTCATCTTTTTTTCCATTATTATTTTATTTTTTGATTTTTTTAAATTATAGGTACATATATGGTTTTAAAGCTCTAGTTAAGACTTACATATAAATAATGCTTCTATCTATGAATACTGTTATGAAATATACGAGTTATTCGCATTTAAAAATTAAAATTTTTCGATCTTTTAAATAGAAACCTTTTCGATTTTGTTTAGACTGATTAAACTTATCATTTAGTCGATTAAGTTTTAAGCTTAAGAATCTGAGATATTGCTCAGCAAATTTGAAAAAAATCCACTGATGAGCCATTTAAGCGAAATAGCTCACTGGATATCATAGATGGGGGTAGTGCACTAAATTTTTATTGAAATCAGCATTGCACTACCACTAAATCATATTGCAAAAGAAATTATTGCACTAGCAATCAAAAGAATTTAGTGGTAGTGCAAATGTTTGCACTACCACTCAACGCTGATTTAGTGCAATAATTCTTCACTCACTCAATTGATTGCAAAATTTTTACTTGCAATCAAAAAAAAAAAATCAATTGATTGCAAAATTTTTACTTGCATTCAATAAAAAGCTGCATTTATTCATATTCTAAATCAACTTTCAAAAATTATTGGTCATGAGAATTTTGAAATAAATTCGTTTTGTTTTTTAATATTTTACACCTAAATATAAAAAAGTGATGTAACGTAATGAATTTTTTATTCAGTATTGAAACAAGGTAAATAATGGTAACAAATTAATTATTAATACTATATAACAGTTACATAAAAATTTTCAAAGTCAGTTCGAACATTACTAGGTAAGTTAGATTCCTAGATTTTAGTGCAATTGACGAAGTAAATAAAACGATTTTTTAAATCACGAGTCTTCTCATATCTTTGATATTAGATAATTCAACAGTAGAACAAAATGATAGCATATGAATAGAATTAAATACTTCTCTACTGGATTTTGATACTGAATTGGGTTGTCTTAACAAATATCCAGTAATTAGGCAAATGTTTTTAAAATTCAACACGCATTTGCCTTCTTTTGCACCTGTGAAGCCCTTATTTTTCTTTAGTGGAATGGTAGACACTCATAGAAGATAAAAAATTTGGTGGTAACAGTATTGAAAAGTTTGTTGCAAATAATTTTTTGAATTTTACTTTTTTTTATGTATCCATTTTTTTTATTGAAATAAAAAAAGTTTGTTAAACTAAAAATTAATTAAATTAATTTTTGAAGGCCCAGATGCTCATGCTCGTACATTTATGTTATATAAATTAATTTACTGTTTTATATAATCATTAATAAATAGAAAATAAATTGAATTATATTTTTAATGAAGTATTAGTCTTCACTTTTGAATTAGTGAACAAAAATAACAATAAATCAAATTGACCCTCAAATTGAATGCAAAATTTCTTCTTGCAATCAACTTGAGTGAAGAAAAAAAAGTTGCAATATATTGCTGATTCCATTTTGTGAAATCAAAGTAATTAAATTTTGGTGCAAAGATATTTTAACTCACTATCACTAATGTTGATTGAGGCTGCAAATTTTGCAATCACCATTAGAAATCAAAAAAATGAATGCAATAATTTTGCAATATCACTCAGTGTGAGTGAAGATTGCAGAATTAGTGTACTACCCCCTACTATGCGGGATATACATTTCCCATTGTAATCATTTCGATTTTTATACATACTTTGTATGTATATACATATTTGGGAATAAATATTTCATGAAATATTTATGTAACAACTTTCAATAGCTGGAATTACGCATATATAAAGGTAAATAATGTTAAATATATAATTTCAAATAAGATTTTTAATTTTTAAATAATTTTCTATAAATTTCATTATTTTTGCTTTTAACGATTTCAAAAAATGAAAAAAGTTATCAATTCGTCTGTATAATTCTTATATTTTTACTTCAGACATCCGTAATTTCTGAATCGATTTCAATTTTATTTTTGATCGGTGCTTAAAGTTACCACAACTGACGTTCTCACCAACTGACGATTGATAATTGAATACAAGTTTTCTCGTATTCCTTTATCTGGGTTTGGTTGGTTAAATAGATGATGGTTACAACTAAAACACTACCCTAAGTAGATTAGATACAAGAGTGCTGATGACGGACGTGGCTGTCTAGAAAATGTGCATTCCGCTCCTGCTGGTGTCTAAAAATTTAATTTTGCCAATTTTTCTTTAATATTATCACCTAATTTGTAATTTAATTAATTCTTTCTTAGAGAGAATAAAAACGAACTTAAGCTTGTTTATAAATTTCATTGTATGTAATACTTAGACAGTTCGACTAATAATAATTCAAATTTTCAAAACTAAAAAATATAGAATGTCCCCACACAGAACGCAATTTTGACACATCTTTTCAAATTTATGTTACGGATTGTTTCCAATCGAATTTTTATTTTAGATTCGTAACACCACAAAAAATTGTACAAGTTGAGACATTCTACCAAAGTGCATTTATACAAACTTTACCATCTCTGAGGTATACAATATTTTGCTCCTAATACCTACAACATGTTATCTGCGTTAACAACAACAATGCTAATAATGATGTTTCAAAAAGATGATGACCATGTTTATGTAGTTTTCACGCAATGATATTTGACTAAATGACCAACTGTTTAATTTTTAATCGAATTAAAATAGAAGGTTTTCATTTCACGGATTTTATTTTGATTGTTACTTCAGAAATCTTTTAATTTCGAAACGATTTTAATTTTTTAAGGTTATGTTTATAGATTGATGCCATTAAAAAATTGAAGAATTTCGTTATACAATATACAATACACATACAATATACGTTATACAATAAACGTATCTTTTTTGAACTTAAAATTTTTATAGAGTGTACTAGCTGTGCCCGCCACGTCGTAGGCGTCCTGACAATATTTTGTTCGATTTTGCATTGAAAGTAAATCTTAAGACTAACTTTTATAGTGCTTCAACTACATATAGTTTATGTATTTACTTTATATAGAGGTACCCATCCCTGGGAAATTACTCAGGAACACAGGCTTTTAAATTTTTTTTTAAATTAAATTCTAAAATTATTGTAAAGTTTAAAATTTCCCGCTGACAAATTTAAAAGGTGCTGCCAAGTTTGCTGTAACATTAAATTGGTAAAATTGCGTACTTTCAAAAAATTTTCTCTATTTTCTCTTGGAAATGAGATATTTTTGCGAAAAAAAAGTATCATATGTATTTGAACCGAGATACTAAAGTACAGGGATGGTAAATGCAATTTTCAAATTGTACCACCTGACAAATAGAATATGGTTCAATAATATGGGATCCACAATATAATGTGCACAGCAATCATATTCAATCAGTTCAGAAGCGATTTCTAATTTTCTGTTTAAAAGGTTTGTCATGGCACTCTGGAGTACATCTTCCACCTTATTGTTGCAGACTAAAATTAATCAGATTGTCAACGCAGAACAATGCTTAATGTATCTTTAACAATCAAATTAATTAACGGAAGAATTGTAGCCGAATTTCTGATTTCAAACATATTTTTCAATGCCACTGTTTTTAAAGTTCTTCCGCAATAATTATTCAAACGCAGATCCAATTAGAAGAATTTGTCAAGATTTTAATAGTTTATAGGTATCAATTTATTGATTATTCATTGTCGTTAAATGTTGTGAATCGAGATATAATTGTTTATTTGAACAACTAATTTTAGTTTTTAAACACATGTTATAGTCTATAAGGATTTCATCTATACGGAAACAGCACCGGTAACTACTTAACTGACAGAATTAGTCTTAGCATGCAGGTGTTAAACTTAGGTTAGCACCAGCGTTCTGAAGTCTTCTGAGATTGTAATGAAGTTATAACAACAACAAAAAAGTATCTTTAATTTGCCAACGTTTTTCGGTATATTGCACCTCTGGTAGCTCCTCTAAACTGTCGATAGAAAGGGTTGGATAATTAAAAATATCTTCTTACACGCTTAACTATATGCACGTATTTTCGATAGATTCATTATTATTTTCATTTCTTTCACTTAATTAACTATGTATTTCAATACGTTTTGAGAATTTTCCTATTCTCTCTATAGGCAACTAAATTATAAAATAAACTGACATAAAACTTATTTCTAGGCTACATGGAATCCCGACCTTAATTTAAGTATTTGAATTATTTATTTCAAAGTTTTTTAAACTTGACATTCCAAACCATCTAAAACTAGGAAAGCTTTTAAATTGAACAAAATAAGCCATTGGTGTACCATTGTACTTTTCAAGTTTGTAATGTACCAAAAAAGTACAATTGTACCAACTTACAATCGCAGGATACAAGTTTGATGGAATGGGATGGGCTAATGACAGAAAATAATGCCTATTCAAAAAATACTATGTTAAGATTCTTTCAGGGAAATCAGAGGATAGTTACACTGAATAAATAGATCTCCAAATGAAGGTGTCGACAAACGGCAAGCTGTGCCCTTTCCAACCAACCACTTAAATACCTAAAGTTTATAGTTTTAATTTAAAATTTAGATTTAAGGTTTAGTTGAATAAAATTATATTAATGATAAAATCATACACATACATAGGTACTTAACTATTGACAATATGCATTTCCAAAAGCACTAAATAAAAAATATGTTAAAAATTCTGTTAATATAATAAATACATCAGACTTTTTTATTTGATAAGTTATTTATTTAGAAAATCTTAATCAGTCTGTTTTTTTGTACCTTTGGCTAAATAAGGGCCCCTAAATTCTACTTGTTTGTTTTAAGGCAAATGAAAACTAGTTTGTTGTTGTGATACCATTCATCTTTAATTCGCCTTGCATATACATATGTATATACCTGTATTATTATACCATGGTACTAGGCTCAAAATTAAAATTTGTATAAATAACGAAAATTCGAAAAAAAAACCAAAAAAATATAAGTTCACTTAAAAATGCAAGTTTCGCCAAAAAATCATAGCATCACCTAAAAATTCCCAAACAAAATTAAATTTTATCAATAAATAAATTGTTATTCGAATCAACAATTTAAACTTGAATTAAACCGAAAATTTATGATGAAAGCAATCCCGATATTTTAACTTTTTTAATACCTAAAATAAATATTAAGCAATTATTTATAGGTAAGTGATTCAACAAAAGGAAATTTACAAGAAGTTACAACTATTAGAATTTATTTTAAGTGTGTGTAACGACGAATACAGCCGTTTAGCCTTGTAGAAAGTGATTGTGTCTAAAACAAAATTGTTCCATTTTTCTCTAAAATTAATCACCGATTTTGTGATTAATTTTGAACGAAGCGTCGCGACGCTATAAGCCTGTGTAAAAGTCATAACAAAACTCCTTAAAATTTAATAATGATAGAGAGACAAATATTGAAAAGGATTTAGCCTAATTACAGGAATGAACAGAAAAAATTATTTTTTTTTGGAATCTTTAACATTATGATCGTTATATTTATTTATAATCTTAGATATTGTCCTTCTACAGGTAGTAAAACTTTACATGTCGACAAAAAAATTAAAAAAAATACATACATACACATACATACATACATACATACACATATACATACATTCACACATACATCCATACATACATACATACATTCACATACTCATGCATACATACATACATACATACATACATACATACATACATACATTCACACATACATACATACATACATACATACATACATACATACATACATACATACATACATACATACATACATACATACATACATACATACATCCATAAATACATACATACATACATACATACATACATACATACATACATACATACATACATACATACATACATACATACATACATACATACATACATACATACATACATACATACATACAAACAAACATACATACATACATACATACAAACAAACATACATAAATATATGGCCTAATAAAAATTGTAAGTGGTTGTAATCACTTGATTGAGTGTATGTTTAAATAAATCAGTGAAGTGCGAGTTAGTCTCACACACTTAGGGTTCCGTACTAAGTTTAGTACGACTTTAAAAATTAAATTGTTAATTTTTGTATGTCTTATGGGGCACCCTTTAATTTTAAAATTAATGTCACATACGCGAAAATTGCATCATTATTGGAACACCCTTTAAATTTTAGTTGTTTTTTTAGTTGTTTACTTATTTTTATAGCGGCCATGGTAATAAACTTTCTACAAAAATATCAGTAGCCTACCTATTGCGGTTCAAAACATCTACTGTAAACATTTCAAGAGTCTATCTATTACGGTTTATAAAATAAGGCTATTTACGTAAAAATTATATCACTGTAGGAACACCCTCTAATTTTATTATTTGTTATAGCAACCATGGTAATTCCCTTTATATAAATATATTAAGAGTCTACATATTACGATTAAACAAATAAGTCACTATACATGAAAAACATGTTACTGTCAGAACACCCTTTAATTTTTATTATTTTTGTAGGGGTCATAGAAATACCCCATCTGTGAAAATTTCATTCTACCTATTATGGTTAAAAAATTAGGCCATATTCATGCAAATCACGTCACTGTCGCAACACCCTTTAATTTTTACTATTTGTTACAATTGCCATATTAATACACCTCCTGTAAAACCTTCAAGATTCTACCTATTAACGCTCAAAACTTAGTCCATATATACGCAAAGCACGTCACTATCGGAGCACCCTTTAATATCTAGGTTTAATTTTGTATACTTGTTTATAAGTGTTTGCCTCCTACAGCTCAAGAAATAAAGACATAATCGTAATTAACATGTCACTATCGATACACCCTATAAGTTTTATTCTCTAAAAATTTCAAGAGTCTATCTATTATGGTTCAAAAATTAGGCCATATATGTACATGCAAATCGCGTCACTGTCGGAACACCCTTTAATTTTTTGTTTGATTTTTTTTATACCTGTTTATATTGCGAACTAAGTTTTAATTACTTTTTGTAAATTTTAGGTGTATGCCTCGTACAGTTCAAGAACACCTCTTTATCGGAACACCCTATAAGTTTTAGTATTTGTTGACCTAGCGGCAACAGCTATATGTACATCATCTGTGAAAATTTCCAGAGCCTACCTATTACGGTTCCAGAGATAAAAGGCGCTGACAGACGGACAGACATTGTCCGTCTGTCAGGGTTACGTTTTTACCCTTTGGGTACGAAACCCTAAAATAATATAAATGTAATACCTACCCACAAATTGTACTGTAGGTACTTACATATATACATAGTATACATCCATACCTACTTATATGTATGTATGTATGTACATAAGTATCCAAAATTAATTTAGATTTACTTCTTGAAATGAAGTCTTATTTTTGACATCAAAAGTGCTCTAAACTAGATTTGTTCGCAAAAATTAACTAAAACTACCAAATAAAATACATACATATGTAGGTAAAAATAATTTTTACTTCGAACTTAGCTAGATTAATTACAAACACCTTACATACTCGATAACAACTGGAAATGGAAACAATGGAAACAACTAGGTAGGAATGCATTTATTTAGATACAGATAACAGGGATGTTAAATTAAATTTTAAAATTGCATTAACTAGCTTCTAAAGCTATACATTTCAAGTTCAAATTATATTTAACAAAGTTTGTAAATTTACAAACAGGTAAATTTACAGGTAACTAGCTATTGGAAGTAAAAGTATGGTCAAGCTTAAACTCTAAACCTTACCTATTATAGTTCCTACGGCAATTAATAAGGAGTTCCTCCTACAAACTTTCAACTCAACCTGTTATTGTTCTCTAATTGCACAATATTTTTTTTTTTTCATTGTGTGGGAAGTGTAGTATAACCTTGTTAAACACGACAGATAGTTTTAATCTTTGTCTGGACTAAAGTTCAAAAATTTAAGCTACAAAGTCTTTTAAAAATTCATTTATATTTAATTACTTTGATGTGATTAAAAAAAATACTTTGTATAATTAGGTACAAATTTCGAGAGTTTAGTTGTTGAAAACAGATACATAGGTATTGCTCGCTGAAAAATTATGAAAATATTTACGTATGTATGTAGGTACATATAACGCTTGCCTTTATCACTATTAGTACGCAAAAAACTGTCCGAACTAAATATTTATGTAAAATTTATATGTAAACTGTCCAAAAAACTTAAGTGTCCGCAATACTGGGTAGTCCGGATTAGTGCTGGAATATTCTACTATTTTCAATTACTCGATACTACTCAATACTTATCAATTCGGAACTCATTAGTACTCAATACGTGTGTTTACATAATAATGAAGTTAGATTTACATAATGAAGTTAGATTTTCTTTTCAATTTGTTTCTAAAAATACCTAGGTACCTATAACGCTAAAAGTGTCGAATAAATATTTTTAGGCCTTGATTACTCAACAAGAGCATCAAATACTCTATACACGGTACTCAATACTTTGCCAGCACTAGTTCGGATTATAGATTGTGTTTACATATGTATGTATATATGTATGTATGTACATATGTATGTATATGTACATATATAAGTACCTACATGAAACAAAAAGTGTAAAAGTGTTAAAATTATTGTTACATAATTTTTGCGATATAGAGGTAACACATTTCTTCTGATCGGTACCTTGTCAATATAAAATATCAATTTGTCAAGGAAATTTTTAGCATCACAGATACTTATGTACCTATGTATGTATCTTTAGCTTACCTAAAATTTGGGTGAAGGATTCCGGATGAGCTAAATTAAGAACTTAGCGAAATGGCTGTAAAAACTAGCTTACCCCGTAATATTATTTGGTGAATTTATTACTTGAGTTAATAGCACGCTATAAATTAAATTTAAATATGTATGTAGGTAGATACTTATGTATATATGGATATACATATCTATGTATGTATGTACATATATATGTTCTTATACATACTCACATACATATGTAGGGTAAAAGCTCCTAAGTTCGGCATGCACCAGTAGTCGGCATTTTTTATTTAAAATCGAAATAAATAAGAATTATGGCGATTACATAGAAAATTATGCTTTTGGTTTAATTAAAGAAACACTCATTTCTGTCTTTGTAAAATTTTAATTTAACTGAGATGAGTATTTTTATCTGTTTTTGACGTAATTGAGTGACAACCTCTGGACAAGAGTAGAAGTGTCTGTTTTTTTAAGAAATGTTTTAGTGGTAAGGCTAACTTAAACAAGTTAGTTAACTTGTTATATAAAATAATTCTTGCCTAGGCGGTTTTAAATAATAAAAATACGTTTAAATATTGCCTTTGAAGGATAAATTTTCCAAAAAAATATTTTTTTGCTCATTTGAATGGGTGCCGGCATTAACAAAAATTTCTTTGCTTTCCAATGGTCGGCATAGGGTGCCGACTTCTGCAAAAATTGTATTTGCTCATATTAAACTCAATTTCTAGAATATTATTCATTACTTTTACATTTAAGATATTTCGAAAATTTTAAATATATGTAGAGTGTAAAGCTAAAAGAAACATACACCAATTTAGTGAAGATGGCTTAAGAAATGCTTTATCTTCAATGGGAGAAGGCACGATTTCCATATCAGCAAGTAAAAAATTTAGTGTTTCATCTTACACCATACAGGACAGATTGCATGGCCGTGTTTCTGAAGGTCCTAGAAGAATGGGTCCACACACAGTGCTGATTGATGCTGAAGAAAACTGTTTGGTAAAATTCTGCGAAGATCTCACAAAATGTGGATTTCTATTAAAAATCCAACATTTACTGAATACGGTATAAGAAATCGTGAAGGAAGAACAGCGAACCACAAGATGTATGCCGAGGTATTTGACATTTGAAAGCTGAGGTATTATTTGGTTATTTATGCGAGTAGGGGAACATGATTCTACGCAGTGTAAAAGTTATATGAGTATTTTTTGTTAATTTACCTAATTCTTAGTGGTTGGCATATCTGAAAAATACAACAAATATAGAATGGGTCTCAATATGGGCTGAGTCGAGCTGAAAATATTTCCTTTTAGTATACAATTTCTATCAGTTAAATATTTTTTTAACAGTTTATAGAAGTTTTCAGTTTATAGCATTTCTCATCGAATGCTCTAGAATTTTTTATAAAACTACACTGGGTCCAGCTTAGTTATTAATGTCTTCTCAAACAAATTCGACATATTTAAAAAAAGGCTTACAGGTATGTATGATTCTACTTTTGTGTGTCTTTTCCTGGTTGGATTATTTTGTTGGGGCGATACCAAAGAATACCACAAATTATATGGGTCCCTTCGCGAGCACCTTCGTCCCTTAATGATTTCTGGTATTCGACTGGTAATATACGACTACCTTATTGTCATTGAGTCTCGTGCCGCCATTAGCATTTTACTACTGGCTGTAGTGATTTCAGACAAGCGACTGATACATATCGACATTCTTCCTCATCACAGAGTCTATAGTAATTGCTAACATTTGCCTGAGACTAAGGTCTCCACAGCATCTACATTTAATATGTGCCTGCCCGTTGTACAAAGCCTTTATGTTAGCCAGTCTGCTAGACTTTTACACAAATGTGCTCTGCCGTCTTAGCATTTTTCCAGACACAGTTTGCAAGTATCGTCTTATCTCCATTTTAAACCTAACCAGAAGGATCCTTGAAGTGTCTGTTACCTGTCACTAACGCAGTTACCCATTTGTAGGCATCCAGATTATATCCAAGTACCTTCCAGGTCTTCATGCCAATTTGTAGGGAAAATGCTAGTGTTTGGTGAGACTCGAACCCACATCCCCGGAATAATAGACTAGGACACTACCTACTTAACCACCGAGGCACCCTTTTCCTGGCCTTCAATTGTAAGTACCTACATAATTATAATTACCTACAACTGAGTATAATTTTATACCTTGTTCTAATTCTTTATATGAATTTTTAATAAATACATATGTATTTTGATGTCTTTTTATCTCTACCATATAAAACATGAAAATATGTTGTAAATAGCTTTTATTTTAAATAAAAAATAACTTCAATTCCTTAATGACTTAGTACTTTCCTTATAGAAAATATTATGCCGACAATAGGGTCATCAAATACCGAATTTAGGAAAATTTGTGCCGACTATAGGCACAAGTGGTACATTTTTGAAAATTCGTAAAATACTCAAATTTAATAAAAATATACATATTTAAAATCTGTTAATTGACTCTGAAACATAAGCCATTATTGAACAGTAATAAATAGTTGCTATTCCAATAGCATGTTTATATTTATAACGACACCACTTTAAACACAAAAAAAAAGTTAACCTGCCGACCGACTACTAATGCATTTACCCTATGTATGCAGCTTTTAAATAGTACCAGATTAGTCGTTGGGGATTCATTTCGCTTTTCTTCGAAATGTATTAAATAAGTATAAGAATGCCAACTTTTTAAAGGCCAAGTCCACTGCAGTCAGTGCATATACAATACATAATTATTATTATTAATTTATAAATTTATTTACTTTTAATAATTAAAGAATATCGACTTTACCATCCCTGCCACAAACGTAGGTAACAAATCATCATCATTATTATCAAAAACATCGTCATCATTATTGTTTTTTATCATGAGCTAACGTTGTTGCTTTCGTCGTCATGCATACCATATTTTGAAAGCATACAAAAAAGCACATTTCTGTTTGCTTGTTGTTTTAAAATTTATATGTGCATACATATCTATGTAAATACGTATGAAAAAGCATACATATTTACATGCATACAAACGACTTCAAACTAATACCACTACTACTCAGTCTAATGTAACGAACGAAACACCACGCCAACCAGCCAGCCAGCAACCACCGAATTGAACTCAGCTAAACAACGAATTGAACAAAAAAATATTTCAGTACAAAATTCTACTGTATGCCAGAGCTTCATCCAAAAGTATATTTTCATACTGTTGTGAAACGTACGTAGTACTGGTACTGCAAGAGCTTAACAAAAGTCAACCAAACGTCTGTCTCCCCGTCTGTGGAAGTGTTATATATGCAAGAGAGAGAAAACAACAAAATAAAGCGAATCATAATAAACAAAAATTGAAAATCCTCTAAGATTTTTTCTATAAAATTGAAAAAAAGTGCTTCAATTAAGTTAAAAAATTCATCAATTTTTTCCACAGGTAAGTGAAAAATGTTACACTACAATTAAACAATTAACACTTGTAGTACTTTATTTTCAAATGGCCATAAAAATCTGGGAAAGTTTAATTAGAAAAAAATGGCTTTAAAAAAATGAAAAGTTCAAAAAATCAGAAAAATATTTGTTGGCATTTTGCAAGTAAAATATTCTACTGTGAATCTCCACATACCCGATTGCAAAACTTTTGTTCAAGCAAATTTTTTATTTAAACGAAATTTGCAATGGCCTGAATTTTTGTTTAAAAAGGGTTTTAAAAACTCCTTTTTTAGGGAATTGTGATTGAAAATTCAGTTTTTATTAATTAATAAGTTAATTTGTGTATGGATTTGCTAATTAGCAATGTAACTGTACTGTACAGTTGATATGATATAAAACTGTTAAGTGTTGCTGTTGTTCGACATAAAATTGTATGTATTAAGTATAATTTTTTGGCCATATTGAATTGAATAAAAAGTGAAAAAATGTATAAAAAAGTTTTGCAGCTCGTAGGAGAGTAAAAACAACAGCAACAATATTATAATACAGTGTTAGGGCAAATGATTACAGTGATTATTTAATGCGACAGTTACACACACATATACATACTACGTGCACATATTTAAACATACATACATATGTAATTCAAATTCATGAAAACTTCAAACTGAATACAAGTTGGGTGGTGGGTGCAATATTGCAATTAAATTTTCTTAATACCTACCTATTTAAAACTAAATAAACTTGCATTGTTATCATACCAATTAAAACGTAAAACACATCATCTTGTAAAAAACATTGTTTTCGTTGTTCAATCTTATCATTAACTAAAACATCACAGGGTGTGTGGGGTATCTCAAATTTGAAATAATTTTCAGTTATTCGCATGCATGTAGAGTAATTTAGTTTAATTCTGTATTTTTAATACAAAATCCTAAAGAAAAATGTTCAAATTCGTCTGTTTATAAGTTGAGTTGAGTGACTGAACGACTGACTGACTGACACTAACTCTTAACTGACTAAAACAATAAAAGTTTTACTTGCTTTTAAGTTGCCTAATAAATATATTTTTATTTTTACAATTCTGTTTTATATTTCTTTACTTTTCTTCACCAAATAAATGCTTAAGCAGGCTGGCTGGCTGTACAAAGGCTTTTTACAGTAATGGCTAAAAAATTCAAAAGATAAAAAAAATTCTCTTCATACATAAGCAAAGTGTTTTTAAAACACAATCCTCTCCCCACCCCTGTACACATTTAAAACAAAATCATCGTTACCTTTTCCTTATATACAACAATATTCCTTGAGTTCACTACTGTACTTATTCTGGTCTGCCTTGACTGTTTTTAGTGTTAATCGTTGTTATGTTGAACCAAACCAGGCCATATAAATGCTCTTCTCTTTGTACTACTCTTACACTAGTGCCTAACATAAAAATTACTATTAGTTTAATACCAACATTTTCCTTTATTTTTGGCCAATTTTTTATATTTTATTTATTTAATTATATGTTTTGTTTATAAATTGTAATTATTGCTTTATTTGTTAAAAAAAGCTATGAAAAAATAAAAATAACATCAAGTGTTTCTATTCTTGTTCGCCTTTAGTGTATTTTAGTAGAAAAAGTTGTTTTGCTCAAGTTGATTATGCCATACAAATGTTCTCATTTACGTATTAAATCTACAGTATAGGCTAAAAATGATGTTACAATTACGTATGTATGTATGTACTTATGTACATTTTCAAAAACCTATTAAATGTTTATTTTATTATTCATAAAATCATTCGAAAATTGTGAACAGTAGAAGCAACAAAATCAGTTAAATAAATAAATTATTTATAGATAATTTTTATTTTTAAATAAAGCCGGAGACAGTCATTGCTTAAGGCCAGGCTTCACTATCCTACACAATCGTACGATTTAATCAACGAAAAATCTGACAGAATTCTGTCCTACTTTAAAAATTGCTTAAAAATGGCGTTGTAGATGCCACACTATCATACAAAACATGTTTTTGCAACTCTGATCACATGTAAAAACAATATTTTATGAATTTTTTCAAAAGATTATCTAATCGTACGACTTATCAAAAAGTGTGTCACACACATACATTTCTAAGCCACACTATCATACTTTTTGAGCACAATAATTTTTTGACAGATCGTACGACTGAGTGGCTTTTAATAAGACTGAGCTGAAATTTAATAATTTCTTTTGTTTTAATTCATATTTCATATTATTGGCACACAACTGCAGTTTATATTCCCAATAAAGCTGGCAAAAGCATTTACTTAAAAATAGTAATTGACCCTATTGCATGTAGGTAAGGGAATGGCTATACCCCTCTCCCATTGCTTGGACTGTGACAAAAAAAGTGATGCTATCACAAGTGGTCGCTTCTAAATGGTGTCTTCATTTAATACAAGTGTTTTTTGTGTTTTTACATATTTTTAACCGACTTCAAAAAAAGAAGGAGGTTATCAATTCGTCTGAATGTTGCTTTTTTTATGTTTGTGCCCGCAGAACTCATTCATTTCTGAACCGATTTTAAATTTTTTCTTTATTAGAAAGGAAATGCTTACAGACTGGTCCCATTTAAAAAGAAGTTCAGAATTTTGAAAATTAAAGGGTGTCCCCATACAACATACGTGTTTTTTACGTGTATTATGAACCGTAATGGTAACCCTTTTAAAATTTAAAAAAACTGCTTATTACTATAGCTGCCAATAGCAGAAATTAATAAAAAAAATAAACTTAAAAATTAAAGGGTGTCCCCATATGTGACGTCAATTTAAATATATGAACCATTTGAACCATTGTAGACAATCACTTGAAAATTGGACAGAATGTCCAATATTTATAATCAGAAATTAAATACCTATTTAAAATTAGAAATTAAAGGGTGTCCCAATAGTTGATGTAATTTGATGTATATTACAAAACTTTTGAACCGTAACAGAGAGACGGTTGAAATTTACAAAGAACCTGTAATTCTAAGTCCTTATAACATCAAGTATATAATTTAAATTATATACTTGATGTAAATTGATGCATATGGCCAAACTTTTGAACCGTTTTAGACAGACATTTTAAATTTACAAAGAATCTGTCCTTAGGTGATATTGTTTAAGCTATATGGCCCTATCTTTGGAACCGTTACTTTTTATTACTGCGTCAGTAATAATAAGAGTAAAAAAAATAAAGGGTGTCCTCATATCTGACGTAATTTGTCGTATATGGCTTTATCTGTTTAACCGTTACGGATAGACATTTGAATGTACAGAACGTATATTACTATGTCCGCAACAAGTATAAAAGTATTTAATTTGAGTACTATTTCTTACAGATTACTTGCTTTTAAATTTTTAGTTTAGAATTGATGCACATATATTTGTTTTGTAGTCGGTTTTTTTTTTGCAAGAATTATATAATATGTATATCCTAAAAGCATGCTATTAATCTACATACACCTTATTCTGTTTTTACACGGTAGATTGGTTCCAGAAAAATCCGTGTAAAAAAAGACATTGATCATATACAAAAATAGGTGGTTGGTTCCTTATCTCTAAAACCTATTAAAATTAGTGAAAAACGAGAATTTTTTTAAGAACAAGAAATCATGTTTATTTGTACGCATACATTTGTATGCATGTACCTATAATGTGTGTTTGCACCGTCTATTTGCATCTTTTGTGTGTGATGAAACTTAACAGATAGTTTCGTTCCAGAATTTTAATTTTTTTATAATTCTTACTGTGACTTCGTTCAAACCGAACATTTTGCCAAGAAATGTTGAGCCTTCTCCATTGCGAAGCATATAAAATTTCAATTTTGTTTTCTAAAGAAATGGCTTACGTTGTAGTTTTTTATTTGTAGTTTCCGATATAGGTATTCTTTTAGAGATGCATTGATAGTTCACAAAATATTAACACATTTAAATTGCTCTAACAAGTAAAAATGCTTGTATGCACAAAAAGGGATTTCCTCTAAATTTTTGATATGAAAATATTTTGCAAAACTTCAATTTTACAAATAAATTGTAAGCTCCAAAGATTTTGAATCGTGCTAAATGGAATAAAATCGTGTAAAAAAAATAATTTTTTTATTTTCAAACCGTGTAAAAACACGGCAGTGTTAGGATCTGACAATGTTTAAATTGTACCGCCCACGATGAAATTGACCAAAATTTGTCATTAGTTAAAAAAATATACAGTAGATCGACATTAAAATAGGAGAAATCAAAACTTTTATAGGTAGGTACTAGAGTATTTTAAATTAATGATATTTGACCTTGATGCCTTGAATTTCTACTTTTGTGTTGCTAATTTAGTGCTTGAACTCCACCAAAGTAACCGCATCATAATCCGATAGAGCATGAGTGGAGTTATTGCTAAGAACAATTGAGGAGTCGTCTTATTACCAAAAGCGGACCCTACGATTTCTATATTATCCGAATACTACCGGAAACTAATTGAGGCGATGTAAGACTTTCAAATGCTGTAGTTCAACAAAATGGCATTGCATACTAAATTACCAATGTAAATAATAAAAATCCTGAACATAAATCACGAATGTTGAAATCAGAAATGTTTATTGCTGTAAGAAAAAGTATAAAACATATTGATTAAAAAAAATTATTGAATAAATTTGATATGAAATTGTACTAAGAAAGCATGAAGTGTACCAATGATGTGTCGATTGTTCCAAATTTGGTACAATTGTAACACAAATCCCAGCACTGATATATGGTGTTAAAAAAGTAAAAGCAGTGCAACGTCTACGGAAAATATTTCAATTGATGTTTTTCGTTTTCATCACATTTATTCTCGATTTTTTTTTTATATTTTGTTAGCAAGTAAAATACACATTTCACTTTGGCTAACTACTTTATCAAACTAATTAGGTATGTACATACTATTTTTTTAAAACTCATTACCCACATGAGAATTATGCATTTTAGTGAAATAATTTATTTAAGCCGGGTCGCCGGCTCCGTGTAGGGAGAAAACCGATTTACTTGGGTCCTTTGGTCCAGTTGTGACGTTGCACACATTTCTCCTTATAATTTGATTGTTGGAATGTTTCAACTCATTAGCTCTATCAGCACTTGTTTATGCGGCTATTAACACTTGTTGACACGGCTACTATGTAGCCCTTGTACGCTTTTCTACTATGTATGTTTATTGTGTTTTTTAGACAGATATACACTGCGGAATTTCATGTTTGATTTTTTGCCTTTATTTCTACAAAAGTAAAATTCATCATGTCGTTTGTAGAAAGAAATATCATGTAGTCGTGTTTGTCAAATGTTATTTTGTATTGTACACAATAACATTGTATAAACAGAGAAATAAGTACGATAGCTTAGTTCAATGTTCGATGCAAAAGCTTTTGCAAGTGCATAATATCATAGCTTTTTGTGAAAACCGACAACAAAATACCTATTGTTTTTGTTAAATTTGAATGATATAACGGATTTACACTTTACCAAGACCATTTGCATCAAACGCTGAATACCGCTAATATATTTTAAAAAGTGTAAAAAGCATAAAATGTCAAACATTTTGTTACCAAACAATTGCCCGAACATTTAAGTATGTTCTGTAATCCGAAACCGACTGAAATTGAATCGGAATGAAATTTTAAATTGTCATAACTTTTAAATCTTACAACATTTTGATATTATTTTTTATACATTTGATTAAAGACCATTCACATAACTTCCTTGATTGCTAATGTTTTAAAATAATAATAGCAAATAATAGCAAAATTTGAAAATGTTCGAATGCTACTTTCAAACACTGGTTTATATACTAAGGCTTTACTATCATCATACTCAGTCGTTCGATGATAGTGAGGATTAGAAATATATGTGTTTTACTGTCTTTGTCAGGTCTGTACAATTTGAAAATCTTTGGAAAAAATTTATACTCAACTCTGCGATCAGAGTTGCAATATCTATTTTTTTTTGTATAAGTGTGTTGCAGCTACAACCAGGGATGCCACTTTGGTCTGATCGGAGCAAAATTGGTAGTTTTTTTATTTATGAACGATTTGGTACTTTGGTTGGTTTGTTCCAGTTCTTCTGCGTTTTTGGTAGAAAAATTTATTTGTCAATTTTAAGTGTTAAAATTACTTTCCAAAAGAAAGAAATGCTTGAAAATTTCTTTGAGATTTACTATAACAATTGAAAATCCAATTTAAAATAAGCTAATGTATAAGTTTAACAACCCTGTATTTACTTATGAAATGAAAGAAAACTTAGTAAATGACATTATAAAACCAAAGCGCACGAATTTGTACAGTTGACAAACAAAGGATACAATTAATTTATTATAAAAAAAAAAAAAAAAATTTGGTAGTTTATTTTAGGATTTGGTAGGTTTTGGTAGATTTTAGATTTAACTTTGGTAGAAAAATATTTTCTTTGTGGCAACACTGGCTACAAGGCCATTTTGAGTATGATAGAATTGTGGCAGATTTTTTTGTTTGCCCGCAACGTCGTCAGCTTCCTTACAATATTTTTTTTAATTGCCTTTTGTTTTGAAAGCAATCCATACGAAATTTTAAGACTCTTAACTGAAAGTGCTTCAGATATGGTTTATATGGATTAGAACTTAGTATGTGGCATAATGGGTTTTCTATAAAATTCTGTTATTGTAGAGTTTTGTAAGTCGTGTTTAAAATTTCACGTTTACAAAATTAAAAGGAGCTGCCAAGTTTTCGGTATTATTGAATCTGAAAAACTGGTTACTTTTCCTTTTTATACATAATTTCATCTTGGAAATGAGATATTGTTACGACAAAAAGGTATCCATCCCAAGTTTGAACCAAGAAACTAAGGTACATACCTACATACATAGGTAACTCACTACAAAATTTTCTTAAAATTCATCTAGGAATTTTCACGTGATGCAAACACAGCTAGACAGTTACAATTTTTTATATGTACATATACACCTAATTCTGTTTTTACACGGTTTTGATTCAACACGGTTTGAAAATAAAAAAAATATTTTTTTTTTATACGCTTTTATTCCATTTAGCACGATTCAAAATCTTTTGAGCTTAGATTTTATTTGTAAAATTTAATTTTTGCGAAATATTTTCATATCTAAAATTTAGAGGAATTCCCTTTTTGTTAGAGCAATTGAAATGTGTTAATATTCTGTTAACATTAAATGCATCTCTAAAAGAAGACGTCGAAAACTACAAATAAAAAACTACAACGTAAAGCCATTTCTTTAGAAAACAAAATTGAATTTTTATATCGCCTTGGAAATGGAGAAGGCTCAACATTTCTTGGCAAAATGTGATTTAAACGAAGTCACAGTAAAAACTATAAACAAATTAAAATTCAATTAGGCAATCGTTGATTTCTGGAACGGAACTATCTGTTAAGTGTTCATCATACACTAAAGATGCAAATAAAATGTGCAAATACACATGCATAAACATGATTTCTTGTTCTTAAAAAAATTCTCCTTTTTCACTAATTTTAATAGGTTTTAGAGATAAGGAACCAATCACCCATTTTTGTATGTGATCAATGTCTTTTTACACGGTTTTTTTTACACGGATTTTTCTGGAACCAAACTACCGTGTAAAAACAGAATTAGGTTTACTAAGTATTTATTCGGCATTTGCGAAAGAATGTGGAAGAATCATAATTTGTTTCACAAATTCTGTTCTGCTTTTGCGGAATTTCCTCACTTCATTTCAGAAATTACATAAATTAGTTTTAGTCTTTGTAAATATTTGTACAAACTCAAGAAATTGTAATTCTCGGTACTCAGAATCTAACGCTTGTTTTTCATTTCCAACAATGAAATTCGGAAAATCCTTAAGGATATCAAAAATTGTCTTTTGTTCATCATTATTACATATGGATTTATTAAACTTATTTCAAAATCAAACTGTTTCCGTGTTTAAATGAGCATGTCTATATACAATTTACGCAGTTATTTACAACTAGCTGTGACCGCCAGGTCGTGGGCATTCTGATCATATTTTGTTCGATTTTGTTTTAAAAGTTCTCCACACCAAATTTTAAGATTCTTACTTTTATAACGCTTGAGTTCTGGTTTCTATATTTTCTTTATACCTATGCAGGATACAAATCTAAAATGTTTACAAAGTTCTAAAATTATTCTAGAGTTGTGTAAATGCTATCAAAAACAAAAGGTTTTGTCAAGTGTAGTACCTTTGTACTACTACTTTTTCTCTATTTTTTCTTGGAGAGTTTTTGTGGAAAAAGTATCCTATATTTGAATCAAGATACTAAGGTATGTACATATGTACCTCCTTACAAAATTTTATTAAAATTCATCCAGTAGTTTTTACATGATGCCAACACAGTCAGACAAACAAAAATTCTAAAAATTACTGTTTGTATTCTATTTCGATTATTATCTGCACCAGTAACAAAACTTTCAAAAAATAATTCATGTACAAAAATTGTCCTTTTACTGTTTACTATTATGTATAGATATTGTGAATTTAAGATTTGGATATTAAATTTTTAGCATAAATCAATTGATTTGATCAAATCTGGATTTTTTGACCAAAAATCTGCAATCGGCATTCGTGACTTTTTAGAGAAAAAATCGGCAAAAAGCCGAAAACCGGCATTATTAGCAGCCCTGGCCACAGATCACAGACCGAGCGATCAGATCACAGACAAAGAGAAAGAGTATCAAATTTGTTTGCCAAATTTCACTTCAGTAAAATTGATCTTACAAAAGATCCACGTCGAAGTACTAAAGGTCACTGTTGAGTCTGACTCTATCACTACCTTTAATGTTAGCAAACAAGCAATAACTCACTTTCATACATACCTACATATCTCAAGTTGGGAGAGTGTGTTCACCTAAAATTGTAATCTAAAAGTTTTATCATTATTGACCAAATATCTACCTTAATTTTTTTAATATATGTACATACATACATACCCATGTATGTATTTATGTATGTAAAGTTCCTATTTCCCTATTTATTTGGGGCCACATGTTTCTTGATTTTTATTTAATGAAAAATTAAGATACTGTGAAGCTTGGCAGACCCGAAAAAAACTTGAAAAATTTCTAAATTTCTCTTTGTAAGGTAAGAAATCATAAGAAATATGTACCTGTATACATATGTACATATGTATATATACAGGTATGTACCTATGTCTACTAAAACAAACTTATAGGCAACAGGTTGATTTATTAAAATGGTTCAGTTACAAATAAACAGCAGCTCGATTGCTGTGAGATTTTTAGTTAATAACCTCTTCTTTTTTTCAATGAATACCTAATAACTTTAATTCAAATAGGTACCTATATACCTACATAGGTGTTGTTACAAAAATTATACTAGGTAGGTAACATATGTACATATCTATGTATTTAAAAATATGTTACCTAGCTAAGATGAAAATATAGGTTTAGTACATACCTATTAGGAATTTAAATAATATTTTTTTAAGTTTAGTACAAAAAGATCGTGTTCTTAGCACTAGTACAATAGACTTTTTCATTATAAAACAGTCAGGCCATAGAAATTACTAAATACATCCATACCTACTATGTATATTGGTAGTACTTGCTAGTACTTTTACTCGTATAGTACTGGTACCTATAAAATTGTTGTACAACGATGCAGTTCATACCTATGTATAAACACAATAGCACCATGCATCTATCTTATGGATACGAGTAACACACATTCATTCACTCACTCATTCATTCATTATTTTAGATGTTCTAAGGCGAATATTTGCACGTGACTGGCACACAATTTAACCCGACCAGAAACGAATGTTAGAAGTCAATATGTTTAGTTATAAATACTCTATGACTTCCAAGACTTTGTAGTTAGATTGATCACACAACATTTCTGCAAATTAGTTTTTGCTTTTGTTTTGAAGTACCTAGGTATACTATGTATGTACCTAGGAAGTGTCTAGAGTATCAGTAAAAGCTTTAACCACATAATTAACTCTTTACTTCGTAGGTACCTACATATGTACATATGTCTATGAAAAATTTAATTTACAAAACCAAACGACACCCTCTAAATTTGCATTCATTTAGTGGAAAACAAAATTCATATGACTAATGTTCAGAAATCGAAAAATTTGTCGAGAAAATTTTTATTAGGACCATTAGAAAATTATTAATGTACATACATAGGTACATACCAACTTATTTATTTACTTAAAAAAAAAAATACAATTTTTAGGTAAAAATACCTATAGCATAAAATTACTTAATTTTCTCAAAACTTAATATTTATCATAAATTATTCCATGTGTATAAATATTTTATATATTTCTTAAGAACATTTGCCCGGAATCACCAAAGTACCGCATTTAATTATATAAGAGTGTACTTAATAAGCTTCCCTCAACTGTTGTCTCATATATTCTCCTATAAAATTGAAAATTTGTTGAACAAACCGTAGCTGTACTTCGTATGCGCCATACTAAGCAAATTACAATCATGGTCTCGCTCATAAGTACATTTCGTCCAAATAAACAAATTGTGTTTTAATTCCTAAAATTAAAAACAAAATGCTTCAAATTCATTATTATTATTATAAAATATATTTAATAAAATGCCTAAAATTTAAAAACCATGTTAAAACCATCAATTTAATGAATTTTTATAAAGTGTACTTAATCAGAATTTTTCACTGTACTCTGTAGTACTTAACTATGAGAGCTGAGTACTCTTAGTACAAATGAGTTTGTATACATAACAGCTACAGTCGTGCCGTTAAATAAGCCCAGTATATTTTAATAATTTTTTAAGAAATTATTAGATTTTCCTAACTTTTTTAAACTTTTCTTTATAAAATATCAATTAATTTAAAAAATATTTATTTATGTAAAAATATCTTGAAGAAAACTGCTTATTTGGAGAAAAATCGTGTGCACTTTTAATTTGCAACGACTGTTTTTTATTAGTGGGTATTTTGTTCGTAGTAGAGACGACTGAATTTTTACTTGGTGATTTTTCTGTTCTGCTTTTCGTTCATATTGAAAGTAGACGACGAACGAGTACTGCTGAAGGTATGTATGTATGTTTGTTGTTATTTTCTCATACAATTTTTTTGTATGAGAGTTTGTTATAATATTATGGCGTCGTATACGAAGATAGAATTGGATGGATGGCTGGCTGGCTGGCTGCTGCTTTAACTGCGTATACGTAGATGTACATTTGTATCAATAAATGTATTTGTATACAATTTTGTTCGTTCGTTTAGCTCGTATTAATATAACAAACATTCACAGAAACGAAACCAATGCAAAGCCAAAGTAAAGCAAACCAAACAATCCATACCACCACTCACTCTGCTCTGCGCCTTGCTATCATAATCACCCTTCGATACTCTCTTTGAACCCCCGTTATCTATAAACTGACTCACACTGCAAGACTGTGTGTACGTTTGTATGTATCCCAGTAAACAAATATTCGCCCATACTCGTATATGTGTATATTCTTTGGCCGACTCGTAATACGGCTGGCTGTTATGTGTTTGTTGTATTTATTTTACTTTAGTACAGCCAGTACAAAAATTTCTACTATTGAGTTGGTTTCGTTTCCTTCCACTATATGCATATGTATGTAATCTTGTACTGGCGCATTGTTTTTAATACTGTTTCTGTTTGCCATACTTGTGCGTGTGTGTGATTATGATTTGTCGTAACATACACACATAAATATGTACCTATGGATGTGTTAGATATATTTTCTTCTATTTCTCATTATATACTAACATGTACCGAGTAGTGGCTGCTACTGTTGTTGTTATAACTGACAGCATGGTATCTTTTTCGTCTGTTCGTTTTATACGAACAAACGAATTGAATGAACTACAACAATACAATAGTAGCAGTGAATTAGTAGATACATATAATATGGCTACGCTTCATTTTAGTACTACTTATCTGCCCACCACTGTCATATCAACATCATTATCATCGCCATCATCAACATGAGCCATGACAAACAAACAACCTCATCCTTATTATCTTGGTGGTTATTGGCATTGCCAGAATGGCAAATCTGGGGACACTTAACAATCATTTGAATGATTGAAAGTCGAAGAGTGTTTGTTTAAATTTTGGGCTCACTTTTCAGGTACCACCGACAGCTGATCCTATATTAACCTATAGTACACACACACAAAGATGTTCAGACCACCAAGTAGCGCCTGTAGAAACCTAAAGACATTATCTTTATGTCCATTTTTAATCAACGGTACATACATATAAAGTATTGCTAAAGATTATCTACATCAGTGTTGGGATCTGACGATGTTTAAATTGTACCGCTATAATAATAAAATTGTACCAAAGCAAGTAAAAAAACAGGAAACAGCTCGAAAATAAAGTAGGACAAATCAAAACTTTTACTAACAATTGGCAAAATACTTACATATGTATTCCAAAAGCAAAAGGCTTACTATGTACATATACATGTTAAAAGCTGGTAACACTACAATTTCCATCAAGTGCTTGAAATTACGCCAAAGTCACCTGATCTTAATCCGTTAGAGTATGACTGGAGTTATTGGGAACAACAATTAAAGAGCCCTTAAGAACAGAAAAATATACCAAATGAATACTGCCCGAACTGATTAAGGCGATGCAAATACGTTCAAACGCTGTAGTTCAGCAAAAAGGTCTTGCAACGAAATTAATTATCTATCACTTATACATACATACATACATATATACATAAAAGGTTTATCAAAGTAAATAATACAAATCCTGAACTTAAATTATGTTGCTATTGAGTTGGTTCTATGCAGGGTTGGAGAACTATAAAATTAGAAATGTACATTAGTGTAAGAAAAAGTAAATAATTTTGATTAAATAAAAAAAAAATTATGAATAAACTTTATTTGGAATTTTACCAAAAAAGCACTGATGTGTTGATTGTACCAAATTTGGTACAATTGTACCACAAATCCCAACACTGATCTACATACGAAGACAAGTAAATAAGTCTTCACAAAAATATAGAAAAATATTTCTTTATACATATTCGCCTTCCAAGCTCGACACTTTTCTTTCTCTAACTTCTTTAGGTCCCCCGAAAAGTTTAGATATAAAAACCCCCAAATGGGCTTCCGTTACAGAAATCACCTCATTCGACTCGGCCAGCGGCTGGCAGGCGGGCAGAATGGTATGACTCGCCGTAACTGAGTGCATTGTCAGTAGTTGGAGTTATACCTCCCTGTGAGGGCAGATGGTAACAGGTCCTTAGTTAAAATGGTTTTACACGACGTGTATTTGTCATATGACTTGTCAGTTTGATAACCCATATGTAATTTCATGTGTTTCTCAAAATAGCCGTTTTACATAAGGCTTTAATTTTTGCTTTCAAACGTACATGTGTAATTACATGTGACATAACCTACAATATATAATTTTGCCTCCACACAATTTTTTTTTTCCAACCACAGCTGATGCAGAGATGCGAACCTAGTGCTTTTACCATATTTCTAGCGCTTTTGGAACCTTAAAAAGCATAAAATAACAAAATATCAAGTTGGCATTACAGGATGTCAGATGCTTTGTCACATCAAAATAGAACACGTTCTAAATGAAAAATGTCATATGTATTGTACACATGGAAAATACACATGTTATGTATATACGTGTATAGGATTTACACTTGGAAAAGTGACAAGTCATATGACAAATGCACGTCGTGTAAAACCACTTTTAGCCATGGCTATGCTAGGAGCTGCCATCCAGTTTTAATATAGACTTGCCTGCACCTACCTTAGACAAATAATTATATGTGCAATGCTTCAACTTTAATTTGAACTAGAGTTTGCCCTATGGTCGAAATTAGACCAAATTTATTTTTGTAAACTTGTTATATATTTTTCAAAAGTACACACAAAGATGGAAATAAGAATAGAACGAACAAATAAAATAAGTTTTTCCTTCTGAGTGTTTACGGAGTTGCCAAGCCAAATTTTTTAGCAAATTAAGAGAGAAAGAGGCTTTATGATTGGCTAATATTCTTAACTGTTTTTAACTATCTTAGACACAAAAATGTAGAAGAAAAAATACATTCTGCACTGCTGCTATTGACAATCTATCAACCAAGCGAATACGTTGAGTTTTAAGTCAGTTAAAATGGTTCTTAACTTTTTTCACTTGTCTATTTATATATAGAAAAGGATTAAAAGAAACAATGGAAATTGGGAAATGACCTTTTCTTCGAATTTATAGTTAATAGAAAGCAAAAAATGAAATAACAAAATTATATTAATCTATTTTTTAACATTGACAAAAATTGAATGAATAAATATGGAGATTTAATTTTAAAATCTCCATATTTATATGTGCAAACATATTATTTAATAAATTATTTTAGTTACAAAATATGAGTTTTATATACATATGTATGTTAATAAGAGGTTGTGTTACTCGTGTGTATTTATATATGACCAATTCGACACCACGGGGCATTGACTCTACCAGTTTTTTTCAGGACAGACACATCAATATTGACCCATTAAACCAATATGGCTGTTTTAGCTGTTTCCACCTGTCATATACCTTAAAGATTCATGTATTTTGGCAGATCCTTGATGGGATCAAGGTCTGGGCTTAAAGCAGACCACTCGCGCAAATCAATTTGTCGAAGACAGCCTGCAAACATTACAGGCAAGAGTAAAGTCTAATGACAGCACGAATGTAATGAAAGTAAGGTACAATTGAATACCAGAAATAATTGTTGAACGAAGGGCGTGCTTCGATATCCCTGCACATTTACATAGTACATGTAATTTGTAGAAATCTCAGTTGTTGCTCATCGATATATAAAATCACACGCAGGCGATTGCCTTTATTCTTGATGGTAAACAAGCGCTGTTACTATCTGACCATAGTATTTTTATGACAATTTAAAAGCAACCATACGTGATATATAATATATAGTATAATACCTTGCCGCCAATGAGTATATGGGAGTACAAGTTCCCGAGGCTAGCAGGAGCTTGAAACTAGAGGTCTGACCAGTGTCCATACAGCCGGTACCAATGGAATCTGTAGCCGCATAGGCATTAATGGTGAAGCCCTTCGATGAGTAACGTAGTGGCTATGGTTTGGTTTGGAACCACAGGGAGCTTGATTTAGTACGGTGTGTTGCTGTACACAAACAGTCACCAATTGCATGTCAGGAGTTTATACAATATCCCACTCTTAAAAATATTGTAAAGACTACTTGTTGCGTATCGCTATAGGCAAAAGAAAATTCAACACTCACCTGTCTTTGAATAAGATTTGACAATAAGGTTTAATAAATAGCAAATGAAAAAAATATTGTATTTAAAATGTTTGACTTTGTGTTTGCTGGGTTTTCAAATAGTACAACATTTTGAATGCATATTATTTTTTCTATTTTGAAAATATTTTCTATAAAAAAGTAATAGTGACGCAATTATAGAAATTAAATTTAAACACGTTTATAATTTATACCTACCTAATAAACGTGTTTAAATTTAAATTTATCGACACATTTTGCAATATTTATTAAGAGAAAAACTGTAGGGGATAAGAACGTGCAACTTCATTTCAATTTTACAAACTTAAAAACTAACTGCCTGTCCCACAATGTCGCAAGCATTCGTTCATTTGCACAATTACTTTTAAAACAATCGCTTGCGATATTGTGGGACAGGTAGTAATATAGATCTTGCAGTTCTACTATAATACAAGGAAATGTTATTTGTACATTAAACGGAACGGTACAATTTAAAAAAGTACCTGGAAGAACTTGTACTATTTTATCTATTGTAGCTAAAATATGACTACATGGTCTTAGGTAGTACTTGTATGGCCCTTTTATAACAATTTTTTACAGAAAGTTTTCGTTTTTATTTAGCATTGCAACGTCCTAGGACATCGAAATGGCATTCGAAATTTTAGATTTCTCAAAAAAAAAAAAAAAAATATGAAATTTCAGAAAAACATGAAAATTTTAGCAAAAAGCCCAGTTTCATCTATCAATTAATACCGCAAATTCGCAAAGAAAAGCCCAAATTAAAATTTCCAAAAAAAGAATAAATTTCATAAAAAAATCGAGCCATTAAATATAAATAAAGTCAGTTGCGAGACACACTCTCCTACGTAGGGTTTCGTACAATGTTAAATAACACTTGATATAATTTTTAATGTCTATTATGGAGCTCCTTTAGTTTTTACTTTTATGTTGTTATTACTTGCTTTTAGAAATTTTAAATGTCTGCTTCTTACGTTTCATTTACATATCTAAGCTAATCGAATTTTTATTATTTTTCTTTTCCTTTAACTTTTATTAATTTTATTTTTGATAATTGTAATAGCGTCTGGATATAACGGTTTAAAACCAAGGTGATATTCACTAAAATCGTGTCACTATTGAAACTACCATTCATTTTTAGCTTCATCATATTTGTTGTTAAAGCGGACACCATTTTATATATTCCGTATAAAACTAAAGGGGTCATAGCAATACACCTGATGTGATAATATCAAGAGTCTACCTATAACGGTTCAAAAATAAGCTCAAATACATAAAGATCACGTTACTATTGGAACACCTTTTAATTTTTAACACTATAATTAGCATTTACAGTTTAAATCACTGTTTTGTAAATTACAAATCTGGTCCTCGTATGGTTCAAAATATAAGGATCGGAACACTCTTTAATTTTTATTATTTGTTGCTATAGCAGCTTTAGACCCCTAACTTCGGTGAAGATTTCAAGAATCCACAGACGGACAGACAGGATTGTAACGAATGTGTACGGGTTTTGCGTTTTTATCCTTTGGGCACGGAACCCTAAAATATGTTAATGTAAAATTTTATGAAGAATGTAACTTACTTACTGCCTGCCTGTCCCACGACGGAACACAATTACGTTCATTCGCACAATTACATTTAAAGCATACATTTTTGATTTTGTTTTTAATATGATTGTGCGATTGAACGAAATTGTGTGACATCGTGGGACAGGCAGTACTTTTATAGTTCTTAGATATGGTTTACTCGTATGTACATACATATTTTCTTTGTGTAGAGTGTTACCCAGCTTTGGTAAATAGTTAGGATGATGCAACAAACAATTTTTAATAAATTCTATTAATTTTATTCTTTTATTTGTATTAAATTCTATTATAGAGTTCTGTAAATAGTGTCCAAAAGTTCCCGTTTACAAAAATAAAAGGTGGTGCCAAGTTTTCAGTATTAAATCGGTAAAATTATTTTCTCTTGGAATTGAGATATTTTTACGGGAAATAATATCCTATATTTGAAACGGGATACAAAGCCCCTCTCCCCACAGAATTATTAAAATTTATGCAGTAATTTTTACGTAATGCGAACACAGAAAATTAAAAAATTTGCGTTTTGTATTCCATATCGCGTAACCAGTAACAATATTAAAAAAAAATGTACATATATGTACAGACATGCTCCTGTTACTGTTTTATTATATGTAAAGATGTCATATAATACGACAGTATATCCCGAAAACTTGAAACAGTCTAACAAAACGCGACGTCGAATTGAATTTAGCGTCACAAATTACCCAAGAAAGACTTTTCATCTGCTCGGAGAACAAAATTGTTTATCAAAATACATACCATAAAATGCAACCAGTGTTGTGTAGCGCATATTTTTTATAGTGAAGTACTGTCACATAATCTAAATCTACACATACAATAAAACTGTAACAGGACCATGTCATCACATGAAATATATTTAAAAAAAATGTTATTGCTGGTGCAGATAATGATCGAAATGGAATACAAAACAGTAATTTTTAGAACTTTTGTCCGTCTGTCTGTCTGTCTGTTTCCATCACATTTTGTGAGGAGGTACCTTAGTATCTTGTTTTAACAAGAGTACATTTGTTCCGTAAAAATATATCATTTCCAAGAGAAAATAGACAGAAGTAGTAAAAGTTCACAATTTTATCGATTCATTGCTACATCAAGCTTGGCACCTTTTATTTTTGTCAGCGGAAAATTTTAAACACTACGGAACTCTACAATTATTTTAGAATTTTATATAAGGCCTATATTCCTGAGTAATTTACCAGGGATGGGAACCTTATAGAAAGTAAATACATAAACCATATTTGAAGCACTATAAAAATAAGGGTCTTTGGTGTGGACTTTCAAAGAAAGTTCGAACAAAATATAGCAATGCCGCTGAAGAAGTGGCGGGCACTGCTAGTGTATTATAAAAGTAAGTGTACCATGGCCGTGACCCTTAAGGTATGTTTAGACTAGAACTTTTGGTGTGATTTTGTAGAAGCAAAAGTAGCATGAAATACGCTCAGTACCTAAAAAAAAATAAAACAAAAATCCGATGTAAATGTTTTATACTTTTAGACTATTAGTGTGCAGTTGAATGAAATTAAACGGTGTTACCATAACTAAAACCATAAGAAAGGTTTTAACATGTAAGGATGTTTGTTCCGATTTAAAAACAAAACTTCTTAAATACAAATAATTTTAATTATTTACATAAATTTAATAAATTAGATACCGTTCCAATTGTTCTTGTTAAAATTATATTTATTGAAAAGGAATACAAATATATAATACATCTTCACACTCGGTATCATAGTTTACATTAAAATACGAAACTGGTCTAATGAAAAGTCTTCATTTTTTCAAATGGTTTAAAAAATATCCGTATTTTCTCTTCCACAGTACAATTTGCTTTTACACTATTCTATTTTTCTCATTCGACAAAAAAATTATGACAAATCTAATTACATGTGGGATAATGTAAAACAGCCTTTAACCTCAGAAAGGAGTCCCTGTTCTATCTTGGGAGTTATATGAAAGGACCTGAAGGGCGGGCGACTGCATTTTACAAATGCCTAAGCATGCAGGAATGTTCTGGAACATTCCAAGATCTTTGTGAGACATTCCAGAATACTCTACACTAATAATGTGGAATATTCCAACATTGTAAACCATTTGAAGCTTTTATTAGGGGAACCCGAACCCCATTCTCTCATTTGGAATTTGTCCTCAATAAAATCTTTTTACCATATAATCATATTAATTTTTTGAGCGAAACAGACAGGGTACTCCGATTTTAATGAAATATGGCTTGTTTTATGTAGAACATACTTTTCTGAATGCTTGCAGACATTGGTGTAGAAATGCCATTCTGAGGGGTGCAATCAATGATTTCTCCAGACTTGCTGTTGACCCTCTCCCTCCAAAATGTGTTTCTCTTAAATTATATTACGCAAATGCTGGCAAAAAAACAAAAAAAAGAGGATCTGATCTGTTCGTTAAAATTCAACAATGTTCAAATTTTGTATGAAAATTATTTTTTTTTACACAATGTTCTCCTCCTCGATAACTCCAAACTACTAATCAGATTAAAATACCATATTGGTAAGACCTAAAGGTAATCTTGATGCAGATTTTCGAATTTTTTAATTAACCAAATCGAAAAAACCGTTATCGCGTTATGCTAATTATGCCCTGACGCTTTTCTTATTTTGAATGCATTATATGGCAACATTTGTCCCATTTGGAAATAATTTTATATGAAATTTTTTTCATATACAGATACCGAATTTATAAACTCGTACTACAATATAAATTCGTACGTACGTACGAATAAAGTACATATTTGTATGTAATATCTATATATGTATGTCATATTTACATACATACATACATACATATGTATGTATATTTGTGTAGCGAAACGTCTATAAATGTGAATTTATTCGTACAAGTATAAAACGTACCTATAGAATACTCAGAATGTAACATCTCTATAGATACATACGAACATGTACTACATACTACTGACTGACGACTCTCCATACAATAGCAGTAGTTGTAGTACTGTACTGTATCTGATGGGTTATTTTGGCTTTGCTTTGCTTTGCCTTGTTTTTCCCTCATACAATTTTGTTTGAAAAAATATACTCTTCGTTGTACTAAAGCAGGCAGGCAGGCAACCACATACATAGATATACACACACACAGTTCAATTCAGTTCGTTTGAGTTTCTGTTCAGCCAGCCAGTCAAGTCAGTTCAGTATATTTTATACTGCTTGAACATTTTGAATATTTCTTCAGTTCGTTTGTTCATAGTACGATTTTGCTTCTACACTGGTGCTGTGCTTTGCTGTGTATTAAAAATTTCTTCGGTGGTCTTTTGCAAAATAAAATAAAAAAAAAAACTTTGATAAAATCCCAAACAAAATTTGACTTTCTTCGTTAGATAGAGTCTAATACAACCAACAACATCTATAAGCGTGAGACTGTGAGTAAAAAGTTTTTCTACCTACATTCATATCTTCTATCGTTACACTACTACTATGTACCAATAACTAAATAGCTTTCGAGATTTTTAAAATAATCCATGTCGTTCGTCGTATTTGTGCAAAAAATTTGTGATTTTGCTCATCTCCATCAACGTTAAGTTAAGTGAGTTAAGTGTCGGTCGTCGTCTTATAGTCGTCATAGTTTTTTTTTTTCAAAAATTAATATAAATTTTTAGCCAGTTTGGTAAAGATACAATACGATTTTCTACTTGCTGAACATTCAGAACAATATTATAAATACAACAACAAAATATCAGTTTAAACTTTAAAGTGAGTTTAAATTAAAAAAAAGAAAATATTGCAACCGATCTTAATTATTTTGGCCAAATAGTGAGTGTAAGTTTTCTTTGGAATTTTTTGTATTAAAGCAATCATTGATTTAAGTCAAGTAAATTTCTTAGAAAATAAAAATCTTAACTTATAATTAACAAAAAACCTTAAATACAAAAAAAGTATTATTAATTGATTTAAAATTTAATTTATGCATAATTTTTTAGTAATTAAATATTGTTAAACATTTTTATATTCAAATTTGAAAAACCGTTACTTTTCGGGGTTTTTATTGCTGCATCTTTTGAATTTTGTGTTGTGTTGCTCGCTCGGCTTTTAATAGATACATTTAAATATGTATGTGTGTATTTTAAAATGTTAACAACAAATGTGTGAAATTTAGTCATTTAACATACAAAATATTTCATTCATGTCAAACGAACTAGAAACTTACATGTATGTACATACATACTCGTGTATACTCGTACATCTAAAAAGAGGCTAAACATTATAAATTATATATAATTAGTAACTGCAAACCGTTGTGCTTCGCCACTCCCGCTGTTAAAAAATAGATAATAAAAATTGTGTTTTATATTATTTATTTATTGATTTATTTATTTCTTATATTGAGTGCTTTCGTAGAAAGATTGGTAGTGCGCTAGTCTATCATTTTGAGGGTTGTGGGTTCGATTCCCGTCAAAGACTCCGGATATTTTTTGCAGTCAAGTCAGGAGATTCTAGCGTTTAAGGAAAACCTAAAATTATGATTTGCTTAATTTTTTATTCATAATTATTTTTGCAGCAAATACGAGGGCAATTTTAATTTAATAATTCCGTGACATTTTGGATAAACGATATTTTTTATACATTTTATCCAGCGTGTTTATGGTTATCATTTATTCCCTCCAAATAAGATTGCTCAACGCCCTAAAAATAGGCCTCTTCGTTTCCTTCGATCCAAATCTCATACAACCCAGCTGTTTCTTAAAATTTGGAATCAGGAAACAGTCGCAGGGACCAGATCAGTGTGGTAGCAGTTCGCAAGATAGTTATTGGATTTTACAATAATGACTAAACACGTGTTCTCTGTCTTAATATAACATCACTATTTAATCTTCGCTAGATGAGGTTGTTTTTTCTTCAAACCCATTTTGAATCAGTCCAACGGCTCTGATGTCGATGTGAATGATACTGGGTGTGTCTCAAAAAATGTCCGACTTCCCTTTCTGTGGTGCACTTTATGCCGAAGTCTGTTAGGATTGGGATGGGATGAACCCAACGACACTTCCAGATTTACAAAATGGCACAAAAACTCGTTTAAAGTACTTCCGAACATATCAAAGAATGCTTTGAAGCTCTTATGCAAAATGTGATGTAACATTACATTTTCATTCACCGCTCGCTCAGTATCAGTTCATATGTTTTATTGACTATTCCCGACATGGCAATCTTTTTTGAGCGACCGCAACGTGTTCGTACTAGCACAAACCACGATTTGTGCTGTACGACTACAACGGAACTCAGTAAACCAAACCCTAGAAATTAATTATTTTTACGTGAAAGATAATATTTAATCAGCGCAGGAAATGTACTTGCTTCCATTTTCGTAAAAAAAACAAATAGATGCAGCTTGCTCAAAATTCAGTTAAAGAAAGAAGTATTGCGTTAAAAGTCATGTGCTGAAAATACCAAAGGTCACGGAATTATCATACTGCCTTCGTAGTATTTACTTTGTGTGTGAGTAACCATGTGCCCACTGTTTAATTTTAACCCATTACTTCTTTGAGCAAGGTAATAAATGGTTTACTATGATGAATATTAACAGCCACATCCACTGTTCCTATCTTGCAATTTACTTTTGTACAGCAAACTTACCTGAATAAAATTTGTAGACCCTCTCAAGATAAACGATGATTATTGTTAATTTATTATAGAAGTGGCTATGCCCACTAATCTATAAAAAATCAAAACTTTTAAGTAAATTTATTTTACACTATTTCCATTGAAAATAATAAAGTAATAAATTAATTTGAATAATTTATTTAAATATTTCACCTGCAAAATTATCATATAAACCAATTCCCGAATACTCGAAATATTTAAGTAACTGATTTTAAACAACTTTCCAATTTAAAGTCTAATAATTTGCTCTAAATAAAATTTGTTTGATTGCTGAGAAAAAACAACTAAAATGATTTTCCTTAAAAATTTCTTTTGAAACTTACGTTGGTTTTGAAAATACAACTGTTCGAAAATTCTGGATATACCTACGTATTTATTCAATTTTAAACAACCTTATCGTATATTTTGGAGAACACATAGATTTTTGACAGTATAAGCGACTAAATTTGACAGTGATACACGATATTTAGTAAGAAATGGATGGTTATTTTTGAGCAAATTTTTTAAAGATAAAGATTTTTAATTGGAAATGGTGTAGTTTATTTACGAATAAAATCTGCGTGCTTGCAAATTCACTTCAATTTGTTTTATTAGCGACTTGCATCTCAAGGCGTTATACAAATTATGTTTATCTTTTTTGTGCTCAAACACTAGTTCCAAAAAAAAGAAGATTTTTTAATTAACACTACTCAGTCCCTTTGAATTAAAGGCACTACTGTCTTCACACTACAGTTATTGACACTGCTATCAAATCCTATATTATAGGAATTCTATGGCAATGATACGATATAAAATGATGCAAAAAGCATTCTTTTATTTATGTAATGAATAAATATGTATGTTTTTTGAAATAATGCAAGAAATTGTGCATTTTTATTGCCGATTCCAATAAGAATACCAAAATGAAGCCGACAGCACTCGTACTAATACTTGATAACAACAATAACCATCAACCATTTGCCAACTATAAACACGACTAAAAGTAAAACGATGCAGACACGGTCATTAAACAGTTTTAACCTGTTCAGAAAAAACTCATGTACACAGGCACACACATTGAACTATTAAGCAGTGTTGCCGAAGGCACTATTTATTTTACATTTAAAAAATAGTAGAGATGCATAGTTAGACAGTTTTACCGGTACCGATACTCAAATAAAGTTATCAGCGATACCCTCTAATATGCCTTGTAAATTTATAAAATTCTGGTTATTAAGAGATTATTAGTACTCAAAATCAAAATCAACATCTAAAGAGTTTTTGTTTAAAAAAGCAAAGTATTCTCAAATTTTGAGAAGAAATACGATTTTTATAAATGAGACCATCATGAGAAAATAGTCGCTTAGATTTAACCCGTTTGGAAAAATGTGCTACATATTCAAGTTTGTGTATGACACGGCATTGGGCCAGAAAACAAGCAGAACTGAGTCTCTAGACATATCACAAGGCCTTAGCTAACTCACTAAAGCATATTATCTCTAGGCTTGTCAGAAATGGTACGATGTGTTTTGGAATGCAGAATGAAATTAGGTTCAAGTAGCGCAATAAAACGCTTAAAATATTCGTGATTTGATCATGTGCTGTACCTAAAAAAAATGTAATAGGCTAATATTTGCTGTTCCAATATAAATCTGGATCAATTATATTTTCTAATTTAATTTGTGAAGACTGTTAACAAAAAGCAAGACGTGCTTTAACTATGCAGTAGCTTTGCTAATTGGATTTATAGCCTCTTCAAAGTAAAACTTTCGCCATCTCTTCTATCATTATCAACTCTTCAGTTGTAAGTTCTACTTTGCAGTAAAACTTGTTTTATACTGTATCGTTGAATCGTCAATAAAAATACTGCATATACCACTATATCGACAAACTCGAAGAAGTATCGCCGATATATGTACGGTGAAAACTCGACTAACGGACACCTCCCGTAGGCGAACACCTCTTTTAAACGGACAAATTTCTAAGTCCCTTTGTTTTCCAAGAATGTTTAGAACAGATTATTCTCTTCTAGACGGACACCCCACTGTCCGGACGCGGACACTTTTTTTTCTATATAATACCTCCAGTAGACGGACAATTTGTTGTGTAGTTTTTATGTTCTTTTAACGTGTCCATTTGAGACTTTGTTAATCGTGATGTGTTAATTATTGAAAAATTTATATTGTAGGATGACTAGCCGAAATTCTTTCAAAAGAGAGATAATGAGCGAGTGGTTGCATCAAATTAATCACATCAATCGATAGACAAATTATTTTATTAAAAACATGTCATTAACTAACGTTAGTGACATGTATTCGAACTTTCAAAGAGTATCAGCGTGCTGGATGCAACATGTTTTATGAAAACTGCTTGGAACAGAGTGGAATTTTGAAATAAGTCCACTCATTAGTCATAATAGCATAATTAATAGCACAAAGTCCTGACCTATTTTAATGAACCATCCCATGAACGGACACCTCCCGTTAACGGTCAAATCTGCTGTGACGGTTAGTGTCCGCCTACGGGAGATTTTACTGTATATTATTATAAAATTGCAAAAAAAAAGCTAATATTATGATGTAAAAACCAAAAATACAAAATTTTATGGAAGAAATTGTTTTGATATTGTACGGTATTGAGCTTATATATGATTAGTTATTTCACTTGTGGCAGCTTTTTTGCAATTCCTTCCTTATTCACTTATTAATTTGATCTTCAGCTTTTTATCTCCGTTTTTATCTTCTTAATCGTTTTGAATAATAATGCTTTTGTGTTAATTTTTAGTATAAAAAATGTTGCAAAATGCCAAATCCAGTGAGCACGGTAACTTGACCTGATTACTGTCTTGTATTTATACAACAAAATAATAACGAACAAACATTAACGTGTGAGCTAGCACAATTTCGTGCTGCATTATCAACGATGCTTTTTCGTATACCTTAGGTAAACGTCACTGACTAAAGGCCGGGCTACATAGAATCCGTCATACGTTGTACTTTGACATACTCAACTGAAATCAAAGTAACAACGGAAGAGGTTGACACAATGAGTACTTTGTTGGCGGATATTATTTAATCGGAAAAGAAAACACTTGAAAAGATTGTTTCACCATTTTTCTTAATTTAATTTAATTATTTTGTTGCATTTTCTTTTGTGTTTGCTGCCACTCAACATAAAAATTTAATTTTTAGAGAGAGAAACAAAGAGAAACCAATTTATAGTTCTTAAAAGTTTCCCAACTTTCGTACTTTGCGTGCTGATAGTGACAATACTCATAGAAAACCTATATTTCAACTTTCTTATACGTTGAAAAAGACGACGTGTAACGTATGGGGGATTCTATGTGCCCCGGCCTTAAGTACCGCTCGGCCGGCCTTCATTGTAATTGGAATAAACTATGTTTAAAAACTTTACTTTTGGCAAATTTAGTTTCCATCTCTCGGACTTCCACAAACGCGTGAATTAGAAATCCAAAAGTGGAAGACTCCGTATAGATTTCTATTTATTAAAATTTTCACAAATGAGGATTTTTTTAAAAAGAAAAAGATTAGTGTGGTGGTGTAATTTTATTTTTAACATTAAATGCAAACATTAATCTGAACAATTGAAACAATTAAATTAAACAAAAATTTCCTTATCCATTTGTTGATAACAACACGAAAACGACAACACTGCTTTAATGCACTTACTTCTGTCATTCATTTTTTTCTCTTTAATACTCTCCTTTCTTAACGGTGCGTCATCGCAGTATGTGCCCAAAGAATGTCATACAAACATATGTATGTATGTATGCAGATAAAGATTTCTCAATGATCATTTGCAAATCCAGTTTAAAAGTGTGTGTTCATATGTATATGTTTGTTGGGTATTATCTGCTTTAACAAAATTGACATCTCAGCGTGCAATTTGTATGGTGTTTTTACCTCAAGCTATGTATTTATGTACATACATACATGCATACGTAAATTAAGAGAGGTTTTTTTATATATCTATTTGCTTTTTAAACTGACTTACCGTCTTGTAAGTTCAGGCATACGTACAAACATACATACATACATACATACATACATACATTTTATTGTTGCCATATACAATATTTTTAATCGTCGTTGTTGTTGTCGGTAAGAAAGAATAAAAACGAAAATGAACAAGTCTGGAAAATCGGCAAAAATATTGAAAGTGTTGCTACATAAGTACATATGGATGTATGTATAGATATTTGGATATATACATACATACGTATAAAAATGCATAAGAGCCTACAATTTTAAAATAAATAAATGAATGAATGACTCGACTTATTGGCAATATGGACATAATGTTGATGATGACTGGTAAAGACAACTCGGTTGGATTTTATGCTTTTTTTATTGTTATTTTTTTTTTAAATTAGTCAAGCAACGATTGTTGATTTTTGGTGTTGATTTCATTTAACAGATTATAATCACCGCTTTAAATTGTACAAGTATGTTAGAGAAATTAACTCTTAAAAGTGGTTTTACACGACGTGTGTTTGTCATATTACTTGTTAGTGATATGACAAGCCTGTGACCGTGACCTGTACTAACGCAGTTAACCATTTGTAGGCACCCAGATTATATCCAAGGTCCTTCTTGCTTGGTCTTCCTGCCTACTTGTGGTGAAAATTTTCAGAGTATTTGGTGGGAATCGAACCCACAACCCCGGACTCATAGACTAGCACCCTACCTACTAGCCCACCGAGGCACCCAAGCTAAATCTTAAATTGTGAATGTTTTGAAATCACGCTCTTTCTTCAGTGTTAAAAGCGTTTAAAATTGATTTGAAAATAATTTGAGCTTTCTCAACAAAAAACTGTAAATTTATCTAAATTTGGCAAATATATATATCAACTATTTTTCAAATGTTTTTCTAATGCGAATTAACGAAAAAGTAAATGTGGAAATATATTTTTAAATTCATTTCTTTTTTTCAGGGTTTTAGTTAATTTTGCTACTAGGGCAATTTGCTAATTCTTCCATAGCTTTTTGGATAAAATATTTTTTGTTTTAGCAGAAAAGTGGACTTTAAACCCAATCCCCTTAGTATAGCGCGTTTCTAGTCTTTTTATTTCCTCCAAATAATAATATTTCTGAAAGCCCTCCAAATAAGCTGTTGGGTTACCTTCATAGATTGATAGGTGGTAGTGCGTTAGTCTATTAGTCTGGGAGTTGGGGATTCGATTCCCACTAAAGACTCTATATTTTCTTTCGACAAGCCAAGAGATTTGCAATTAGCGTTGTCTTACAAAAAAAGTTTCTTTTTTTCAATGTTGACCTCTTCTTTGTGCCCAAATTTTTTACCATCCAGAAGTTTTTAGAAGTTACCAAAAAGGAAGTATATGCAAGATGCTAAGTCTGAAGAAATTGTGAACAATTAATGTATTTCGGTAGTGCTATGCAAATTTATAACTGAATAGTGCTAATAGAGTGAAAAGTATTAGCTAACACTATTTGTATCAATAAAATTAAATTTTAAGATCACATTCAATTTAAAACGAAGTCAATCTAGCGTTAAATACCCTTGTTAATAATTTCTTAAGTTAATTTACTAAAATCGATTTTTTAACACAGCCTCTGCCCAATTTGTAAGCCTACAAGAACATATTGTATGTATGTATGTATGTAAATAAATTTCAGTACAATTAATCATTTCGTTTAATTAACCTTAATCATATTTTAATTAATTACCGGTATGTTTTATACTTTATAGTATGTCAACATCTACGTACATACATATATTAAATGTATTCACACCTACTGCCCACGTGAATGATCATTTCAGTGTGGCCGGCCGGTCTTCCTATTGTAGCTCTTGTTACGTTTACACGTTTACATTGAAGTAAAAAGAAAAAAAAAAAACAAATGGAAAAAAAATTGTGCCGTAATAACTTGAGTTACAACAACCACAGCCGGTGTTAAAATACACAACGCTTCGGCAAAACGACGTTGACGGTGATGTTGTTACCGATCATATTGTTGTTTATTTTATTTTTGCCTTTAAGTATTAAAAACATACATATGTACATACAAACTTAGATTTTACCTGAATCGAATGTATAAGTAATAACGCACATGCATACGTATAGACTTACATACTCGTGCACATAAAAAGGCCGGTAATAAGTTAAGTACTAAATAATTACCAGAAAATAATATTAAGCATTCAGAACACACATACTCATATAGCGCATTGATCACCACTTCCCAGCAAACACAAGGTCAAGCGTTAGTTTTTCGAAGATATACAAAAGTTTGAATTTTAAGTGTCCTTGTCATCACTATTTCTGACTCGTGGCACTTAATGCGTTTATTTAATTTGGTATAAAATGTCATTTGAAGTCAATTCAATAATTTTCTTATTTTATACGATCAAGACACCATACGATACCATATAACACACATCATTGCAATAGGCGCGTTTTTGTTCACTTACCTTTATAATACGAGAGCAACTTGACATTTCCGTTACATTTCGGATAAAGAATATTTTTTCGGCAAAAAAAAACGTTATATTTCTTAAGCGCCTTACATTTAGTGCGGCGTCTTTCTAGTTTTTATATACCCTCCCAACATTTTTTAAGGCCCTCAAATTAGGCGTTTGTGTCAATAATGACCTGAGATATACACTGTTTGGATTATTCTTGGTCTCTGGTGTGTTTTGATGGATCCACATTTGGATTGTTCGTGTGTATTGCCCAACACTGCTTTGAATTGGTCATTTATGGTCTATTGTGAGCAATCGCAACATCTATCTAACGGATAGTTTTTTAAATTCAAATATTCCTGAAATATGTATTGTACCCTCTCAATTGAGATGCCTATAGTCTTAGTCACCTCAAGCACTTTTATTCTTTTTAACCATTGAAATTTTTGGTACAGGGTCGGTTCCCATATCACTTATCTTTCCTTTCTTTGATTTTCTTAGGCCTTATACACACAAATCACACTACTATCGGCACACCCTTTAATTTTTAGGTTTATTTTTTCAGATTTGTTTATATAGCGAGCTAAGTTTTAATTACTGCTTGCATATATGTTTAGCGTATTCCTCCTACCATTCAAGAAATAAGCACATATTCGTGAATAACACGTCTCTTTCGGAACAACTTATAAGTTTTAGTATTTGCTACTATAGCGGCTACAGTTATACACCTTTTGTGAAAATTTCAGGAGTCTACCTATTACGGTTCCAGAGATAAAAGGCGCTGACAGACGGACAGACATTGTAGCGAACACAATAGGGTTTCGGTTTTACCCTTTGGGTACGGAACCCTAAAAAGTAGTTCAAGTACGCAATTTTACTGATTTAAAGCTACTGTAAACTTGACAGTACCTTTAATTATAGCGAGATGTTTTAAACACTATTTACAGAACTCTACAATAATTTTACATAAAGACTATGTTCCTGAGTAATTACCCGGAGATGAGTTGCTCTATATAAAGTAAATAAAATAAACCATAACTGAAGCACTATAAAAGTAAGAGTCTTAAAATTTGGTGTTGAATTCTTTCAAAGCAAAATCGAACAAAATATTGTCAGGTCGCTTACGAAGTGGCGGACGCAGCTAGTAATTCATTCAAATATCAAACTTGAATGTTTGCTGGGTATTCACAGATAACCGAGTAAAAACTATTGGACAACTCTTGGTTGCTTTTATTTTAATACACCAAATATTAAATGAACAATTTAGTATATGAGTACACACTCATGTCCATCCATACATACATATGTACATACATATATGTATATATGACTTTAATACGATCTATTATTAAAGACTTTTGAATTATTGTTCTATGCTTTAATTGTTGCTGTGTGATTAGTATTTTAATGTGCCATTTGTTTTTTTTTTTTTCTTAATAACTGGACAAAAAATGTATTTATAGAACATTAAAGCAATGCTAGGAAATAAATATTTTAAAAATAAAAAACTGTTCGTTTAAAATGTGGATGTATTAATAAAATCAACAATAAATAATAGAAAAATTGTTATGAAATATATGTATAATAAATTTTAGTTGCGATCTCGTACTCAACATTGTGAGCCCACGGAATACCAATTATACTGAAAACTGTTCCCTTACTGCAAGATTGGCTAAAAGTGAGTGATTTTGAGAGAATAGCAAGCAGTCTTCTACTTGCTTGAAACAGCCCAAACCTTTTCTTCGGGCAGATTTTGAAAATACAAAACAATCAGCTGCTTGAAAATAAACAGTAGAAACTGTTATTTAAAAGTTTTATCATTAAAGATTAATAAATTATAGTTCCAAAATATGCTAGGAAATTTCATACATACAAAATATTAGCGTTTTTAATTTTTCCATTTTCGAATGTAATCAAAACGTACTTTTTTGAGCGTTTTTGTCTCTTAGAGTGTTTATTTTTGTTTTCTCTCATTTTACCGAACTTTTTCCAAAAAGTACAGGATCGCATCTATTAATTAATGTTCAAATATTACATTTGAACCTCTTCAGAAATGGTTGATTGATTACGATAAATATCATATGCCAAAAAATCCATCTCATTTTTTTTATATGTGATTGCTTGCTACAAGTCATACTTGGAATTTTTTCATTGGCAAATAGTTACAATGAAAAAAATTGTAACTACCATTTAATGCTACTGATTTATTTTTAATTACAATTGTTTTTACTAATGGTAATGGAAATGCAATGAAATTGTATAGTTACTAATTATAATTAATGAAAAAATCATTGTTTTTATTAAACACATATTAATTATTGCTGTAGGTTTTAATAACATTACCCTAGTTTTGAAAATCTGTACTATGAAATCTCCAACGGGTTAAAAATTTTATTGTAAAAGGGTTTTTTATTCTTCTTCTGATTTTTGTTTGTTTTTATATGAGGCCAATAATGATAATGCTTTTTTATAATTTAATCATTGATTAATGGTAATGATTTAATTTTTTTAAATAATTATTAATGAAACTTTTTCATTAAAAACCATTACCATTAATGAAAACAATGGTAATGAAAAAAAAAATTATTTGCATTATTCAAAATTCAATGCTAATGAAATTGTTAATTAATTACTCAATCTAATTAAGTAGTCCCTTGTATGCTACAAATCTGTGGCAATAAGGAATAAGTGCTTAATTCGACTTAAGCAAAATTAAGTTATTGACACCTTTGAAATCTTCGTACTTAAAAGTACCCACGTACAAATTTTCAATTGTTTTGTACAATTTTTCAGGAAGTTATAGCAAAATAGCTTTCTACTTATCTTTTTTCAATGTCGAATCGCATTTGGAAAAAGGCTTAAGAAACTAAAAACTATTTTTGGAAATCATAAAAACTTCTTTCACAACTTATTAATTGCAACGCCTGCGTACTTTTGGTAGATATAACATATTTTTCCAAATCATACGTTTGACTCGCATAGGTAAACTTTAAAGATAAGTTATTATTTTTTTTTTTTTAAATTTATTTTAAAGTTTAAAATTGCTCTTCTACAAAACTTAAAAATCAGACTTACACACTTTTTCCTAATTGCCACAGAAATATTTTTATTAACAATTAACAAAATTGCAACAATTTAAAATTTTTCGAGGCGGATTTTGTAAATACAAATAAATACAAATTTCTATCAGAAATTAAAACTGCCTATTTTAAGGCTGCATTAGTTTTTGCACTGTTCTACGCACACAGTTGCCTACATCAGCGTTGCCAAATATAAAAATGTATGTGTTTTTGCTGTTTTTCGAAGCATGGAAAAGTTTTTTAGTTTTAATGTTAAGCAGAGAAACAAGTCATCGTAAAAACTTGGCGGCGGCGGGTGGGCAAAAAATTTTCGGCAACGGCTGAAAGTCAGATGAAGCCTGTTTACAAAAAGAACAAAAATAAACACTTCCATTTATTGATAATTTTTTTACTTAAAAGAAGTAAATGTTACAAATTAACTTGAAATATTTAAAAAATTATAAAAAAATTATAAAATTATATATAATATTTAATTATGTTATGATTTATATATAATGTAAACACAAAATTATATTTTTTACTGTTTGAAAAAAATGTAAGTTTTTATAACAGGTAGGTAGGTATCTTCTATCAAAATCTTCAATTGTTTTGATTGAGTGTTTTTTCTTAAAAGAAATTTGTTATTAGGATATGTATGTATGTACATACATATATATACAATGTGAAAAAAAGAAAAAAACTTATATCTTTTTGTGCCATTTTCAACAAAACTATAATCACTAATAATTATTTCTGTGGAAAAACGGTTTCATTTTAAGCTCTGGAAGGTTGTAATTCATATTTTAATGTTGCCAGTCGTAAAAAATATATGTTGATTAACTTGTAAGGCTGGCATTGCTTTTTAGGTAAAAATTACCATATAAATGCAACTCTATTAACAATCAATTTTAATTAAAAAGCTACAAAGTTTAATTTACATTTCTTTACTAATAGAAATTTGAATATACAAAATTTAAAGTACGACAAAACCCAAAAGAAAAATGTCGGCTAACATTTTTGAGTCGTGACAAGCCGCACTCTTCGGCGGCGGCTCGATTATTTAAAAAAAAGTCGGCGACGGCTGTTTCGTGTTTCTCTGCTCCGAAGTTACTTGTTGCTGCTGCTTTGGTAAATATAACAGTGACTGGGCATGTATTTTGTTTGCATCTCTGATTACACACTGTGTAATTTTTTAAGTCATGGCAAAATAACCATATACGGACACCACTACGTCATAAAAGACAAAAAAAAAAAGACGCCTGTCTCCCAGTTTTGTCCAAAGTCCTCCAGGTTTTGTTTTATGGGCCCTCAAAGATGTGGGGCCTCGATGTCATTTTTGTAAAAAAATTATCATTTACTCAAGCTCATATTTTGCAAACCGTTTGGAATTTTGGTCTTTTATCACGTAGTGGTGTCCGTATATGGTTATTTTTTTCCGTGTTGCACTGTGTTACACAGGCAAAGTTTTCTTGAAGCAAGTCTCATTTTTGTTGGAGAGAAAAAGATCTGGGAGGCTACTGCATATTTCGATTCAAAAGAAATTTTTTTCGAAACACAATGTTAAAGTCATAAAAATTCGAATGATTTCCTTTTCGAATCGAAATACGCAGAAACCTCCCAGTAAATCAATATTTTCTCTTCTACAAAAATCAGACTTGTGGCAAGAAAACTTTAACTTTGTGAACTATGTATGTAGTATAAAAAATAAAATCAAAAAAACATTTCGTGAAACTACCATTTACATATGTAAATAAACAAATATTTTATGTAAGAACTTGTAAAATAATCATGAAATTTAGACGGCGATCCTCTTACTTGGCAACGTTGGCCTACATGCTAATATTTTTTGAAAATTTTATTTTGCTCTGAATTTAACTAGAGATGGGTACCGTTCACCTGATCTGAGTAGCGTGAATCAAGTGTATTCACGCTTGACAATATGTATGCATGTATAAGTACTCCTACAACCACATGTCTACCAAAACATGTTTACTTAAAAACAAAGAACAGAAAAATATGCAATAACGGGATAATTTTGATAAAATGGTTGGAGAATGAAACTGTTCTCTTCCCAGAATGTTAAAGTAACAAACCAGCAAACTTTTGCACTCACTTTCATAAAGATACGTAATAACAAAGTTATTAACATGGCAAAAGCAAAATCTAAAAATATAAAAGTACGTATTATTGTTATAAAAAAACAAATACATATAACAATTCAAAAAAGTTAAAGAACTTAAATTAAGCCCACACGTACACAGTCATACCAGCACAAACACATACAAGTTTTACGAGTTTGTAAAGAGAGTAGAGAACAGTTTTTGTTTTTTATACTTCAAATTAATGCTACAGCTAACTTCAGTGAAAAACGAATTTATTTTTTCTGTTTATGTATAGGTATATACATATGTATTTACTGTATGTAGGTGGATTTTCTGTATAAAAGTGTGTGTGTGTGTAAGTTTTTTTTAACATTTATATTAAGTTTTCAAACAAATAGAAAATTTGAGCTTGTGCGCTGTAAGAGGGTTTAAAAATATATAATTTTATAGGAATTTGCGCAGTGGAAATATTCACAGAGTATTTTTATAACCATTTAAAGGAATACTGCAGTACAAAGTTTTTAGTAAATGAAATATAGCTACATATGTTGTTGTTACTTTCGTTATGTAGATATATTTTTTATTGTAACAGTATTTGTTATGTAAAACCTTCATACATACATACTTATGTACGTAAAACAAAAATATGAAAAGATATAACCGTTATAAAAATAGACGCTGATAACACTATGATGCTTTTAAATACTTTAATATCATGTCAGCCTAAAAGTGTGCTATATAAATACATATATTTTTCTTTCTTCAATAATCATATTTAAACTGGACTTCTCCATGGTAATAATTTTGTCACAATTAATAATTGTGTCACAACGGGACCACTAGGACCCAAGTGAGTCGGTTTCTGATCATAGAACCGGCAACCTACATACATATATTTTTCTTTCTTCAATAATCATATTTAAACTGGACTTCTCCATGGTAATAATTTTTAATTTCTAGTATGGTCAGTCTTACATATTAATTGAAACTTTCCGAACCGGTCCATAACCAGCTGGATGAACGGGAGTCCATAACCAGGCTATTGACACGCCAATGGAAATTGAGCAAGATGTATTTGAAGATGAAAGAGAATAAAACTGATATGGTTGAAGAAAATCCACCAACATCAAGCACAACAGAAAGTATGATTGCACGTGATGGTACACCACCTGTTTGTCAACAAAAAGGGAGTCACAACATCATTAGAACTCGCAGTGGTCCGTTACAAATGACGGAAAGTATGACTGGTATGCAATGCTTCAAGAATTATTTTACAATAGAAATGGTCGATATAATCGTGCGTTATACCAACAAAAAAGCCAATTCCACTTATGATGCCTAAAATGAAGCAAACCCAACAAAGCGTCAATTGAAGTGGAGGGATATGCATTCATTGGAATGCTGATAATGGCAGGCGCAAATCATTCAAATGATGAAAATGCAAGGGACTCGTGGACGCAATTGTCTCATCCTCTATTCCGCGCAACAATGGGATTAAACCGCTTCTGGGATCTTATCCGTTTTATACGTTATAATAACGGAAGAAGAATAAACGAGTGGCAGCGCACAGACAAAGCTGCTCCAATACGAGATGTTTGGATAAATATTATGTGCCTTCAAAAAATTTAAAAATCGACGAACAATTGTATCCATACCGTGGCTGAACGAAATTTACCCAGTATATTCCATCGAAGCCTGCGAAATACGGTATCAAGATATGGTGGATATGCAAATCTAAAAATTCATATCCTCTTTATGGCCAAATATATACTGGCAAACAAGACAGTGGTCGCGAAATTGGTGTAGGCGAAGATTTGGTTGGGCCATACCACGGTAGCAGACGTAATATCACCATGGAGAATTTTTTTACAACGCTGCCACTGGCAATGCAGCTGATATCCGTCAGACTTAGCATTGTCGGAACACTGCGGCGAAACAAAGCCTATATACCAAGACGATAAGAGGTGGACCATTGGGACAGAGGAAAACAAATTCCGTAATAATGTTGTCGACTATGCATGATGATGCAACTGTAGAAGAAAACGGCAAACCAGAAATCATTAATTTTTATAACAAAACGAAAGTTGGCCTGGATGTTATGGAGCAGACGTTTCGGGAGTATACCACACAGAGACACACAAAAAGGTGGCCTTTGTCGTTTTTGTACAATATGCTTGATGTTAGTGCTTTCGCGGCATATGCTATATTTTTATGCTATAACAACACGGAGAAAACGCTTTGTGCGTAAACTTGCTGAAGATTTGTTTGCGCCAATAATAAAAGAAAGAGTTAACTAATCGCCAAGTAACGCGCCACTTTTCCACCAAAACAGCAATTGAGAGCTTTTTGGAAAGACCAGTGGAAACAGTAACCTATACCGAGCAACCATCTACTTCTACGGCCGCTTTTACTGAATGCAGGAAGCATGCCAGATAAAAGGAGAAGAAAGCCGAGAAAAGTCAGCAGCGTTTGCAAAAAACCAGTTTGCGATCAACATATCATAATATCAATATGTTTTCCATGTTTCAACAATGACTCAATATAAGACATCAAATATTAGAAATAGTTAAAATGAATAAAATATAATTCTTCTGAAAGGCTTTCGTAATATTCATGGAGGTTCCTAAGGGTCTCCCTAACACTTTTTTAAATGCTCGCCATCAGCATACCAGCTGCAGTGTTGGTATGAAAAATTCGCGGACAGTGGCTCCCTCCTGGAAGCGCGCATTCGCAACTTCAAGCCTGATGCGGCAGGGGTTCCCGACCTCCGATCCTAATGAGTGAAGGCTCATTTTTCATCTTTTAACAAAAGGAAAAAAATGGGGGGTTGGCAACCCTGAATTACGAAGTTTATTTTTCACCCTATAAATAACGGACTCTAAAAAGTATATTTACTTTACCCTATTTACATATTTATAACTGCTCTTGCTAAAAAAAAGTACATACGAGTACACGCTGTTATCTAATAAATAGATTTTAAGCTTTACTAACATACTATAGGCTCTATGGTACCAGTAAAAGATTTGAAACATTAAGCGTTCCCAGAAATTTTGCTTATTACTGTCTTTTATTTTTTCAAAATACGTTTATTTAGTACAAGCTGTGCCCGCCACTTCCTCAGCGTCCTTACAATATTTTGTTCGAATTTTCATTGCAAGTAATTTTCACCAAATTTTAAGACTCTACTTTTATAGTGCTTCAGTTATAGTTTATGTATTTACTTTATATAGATGTACCCATCCCTGGGTAATTATAATATAATATAATTGTGAACCATGGTATAATAATACAGGTACATATATGCAAGGCGAATTCAAAAAAACTAAGCAACCCATTTTTGCCCAACTGTGTCAAAATATTGTATTAAAATATAAAGAAAAATGTAAATAACATGAGCTGTGTTTGCAAACACTTATAATAAAAATAATTAAACATTAGATTAAAAAATAAAACTAGTTTACATAGAAATATAAAAAAAAATTAAAAAGAAATTTAAAATTATAAAGATCAATCTCTAATAATTAATTTTGTGCAAGATTAAAATTGCGTAAGTTCAGTTTTCAAAGTTATTCGGGTTGGTCACCTGGTAATAGCTATAATATAAAGATAACCAATTCACTCTGTAATTATTCTAAAGACCCTTTACATTGTGGGGTTCAATATACGACTGCTGAATACGTTTCGCCTTTATTAAGGGACTCTGTAGGACCCTGCAGATATAGGAAAGACACCTAAATAAATTTGCAGTTCTTGTGAACTAAATCTAACGACCCTTAAGCCGATATGGCTGCTTTAAGCAAGTCAGGAATTGATTGGGCTGCATATGGTCCTAGCGGCATCATTAAATCCAGCTGATCATGTTATTTTATTGTCATTAGGTTATGCCGCATACCAAATTTCCGCCTACGAGAACTTATTTAAATTTAGTTGAAAAGTTTTACTTAAAAACATATATGTAAGTACATATATTTTTTCTTTTCTTTAAGTAAACATTGCAAGTTAAATAAAGGTTTGAATAAAATACAGCAAAATAGTCCACAATGCAGTGTGTAACATAAAAATGTGTATTTTTTAATTATTATTAATTTTTAAGTGCGCGAACAGAGTTGTATACAAGGTTTGACATTTTCAGATAAGCAAATTTAAGCAGCTGATCCAACAGTTTTACCTGCATTATTATGCAATGATTGTGAACATATAAAATCAAAAAAAATTCTATCAAAGCATTGAATTCACATAAAAACAACCCAAAATATAAAAAAATACCGGGAAACACATTGTAGGTATCATTAGGTATCACGCGATCACGCAACGACCGCAGCAGCACAGCAATGCAGTAAGCTCAGCACACGCAACAAGGGACGCAGCACACAATATAAAAGCGATACGACGGTCAGATCGAGGCATTACACAGGCCGACGTCAACGAGAGCTCAGCGGTGAAAGTTATAGAGAAAGTGCTACAGCAAAATTCGCACACAACATTGGCAACTGACAATTTCAATATGCATTGTGAAAATATTGATTTATTTTGCTACGTTTGCGGTCATCAAATCAGAAAAAAAAGTTCTACAAGATTGCAAAAGGAAAAGAATCTTTTAACCAGTGAATTCAAGAGAGTTGTTTTTCGACGAAGTAGACTTGACCGGTAAAAATTACACACCTAATACAGTGTGTCGCCAATGTTATAACAATCTCATTGCATGGTTGAGTGGAGGCAAACATAGTATGAAGTATTGTAAGTCGGTAAACTGGATTAATCTCCCAGGTGATCATGATGAAACCAGTTGCTATACATGCGTAAATTACAAATGTGGTCTAAATCGCTATGCTGAGAGGAACAAAATTTATAAAGCAACTGTAACAGCCACACTACCAGTGCTTGCACCTGAAAATTTTGTATCACCAAGGCCGCCAACTCCAGATCGTAGTACAGAATGTACAGGAATGACTAGAGCAAGTGGTGTTACTTATGAAGATCCAATTGATACCGATTATGAGCCCCAACAGGGAAGAGATGGACCTGAACAGGGGAAAAAAGGTAAAAAAAATTGAATTTTTTTTAAAGTTTTTTGCGATTTTGACCTTGAAGATGAAGTTTTTTTTGATTTTATATGTTAACAATTTTGTTATATGTTAACAATTTTTGCAAAAATGACATCGAGGCCCCACATCTTTGAGGGCCCATAAAAAAACCTGGAGGACTTTGGGCAAAACTGGGAGACAGGGGTCTTTTTTTGGTCTTTTATGACGTAGTGGTGTCCGTATATGGTTATTTTGCCATGACTTAAAAAATTACACAGTGTGTTATTCAAGAACAAATTATTGTAGAATTCAGTAAATAGTGTTTAAAATATCCCGCTTTCAGAAATAAAAGGCGCTATATAGTTTGAAGTACCTTTATTATCTCTTTGAAATACGATATATTTTCGGGAAAAAAGTATCCAATATTTGAACCAAGATACTTATACTAAGGTACCTCCTCACAAAATTTTATTAAAATGTATACAGTAGGTAGACAAAAATTCTAAAAATTGCTGTATTATATTCCATTTTGATTACTAACTGCATCAGCAACAAAATTTTAAAAAAAAATTCATGTACATAAATGGACCTGTTTCAGTTTAATTATATGTGTAGATTTTCAATGTCAATAAAAGTAATTCGCGTTAATTTTTTTTTTCCTTCTATTTAGGCCCTTATTATAACTTTCCAAAAGCTAAAGTTAGGATTTTATCGGAGAGATAAGTATGTAGTTTTTTGTTATAATAACGAGGGTAAGGCTCGTGTACTACAATTTGCCTTTAAAGAACGTGACAGTTAAAGGTTATTTTAAGCTTAGTTATTGGCAATAATGGGTCTTAGTCCAGTGCATATCTTTTATTCAATGGTGACCTATTCCTTTTATCATTCAAATCTCTTAAGCACCCAGCCATTTTTACAAATTTGGAAACAGAAAATAGTCGCAAAGTGCAAAATATGCTGTTTTTTGTTATAATTTTATGTGGATGTGTACGAAAATGAGTGTTGTTAACAAATTTATAAACCATTAGGAAAATTTCAACAATTTAGGCACCTTATTTGTGGAACAAGATTAACGTGACTACCTGCCTACTCGGCCTAACCTCACGGTGGTCTTACCACCGAGTGAAACTTAGGCGTAGACTAGCGCCCCCATTGTGTAGTATAACAACACTTTACGATTGCTACCAATCGCTTTTTGTGTGTGATACAGTCACAATGAGTAGCAATTTATATAATATGGCAAGCCTTTCCAAGGCAATCCTAGATCCACATTATAACCTCTTGCTTAGGGGTTTGGAGACTATCCAAACTCCGTCTGTTGAGAGTGCAACAGCACACTTGATCGACCTTGCACCTTACCTACGTAATCGATCTTAAACCACAACCACCACGTGTACCTCCAAAGGGGACCTCACCAATAACCGGTCACAGAGAGGATAGGCTCTCTGTGGGGCCACCGATTCCCGTGGTACCAGTCCTTTGGGCACTGGTCGGGCCTCGAAGAGAACCCGTGATTTTACTCACAGACCTTTTCTTCCAGATTTAGGCTCTAGGAACCCTAGCGTCTGGTGCCCCTATTTTCCCCGAGTGAACCGCGTCAAAGCATTTGCCATATTCCTGCAGTGACAATTGGAACCCTTGGGGGTAAGGCACCTTATTTATAGCACTTTACTTGTAAAGTCAAATACTGTATGGTGTCGGCTCGCATTTGATTTCTTCTCTAACACATTTAACCATATTTTTGACCGTTTCATGGTTCATCTTTGTATGCAAAATGCATTACATACAAGATACAAAAAACAAGATTCACGCAACTATTTAAAATTGCTATGAAATGAGAACGGTTTTGTTTATTAAATATGTACATACAAACTTTACAGTTACCGTTACGTGTTTTGGTATTTGAGGGTTATAAAAAGGATAGACTATCTAATAAATATATATCTATATATTTATTAGTAGTCGTTAGTGTGAGTGCAATTAGCAACATATTTATATGTAGGGGTGACAGACATTCGTCCTCTTTAAGCCATATTAATCTCTTTCTCTGGCATACTCTGTGGGTGGCAATGACTTTTTATTATTTATAGAAATTATGAAACGTTATTCAACATTAGAGAGTAAAAGTTACATGCATCCATTACAACACTACAGCTAACAACGAAACCTGAGAATAGTGTGTAGTAAAAGGACGATTAAGAGAAATAAATCAGTGATGTGTAGAAAGACAACTTAACCTAAATAGAATGCATTGAAATGTAGCAATTTTTAAGTAAAGAAAATAATATTTTTTAAGGTAATTTTCGTTTTCATAAAAAAATTGTGATTTATAAGTTTAGGCAGTTACTTAGGAAATTATAAACATTGTACAATCCACGACTGGAATGGAATGTTTGTACATTTCAAATATGAAATGTACAATGGTTTTGACTTATCACAGTCCTCCTCTCGTACTACGATAATCAGGTTTTACTTAAGATTTTGACACTTCAAAGAAAAAGTTTAGTTTTTAAGGTCAATGACTTTATTAATTCAAATTAACTTTAAGCTACATACATAAATGAGATGTTTAATTATTACATACATATGTATGTACATACTTAGTACTTAAGAAGACACAAACATCTAGACATATGCATATAAATAAATATGTATTTACTTATATATCGGGTTTTCCAACAGGGACGCTACAAATGTAGAGCGACAGGGACAGCAGACGATGCCATATTTCATGCCGCTCTTTTAACATTTCTCTTCAGTAAGGTTTGACATTTCACGATGGAAAGATATACGAGCCAACAACGATTCGAAATTATTAAGATTTACTACCGAAATTCGGAGTCAGTAGCCTCAACGTCGTTCTCAAGCGTTGGGCAACTCATTGACGTCGTTGTGGCGAAATTCGCGAAAAGTTCTTGGTAAATGTATTTTAAATAATAATGAACTAAATCTAGGTGTTAAAATTACATAACACTATTTATCAATACTATATGAGGGATGTTTACCTATTTATGCATATACATATGTTTACATACATATGTACACATGTAATTAGTAGGCGATGAACTCGTACATATAGTAAATACATATGTGCTTTATCGGTAAATTTAATATTTAATTAATTGTAAAGTGCACAATATACATCGTATGTATGTAATAACAAATTTATACATAAACTACTTACTGCATACACTTGTTATATACAGTTATGTATATAAAATGCCATTTGTAATAATTATGTACATATATATTTATTTTATATATTCCGCAAATATTTAAGACAGAATAATTTAAATTACAAATTATGTAATCAATAATACAGAAAAATTGATACATTTCATTTTAGACATTAATAGAATGTTATCGTCCCTTAGGTTAGGTTAGAGAGGATCATACATGATTGTTTGTGTGTAGGTTCACAAGACCATTACTGATCCATAGTGACTCCTCTGATATTTTCCAGTGTCTATAGTTCTGTTCTAATCAGTCCCTCAAAGTAGTCCAGTGGGCCTCGCAAATTTGACAATCAGCATAGCTTCCACACCCCTCAAGTCTTCAATATTCTGAAAGAAAAAAGAGCCAAAACACTTATTGCGTCTGTGTGATAGTGCAGGACATTCACAAAGATAGTGGAATGTATTTTCCTCTTCGTCGCCACACCATCTGCAAATATCATTATCACAAAGTCGAATCTTTCTTAAGAAATATCTGAGATCGTTATGTCCTGTTATAATACATTCTCAGTTCAGACTTACTCATACGTAACAGCTTATCCATTTCCCCATTACCCTTTTCCCCCAGCAAGGATTTCGTCTGTGTGCATCTCAATGAATAATTCCCCATTGAGTCGGCATCACGTCCAAATTGTTCCCTTATCCCATTCATTGAATCGAGACCAGGATATACGTCCACACATCTGACATTTGTATCCAAATCAGCTTCAGCTCGTGCCAACTCGTCTGCAGCTTCATTTCCTACGATATTGTAATGACCGGGTACCCAGCACAGTTTCAGTGTGTATTGTTCGTTGAGAGCTTGAAGTTCTCTGGGACAACGGCTGACTACCTTCGATCTAATACGCCTATTACCGAGTGCTTTCAAAGCCGCCTGACTATCTATGTGATTTTACCAGATAATATCGGCCTGATAGATAGTAACCTAGCAGCTTCAGACACCGCAAAAATTTCGGCTTGAAAAATGTTGCATAGGTTATCATCCAGTAGAGTGACCGCAACTTATATGGGGCAATAAAAATGTCGGAATCTTGTTCGTCTTAACCCCACAAAACGAATCGCCTTTTCAGATATTGGGATAGCCAAAATTTGAGCCCAAAATTGCGAAATTGTACTCATCATCCGTCCCTAAGAAGCATCAAGAAAATAATAATAATAAATTGGAATAATAATATAAAAAACTCACCAATATCAAAATATTCTTCTTGGATTTGTCGGTTAATTCTTTCAAGTTCCTTTTGCGCCTTGATTTCTTCAGCTCTAGATAACTGGCGATCTATTCCAGACATGCAACGTGGACGGCCCTTCTGCCTCTGTTTCACGAGAAAAGCCTTATCTAAAAGGTGTTTTTTTAAGCTAGATAGAACTTTAAATTGTAAAAAGTAACACAAAAAATTAAATTTTGATGAAACATTTTTTTTTATTTGTTTCAGTATACTCTGACAAATCATCATGAATAGACTTAGGCTTGAACAACGCTACGAAATTATCCAAATTTACTTTGAAAATCAGTCGTCGATTCGCGCAACTTATAGACGACTTCGTCATTTTTATGGCTTTCATAATCGTCCATCTGAACAAGCCATTCGTCGAACTGTGGATAGATTTCGTAACACATACTCTCTAGAGGATGCAATAACACCAACACGTCGAAGGAATGTGCGTACTGAAGAGAATATCGCCGCGTAAACGAAAGTGTGGAAGAAGATCCAAATTTATCGATTCGTCGTCGGTCGCAGGAATTGGGGCTCTGTCCGTCCACTACGTGGAAAATTTTGCGCAAAGATCTCGGCCTACACCCGTATAAGATCCAGCTGGTGCAGGAATTGAAGCCACGAGACCATTATATGCGCCGTTCTTTCGCCGATTGGGCTCTAGAGCAGTTGGCAACTGACCCGTTGTTTTATCGCAAAATTGTGTTCAGCGATGAGGCGCATTTTTGGCTTAACGGGTTTGTTAATAAGCAAAATTGCCGCATAAGGAGTGAGACCAATCCACAAGAGACCCTACAGACTCCATTACATCCAGAAAAATGCACCGTTTGGTGCGGATTTCACGCTGGTGGCATCATCGGACCTTATTTTTTCAAAAATGAGGCCGGAGCTCGCGTTACGGTCAATGGAGATCGTTACCGCACCATGATCAATGATTTTTTGTTTGAAAATATGGATGACATTGATCCGGAGGAGATGTGGTTTCAACAGGATGGCGCTACGTGCCATACGGCGAACGCAACCATCGACTTATTGAAATCAAAATTTGGCGATAAGTTGATTTCGAGAAATGGACCTGTCAATTGGCCTCCAAGGTCGTGCGATTTGACACCTCTCGATTATATCCTGTGGGGCTACGTGAAGTCACAGGTTTATGCTGATAAACCAGCAACAATTGACGCCTTGGAGGACAGCATTGTTCGTGTTATTCGTGACATACGTCCAGCAGTGCTCGAAAAAGTGGCCCAAAATTGGACGTCCAGAATGCGCTTCGTCAAGAACAGCCGCGGTGCCCATATGCTCGAAATCATTTTCAAATGTTAATGTAACGTATTGATCTTTCGAATAAAAAAAAATTTTGATTACAATTTAATTTTTTGTGTTATTTTTTACAATTTCAAGTTCTATCGGGCTTAAAAAAACACCCTTTACTTCCGATTTCATCAGTCAAGGCATCTTGTTGAGCAATATCAAAAAGATCGTCTAACTTTTCAACAAACTGTTTAAATTTGTTTTTGATCGTTTCCGATGTTTTCTTCCTGTCTTTTTGAAGAATTCTCCACTCGACGTGAAGTTTTTTAAGCTTCTTTATTGCATTTTGCTCATCTTTAGCCGGGATTCGAACTTTCTGCCAAAAAATTAACACCTCTCGTATAGTAAGTTTTGCTGATTCTCTTAAGAGTTAATTTTACAGGACGTAAATTATAAAATAAAGCACACAAAACTTGTCGATTTGAGGGTACTTTACAACCTGTGATCTGGTAAATGGGAAAGCCAACAAGAAATATTTTATCCTTAGATCGGCTTTGTACACCTGATGTGGATGCCATTCAAGAGTCTAGGTAAATAGATTTCTATATATTTAAATAAAAATAAAATAATAAATTAATTAAAAATAAAATCAAAATTAAATAAATTAATTAAAATTAAAAATTTATCACATAATAACATAATATATGAAGTATGCTCCTGGTGGCACCAGGTCACGTTTTCGGAGCTAAAGGCTGCCGTAACTCGGTTTGACTCAGAGTTACAACAATTTTGTTCATAACATAAATTTTGAAGAACAAAATAAGCTATCTTTTGTGATATCGTGCGTGTTTTTATTATTTACCGTTCTCGAGTTATGGCTCAATACGTCAACTTTTTGGCCAAAAAATTTGTTTTTTTTTTCAAATTTTGAGCGACGAGCGGCACGTGTTAACGTCGTTTAATCGGGCTCAAATTTTGGCTATCCCAATATCTGGAAAGGGGATTCGTTTTGTGGGGTTAAGACGAACAAGATTCCGACATTGATTTTTTGCGGTCACTCTATTATCCAGTCTAGAACTGTGTCTGAATCCTAATAATATATAATAATATCACATCTCGAGAAAAAGGATTATAGAAGAAAAAGTGTTCCTTTATACCCCATTTTACTGTAAAGTTAATTTTAGAATTATACATCAAGCTAACCGAAGTTAAACATAAATATTCACTTCTATCGTGATTACATTTTCCCTCGAAATATTTCCATTTTCGCTGATGTTCCAATCGTGAATACTTCCCTCAAAATTGTTTCAGTTCAAGAAAAATTTCTCTTAATAATTTTTCTCTCTATTTTGTTGAATTCATTTTTACTGGTGAACTGTATTCATCACGTAAGTATTTACTTATTTTTCTAATTAGAAATAAATATTTAAGTTTGTAATAAATAATTTTTAACATTATCCTCGACAGAATGCAAATTAACAGATGAATTGCATGTAGGTTTATGAAAATTTCAAAAGACATGGTGGCTGAATTTGGGAAGTCGCTTACAGAAGAGCTGGAAATGGAAAAAATAATTGTTACGTCGTCACTTATAATCTAGCGATTAACTTGAAAGAGCTAATAATAAGAATACTCCTCTGCGTTGTGGACATTAGTTATAGACTTTATCATTATAAAAAAATCGTTTTTAGTATTAATTTAACTAATAGATTAAATTTTCTTTTTTTTTTCATTTTAGATCCTTTAATCTACAATAAAAAAACTCATTAAATATGGCTGGTGAACGTCCAAAACGTCCTTTGTCCGGATATATGTTGTGGTTAAATGAACATCGTGAACAGCTCAAAAAAGAAAATCCTGGCAGCAAAGTTACCGAAATCGCCAAAAGAGGTGGTGAATTATGGAGAGCAATCAAGGACAAAACAGTAAGTTTATAAATGTAATTATACATATGTATAAAACTAGTGAGACCACATATAAATTGTTCTGCTTTAAATCATCTTTTAAGCGTATGTGCCCATCTGCAACATAATACTTTTAAATCTCTTAAATAAAATTTTAAAGGGGGTGAAATTTTGGGTCTTTCATCCTTAAACTATACAGTAATCGAATATTTCTACCACGGCTGTCCATGACCTCTATAAAATTTGTGAAAGCATCTTTTGGATATACATATGTATGTAGATATTTTTATCTTCTGATATAACATTTTACTTACTTCTTATTAAGTGAAGAACAAAAATGCAATTTCAATTTTGCCATCGATAGAGGACTAAACACCTACATATGTACATACAAATGAAGCGAAATGTCTCTACATAATTTTTCTGCAAAACAATTCTTTGTTATTCCTTTGAAAACCATTTTATACAGCCGATTATCAGTGGTAAACTGTCACATTTCAAAATTTATCAAAATCGATTTTTTCATAAATCTATTCCAAAGATCAAATATCTACCGACCACGAAATTTTCGTTTGCATCACTGTCTTCTTTTTTAACTGGCAAAATACCGTTGATTTCCTTTTAACAGCTGCTTGCCTGTCCTGAACATTTGTGAATTTTGTGTTGTGACTGTTTATTACACAAAAAAAAAAAGAAAAAAACTACAAGACTAATTTATTTAAAATATAAGGTACAGGGCCGAGGCATACATATATGTATGTATGTATCTAGAAGTGAAAAATCATTTTTACCATACGTAGTATAAGGTAAAGTATAGTTAGTGTTCATAAAAAAAATCGAGGTCGGGATTTCGACGGATTTATACGTTTTGAAGTCTCTTGAATCCATTTTAGTTATTTTCGGGATAATGTCTGTGGGTGGGTGTGTATGCCACTATTTTTGTGGAGTCTGTACAGGTTCATACCGTTTGACATATCAAAATGAAATATGTGCTATATAGTTTTTGGCCATAATCGGGAGGGGGCAAGGGGTAGTTTCCTTTCCCCCAAATTTTGTGAACGGTCAAACTGTATTAAAACTAAATTTAGTATGTGCCTTTTGTATATGGAGATGAAGAGTTGTGTAAATTTTGGGAATAATCGGGAAGGGGCAACGGGTAGTTTACTTCCTCCCAAATTTTGGAAACGCACTACGGGTCATCCGTATGACATATCAAAATGAAATTCAGTATGTGGCTTTGTTTTAAGGGGATGAAGAGCTGCATAAATTTTGGGCATAATCGGGAAGGGACAAGAGGTAGTTTACTTAAAACCCCAAACCGAAAATAATTAATTTCTCGATTCGAATATACTTTGAACTTACATATATTTTTTATGTAATATATCCAAAAAAATGTCTGTTTCCAATGGGTATGGTAAAGTTACGTGTAAGCCACTCCATATTTGTTTCTTCATAATTTAGTTTTTGTTTCAGTTCTTAAATTAAAACAACTTTGTTTTTGTTTTTTTTTTTCTTAAGGAATGGGAACAGAAAGCCATTAAAATGAAGGAGGAATACAATAAGGCGGTTAAGGAATACGAAGCTAATGGTGGTACTGATACCGGTGCCGGTAAGAAGCGCAAGAGCAAGGGCACCAAGCCTGCCAAGAAAGCTAAGAAGAAAGAAACTTCAGAAGAAGAGGAGGAAGAGGAAAGCGAGTAAATTAATGCAAAATTAAAATAAAACCTGCAAGTTTCTTTCGTTTTTTAATACAAAATTGAAAGAAAACCCAGATTATAGTTTATATGTTTAACTTACAAATATAAGTTTTAAACATTTTATAAATGTAATGAAGTGACATACATATATTTAAAAATAACAAACAAATTAAAAACAGATGGAATAATTATACGCAAATAAAAAATATACAAAAACAATGAAAAATCTTAAGTAAAATGCAATAAGTATAGAAAATATTAAAACAAACAAAATAAAATTTCCAGTTTAATTTTATTTTTTATATCTTCTTCAAAATACCCTCCACCGTCTTAGTTGATTATTTTTTATATAAAAAAAACTTGAAATATGTTTGATTTTTGTCCTTTTTAACTTTAGTTGATTTAATTTTTAATCATTTTCAAGAAAGAAAAAAACAATACATTAAAAATTTAGTTTCAAATTGAATTTAATGATGTATGTGTTTGTTTGTTTTGATAAATAATAAAACAGTTTTAAAACAAATAAACAAGAAAAACAAAAAATTGAATATTTACTATTAAAAACTACAAAAATAGCATTTCCTTTTCTTATTCATTTCTCTCCTTCTTGTAAAATTATTAAATTTATATACAAAATGTATTTTAAATGTATGTGTGAGTTTGTTAAAGAAAAAAAACCCAAAAATGTATTTAAACAAAACATAAGTTTAAACAAATTTCATGCAAATTTTAAATATATTAAACAAAATACATACAAATTTTTAATAACAGAAAAAAACAAATCTTAAGAAAACCAACCTTAACTTTAAATGTACATGTAATTGAAGATTGAGAAAATTAATAAATCATAAAAAACAAAAAAAAAACCCTTAAAAAATAAAAAAAATCATTTATATATAATTTTAAAAATATAAACCAAAAAAAATATTTAAAAAATAAACTGTTGTTTTTATTCGAATTGCAATGCCCTAAGCCGTTACTAATACTTGTCGACGCCGTATTGAAAAAGAATTTTTGGACAATAGCATGCAAATATGTGCATACAAACATACATATCGCTCATTTACTTGAAGACCGTCATAAGTCAAAAAACGTGATTTTTGAGTTAGTGATGCAGAAATGTTCTTTTTATTCCGCTACATGTTGTATATTAATTTCATGATTTTATCTTGTGTACTTTTCGCGTGGGAATAGAATATGCCGTTATTTCATTTCATTTGTTTCAATTTTTTTTATTAATAATAACGACAATGTGAATGTGAAAATATTCCAGATTTTCCCTAAATAATATACAAATAACATATCATTTTATTATTTGACTTCGAAATTGAGGCATGTTCATGTTGTTTTACTTAACAGTGCAGAATAAAAAACTTAAAATGCGTTTTTTACAAAATGCCTTTTTTTGACTTATGACGGTCTTCAAGTAAATGAGCGATATATGTATTTATATTAATTTTAGTCACCTAAATATTTTTTAATCTTCTTTTTCTTATTTATTGCAAGGCGAATCCATTATCAGGTGAATTCGAAATGACCATGGCATAATAATACAGGTAAAACTGTTACACGCAGTCTTGACGAGCCATTGATTTGTTCAACCATTGAACAAATTCATGTGCGCACATCAAAACCTCTCGTGAAGACCGTCGATGTCATGTTCTTGTTCAAACAGCATTGTTCGAACATTTCTTCGCACAACGATGTCTGCCATCAAATGCTGTTTTCAGTATGAAAGTTTGACTTTTGAAGAACGCCATCTGTTAATCAAGCGTGTAAATCCTATTTGGTGTGCTATAAGCATTTGAACAATATTGACGACAAACAGAAAATTATGTTTTGTCGGAGCATGCACATTAATACGTTTTCTCCACGCAGAGGAAAGTAAACAAATTATTGTTCCCTATTATGCCGTCGCTTTGTTCATGTGCAAACAAATCAATGGTTCGTCAAGACGTAGTGTTAGAACAGCTGTTTAAATTAGCTTATCTGAAAATGTCAAACCTTATATAAAACTCTGTTCGCGCGCTTAAGAATTAATAATAATTAAAAAAAAATAATTTTTTTTATATTAAGCCTAAGCCTGGTACTCTGTTCAGTTTTTCATGCGAAATGTTGTAAAACTACATATATAAAAAATTTGTATGAAAAAGTCATTTAACTATGTTGGAGAAGTAGTACTCTGTTTTTACTGTGGTAAAACATTGAAATGTTTCTGGCAACATTTTACCAAAGCTTTGAAATAAAGCAAATGTGGAATTTTTAGTAAAATTGTTTGTGTAAAATTTTGTAAAACAATGTGTTATATTTAAAAGCAATTAAATCGTAAAATTCTTCCGAATCGCGAGATAAACAACACAATTTAAATGTCAAATTTTCTTTGTGAAATAATAAATGTTGCTCAACATTTTTCACAAATTCGAACAGTACTAGGCTTTACGTAGCAGTGTTGGGATCTGACCATGTTTAAATTGTACCAAATCAGCATCAATTGTACCAACATTTGGCATAAAGTGAAAAAACAAATAAAATATTAGTACATACAATCGCCCGTGTTCTGAAAACTCTGCGTTTTCAAATCGCAAACCGTTTTTAAAACGCATTTAAGCATGTTCTGAAAACGAAGCAATTTGCTGGCGTTTTGCCTTTTTCGAAGTTGTGTTCAAACAAATAAAAAACATATGTTTTATAATAACAAAACATAAACATAGCAAAAATTATCCATAAAAATTCTTCAATTAAAAGAATTATCAAAAAATTTGAATAAATTTTAAATTAAACCGCTGTTATGCTGTTAGCATAAATCGCCAGTTTATAAATAAACAAATGATACCGACAATTGACAAAAAAAAAAACAAAGCAAAATTTTAAATTGAATATTTTTAATTAAAATTGTGAAAAAATGTTAAAAGTTTTTCTTCAAATAAAAACAGAAAATATTAAATTTTAATTTTACATCAATTTATTTTCTCTTTCAAGTGCAGTTTAAATAAAAATGACCAGATCGCTTCAGCATACACTAGCGATTGGAAAACGCCAGATTTCTAGCGTTTTCGTTTGCCAGAACACCTGTTTGGCGTTTTCAAATCGAAAACGCAAATTTAAGCGATACGAGTTTTTCAGAACATGGGCAAATAGCTCGACATTAAAATAGGACAAATCAAAACTTTTATTCTAGGGTTCAAATAACTTTCCTTGAATTTTGGTTCTTGTGATGTTAATTCACTAGCAAGTATTTTGCCAAAATAGTTACGTGTTTCATAATTAAAAGGCATGCAGGAGCTGAATACAATTTCCAAAAAATGTTTGAAACTCTACCAATGCCATCGGGTCTTATTCCGACAGAAGAAGCCAAGAGTCATTTGAAGGAAGAACTAAAGCTTATTACTTAAAAAGACATTACAAAAGAATGAAAAATATATCAGCTGAAAACTGCCCGAAACTGACTGAGGCGATGCAAAAACGTTTAAACTCTGTAGTTCAGCAAAAAGGCCTTGCAACTAAATTAAAAGGGTTATCGAAGTAAACAATAAAAATTCAGAAAATAAACCAAGAATGTTTCAATTCAGTTAGTTCTAGACAGGATTAGAGAACTATGAAATTAGAAATGTTTATTATTGAAGGAAAAAGTAAAAACAGTATTGATTAAAAATAGTACTCTGTTCGAATTTGTGAAAATGTTGAGCAACATTTATTATTTCGCAAGGAAAATTTGACATTTAAAATGTGGTGTTTATCTCGCGATTCGGAAGAATTTTTACGATTTTATTGCTTTTAAATATACCACATTGTTATATAAAATTTTCCACAAAAAATTCCACATGAAATAATGCCAATTTGCTTCATTTCACAGCTTTAGTAAAATGTTCCCAGAAATATTTCAATGTTTTTCCACAGTAAAACCAGAGTTTTACTTTTGAAGCATTTTATCATGACTTTTTCATACAAATTTGTTATGTATGTAGTTTGACAGCATTCCGCATGAAAAAATGTACAGAATACTGGGCTTTAATAAACAAATTTTTTTAATAAATTTTGTACAAAATTGTATCAAAAAAAGCATGAAGTGTACCACTGATGTGTCGATTGTACCAAATTTGGTACAATTGTGCGACAAATCCCAACACTGTTACGTAGTGCATTGTGAACTAATTGCTGTATTTTAATCAATACTTTATTTAACTTGCAATGTTTATTTAAAGAAAAGAAAAAATATGTATGTACATATGTTTTTTAAGTAAAACTCAGCAAATTAATTTAAATCAGTTGTAGTAGGCAGAAATTTGGTATTCGGCATAATCTGATGACAATAAAAAAACATGGTCAGCTGGATTTAATGCTGCTGCAAAGGCCATATGCAGCTCACTCAATTCCTAACTTCCTTTAATTGCCATATCGACATTAGGCGATATGGCAACGTTAGTTCACAAGTACTGCATATTTAATTAGGTGTCCTTCCTATATCTGCAGGGTTCCTGTATATCTACGCCTTTGTATTAACCAGAATATCTTTGAAAACTGAAGTTAAGCAATTTTTATCTTAATCAAAATTAATTATTTGAGATTGATCTTTATGAATTTTAACTTTTAAATTAAATATCATTACGTATATTAAAAAATATCTAAAATCGTTTTATTCATCTATTTACAGAGTATTGAATATTTACAACTTTTTTTTGAAAAATGCTACCTTTTATATATAATTTAGTTTAATTATTTAAAGTAAACCAGTTTTATTTTTTATTACGTACTAGCTGTACCCTGCGATTCTGCACTACCAACTAAAATAAATTTGAAAGAAAGACATTACACAAATATCTAATTAATTTTGAGTCATTTTAGTGGTTTTTTTATTAAAAACATTTTTGGCATTGCACAATGGAAAAATGAAGTTCTTTTCTGAAAATATAGAGGCTTTAGATTTTGCACAAATAAAGCTTATTAATGCAAACAAAATTAAGAAATATTTTATTTTGATTTATTTTAATAGTGTGACAAAAATTTTTTTTTGATATAATGAAATAATACCAAAAATTAAGTTTGTTTTATTTAAATATTTAGTATTTAAATTATTAAAAAAAGACCCATAAAGCAATTCGATGAACAAAGGTTAGTGTATGTAAACATCTTTTACGTACTAATTTTTTTAATATTTTTTTGTATAAAAAAAGTTAAATTGTTATAATTTATGTAGCTATAGGTAGTTTCTTTAATGAAAATAAGTAAGTATTTAAAAAAATTGGATGGATTTTATAAATATTCATGAGATAATAAAAAATGAGATACATTTAACCTGGATCCGTGTTGTATTTGTTATCATTTTTAATATGTTCTTCCTTACGAATTTCTTTGTCAAAAAAAGCTTAAAAATCCCATAGTATATTGCAGCGTTTGGTTATAATTTGACATTTATTGAAATGCTGTGGGATACACAATATTTCTTGTTTTTCCACCTGGTGCGTAAACGAACAAATCAGAAGGCTTTTCGACGCGTGAGCAGGCTACATAGAGCTGCCCATGTGAGAAGCATGGATTCTCCAAATTTAATCTACACACTTGCAATGATTGTCCTTGTGCTTTGTTGATAGTCATTGCGAAAGCGAGTCGCACAGGGAATTGCAAACGTTTGAATTCGAATGGCATATCTGTAGGCTTCATTGGGGTACGTGGCAATAGTACATCTTCACCTTTGAATTTTCCAGTCAAAATTGTTGCCTCGATAACATTGTTCATCAGTTTATGCTTCGAAGAAGAATTATGGGTACGTGTTGAAGAATAAGAGTGAACACCAATATTAAACACTCGATCTAATATACTTTGTATTTTGTGTTTTATATAATTTGTATTTTATGTTATTACTGAAAATAAATTTTTTATTTCTTTGTCAAACTTTCAAACTAACAATAGGTTATGGGCCTATCCGTAAAATAAAATTTTAATTATCAGTTTAAATTTGTGTGCTATAAAGATAAAGAAAATGACATCAAGTTTGCAAATTGAAAAACTTAGAGGAAATGAAAATTTTGAAGACTGGAAGTTTTCGATTCAAGCTTATTTCCAGATGAAGGGTTTGTGGAACGCTGTTCAAGATACAGAAGATAAAGATGAAAAGAAGGTTCAGGCAAAGGCAGAACTTATCTTATCTGTTGACAAATTAATTTATTCACATATTCGGGAATGCAAAAGTGCACATGAAATCTGGTGTACGTTGTGTCAAATTTTTGAAGACAGCGGTTTGGTAAGACGAGTTGGCTTAATTCAAAAATTTTGCTCTACAAAACTGAACGACTGCAAAAACGTTGAAGAATACGTTAATGAAATTTTAACAACAGCACACAAGCTAAGAGCTGCAGGTTTGGAAATGGATGAAGAATGGGTTGGTTCGATGATGCTTGCTGGTCTTTCAGAAAAATATAAACCTATGATTATGGGAATTCAAAGCTCAGGTATTAGAATTACTGGTGATGCTATTAAGCTAAAGTTACTTCAAGATGTTAAGACTGATTAACAAGATTTAGCCTTAGCCACTAATAAAAAAGTATTCAAGAATAGAGTACCAAAGTGTTTTAATTGTAACAATCAATTATGAAAATCTAAATTCTGAGGTAACAATTGCCAATAATTCTGTAATGAATGTCAAAGGAGTTGGAGATGTTGATATAGTCGTACATTCGAATAAAAATATCAAAGAAGAAGTTAAATTTCGTGAAGTTTTGCACATTCCTGACTTATACATCAATTTACTCTCAGTTTCAAAAATTGTTGAGAATGGCTACAAAGTTGAATTCAACGAAAAAGGTTGCAAAGTTTTGAATGCCAATGGTGAAATTATCGTGACAGGTAATCTTGTAAACGGCATGTTTCGAATGAATAAGGGAAATGATAATGCATATGTATCTAAAATTAAAACTAACGAGGCTGAGTTATGGCATAAACGTATTGGTCATGCTAACAGTGAAGTTTTAAGAAATATGAATGCAGGATCTGTCATAGGAGTAAAATGTGAAATTAATAAAGAAGACTGTACAACATGTTTGAAAGGGAAATTGTCCAGATTGCCATTTAAAGACCTTGGAAGTAGAGCTACAGAAGTATTAGGTCTTATACACACAGATCTATGTGGTCCAATGGTGGTGAAATCCATCAAAAGTTCAAGATACATTCTTACCTTTATAGATGACTATAGCAGAAAAGTTTTTCCGTTTTTTATTAAAACAAAAGATGAAGTGCCTGAAAAGTTTTTAGAATTTAAAAACTTTGTTGAAAACCAAACAGGTAAGACTATTAAAGCTTTAAGAAGTGATAATGGTACCGAATACTGCAACAAAAAAATTAAGAATATAATGATTGAAAGTGGAATCGAACATCAAACCACAGTTCCATACAGTCCGCAACAAAACGGTATGTCTGAGAGGATGAATAGAACAATTATTGAAAAAACAAGATGTCTTTTAATTCATTCAGGCTTACAAAAAAGGTTTTGGGCAGAAGCGGCCAATACAGCTGTGTATTTAATTAATCGTACTCCATGCAAATCACTTAATAATGTTACACCGGAAGAAGTTTGGTCAGGTAAAAAACCTTGTTTAAAATATTTAAAGGTATTTGGATGTAAAGCTCTAATCCACATACCAAAGGAGAAGAGAAGAAAGCTTGATTCTAAAGCGAAAGAAGCAATTTTTGTTGGCTATTGTACTCACTCGAAAACTTATCGATTTTATGATCCAGTTCGTAATGAAGTGTCTTTAAGTAGGGATGCAAAATTTTTAGAAAATGAGTTCTTCCATAACAAGGTAGATGATAACAATGCGAATTTTTATATGTTCATGGAATGTGATTCAGTGGGGGGAAAAGAAGGTGCTAATAATTTACAGCTAAAAGAAGTTCTTGAATTAAATCCCGTTGTTGAAAATATTAATTTAGTTAATCCACTAGGATGCACTGAAAGTCTTCTTGTAGATGGATCATCATCATCAGAAGATAATTTTTCAGATGCAACAAGTGCTACACCTTTCGAAGGATTTGAAACTGAAAGTCAACAAACTGAATATAATGTTGGAATCACATTACCACAATCCATAAGAAAATCATCTAGGTGTCGAAAGCCTGTAGAAAGGTATGGTTTTGAGTGTAATGTAGTATGTACAGATCAAGAACCTACCACTGTTAAACAAGCGCTTCAAAGTGAACAAAAAGATGATTGGAAAAATGCTATGGATGATGAACTAAATGCCCTGGTTGAAAACGATACTTGGGACGTTGTAAGTCTTCCTAAAGGAAAGAAAGCTATAGAAAGTAAGTGGTGCTTCAAAATTAAAAGAGATTCAAATGGTAACATTGAAAGGTATAAAGCAAGATTAGTAGTAAAAGGGTACTCGCAACGATACGGAATAGATTATGAAGAAACATTTTCTCCAGTGGTGAGATACTCATCGATACGTCTATTACTAAGTTTAGCAGTGCAATATAACTTGGACATAGACCAAATGGATGTCGTTACTGCGTTTCTGCAAAGTGAACTTGATGAGGAAATCTACATGAATATTCCTGAAGGTTTTAATGCAGATAGCAAAAAAGTATGCAAACTCAAGAAGTCTCTATATGGTCTAAAGCAAGCGAGTAGAGTTTGGAATAAGAAATTAGATAGGACTTTAAAGCAGATGGGCCTAATTCAATCAAAAACAGAGCCTTGTATTTACTACAAGATAAAAGATTGTGAAAAAACATACGTTGCAATTTATGTCGATGACATATTAATTTTTACAAACAATTCTAAAACGAAATTATTCATAAAAAATTGTTTATTTAAAAATTTTAAGATGAAGGATATAGGGCAGGCGAACTATATTCTAGGTATGAAAATTACCCGAGACCGTGAAAATGGAAAATTGTGGTTGGATCAAAAACTTTATATAAACAACGTATTGAAAAAGTTTAACATGCTTGATTCTAAACCAGTATCAACACCATTAGATGTTAACCAAAAATTGTCTAAAGATATGTGTCCTAAAACCGATGAGGAAGAAAAAGAGATGAAGTTAATACCATACCAAGAGGCAATTGGAAGTTTAATGTATGCTGCACAAGTTAGTCGACCTGACATTTCGTTTGCTGTAGGTGTCTTAGCTAGATATAGTAATAACCCTGGTAAAGCTCATTGGCAATCAGTAAAACGCATTATGAGATATCTTAGAGGTACAACAAATTATAAGCTACAGTTTGCAAAAGATTCAAAAGAATACATTGAAGGATACTCAGATGCTGATTGGGCGGGAGACATTGATGATAGAAAGTCAACTTCAGCTTACGTTTTTAAGTTTCAAGGTGGTTGCATATCATGGAATAGCAAAAAGCAACAAACAACTGCACTTTCTACAACAGAAGCAGAGTATATGGCGTTGGCAGCAGCAGGTCAAGAAGGGTTGTGGTTGAGATCAATATTTTCTGAACTCACAAAGGCGTCAGCTGTAAAAATTAAATGTGACAATAAAAGTGCTATTCATTTAAGCCAAAATAGTACATATCACTCCAGATCAAAACATATTGACATTCGCCACCATTTTATAAGAGAACTTATTGAAGAAAACAAAATCATAATTGAATATATTAACACTGAGGAAATGGTTGCAGTCATCCTAACAAAATCGTTAACACATTTTAAGCATTCCCATTGCTGTCGTCTTATGTGTATAGGTGCTCAATCTAGTGGGGGTGTTGAAGAATAAGAGTGAACACCAATATTAAACACTCGATCTAATATACTTTGTATTTTGTGTTTTATATAATTTGTATTTTATGTTATTACTGAAAATAAATTTTTTCTTTCTTTGTCAAACTTTCAAACTAACAATAGTACGCCAATTTTCAATGTAAGAATGTGCGGTGGAATGCCTGGTAAATCAAGCGAATTTAAGAATTCAGTTGGATAATTGACAACTCGTCTTGATTCACCACAGTATCGTCAGATGCATCCCGTTGTAGTTGAACACGCATGTTGGTTTTCAAAGTCAATTTCTGTAAATGACGCCATAAAACTGATGATTTGAGACATGCATTAAGTTCGTCAGCCGGTGTTGAACGTGGTATAACTGGCAGTGTTTGTCAAAAATCACCAGACAATAAAATCAGTGCTCCACCGAAGATCCTTGCGTTTCCTCTTAAATCTCGCAGTGTACGATCAATGTTGCATATGGGTGCCTCAATATTTTGCAAATTTACCTGCAGTTTCAATGCTGAAAGCGCTGTTCGGCCACCATCCAAAAGAGTTGCCGCAATTCCAGATGATGCAATGGCATTTGCAATATTATTTTCTGATCGTATAGTCGCCAACATGAGTGAAATAAGAAAAGTTTTGCCTGTACCACCGGGCGCATCTATGAAAAATAGTCCACCACTTTGTTCTGTAATTGCACGCATAATTCCGTCATACACAAAGCGTTGTTCTGGAACCAACTGCGGAAGATTTGTCTGAACGAATGTTTCTAGTTCGGCAGAATCAAATTGTGTTTCTCGTAGCAAATCACGATTGAAAAGGTCGCCCGTTGGTCGGTTTGGAGCAGTAATTCCCAGTTGCGACAGTGTCGTGTTAGCGATTGCCAAACATATGTCTTCAACCAAAATCAATGCTTCATTATACACGTTCGGTAGGAACTGAATCTCCGGATTTTGATTCACAAATCGCAATCGATGTGCAATATCTTCACTTATGTAGTCCTTGTATTTTTCTCAAAGATCTTTTGGATTAGATAGGAAGCACGTTGTCAATATTATGGCAAATAACGTGCGTATTTGCTTTTGTCGAGCAGTATTTGATGCATCAGAGAGTATAGTGTCCCAATGTGCATCATTGTGAAGAAGATTTAGTTCCTGGCAAGCTTGGCGATAAGTGGCACACAGGTGACCGTTAACTGTTTTTAAGTCTAGGAAGGATGTCGGTTAAAAAGTATATCAAGTGGTAAAAACAAAATAGTGCAAAAAATTTTAAAATCCAATGCGCAATCATTCAGAGAGTGAACAAGTGCTTCGTTTTGTCTTGGAGATATGGTATAAAAGCCATGATTCACTATCATACTCAGTCGTACGATCTGTCAAAAAATGCATGTGTGCTCAAAAGGTTTGATAGTGTGGCTTAGCAATGTATGTGTGTGACACACTTTTTGACAAGTCGTACGATTTGATAAAAAATGGAAAAATTTTATGTTGTACACTAGCAGAATATAATACATTTTCTTGATTGGTGTTCAGTTTTAAACATCATCTAAGTATTAACCAACTAAACTAAGATAATAGAATATGAGAAAATTGTATTCAATCATCTATCGTCAATTAGTGATTAATAAATAGAATAATATTAATAAAAATTATTCTATTGAAAAAATTATAAAATTCATGTCATTTGAATAAAGCTTTCAATCTTTAAAAACATAGACGACAGCGGCTACACAGCTGCATTACTACTAATTCCGTCGGCTACAATTGTCGCCGTGTAGTCAGACGATAGCAACATCCAAGGCGAATTAATACTAGATGACTGCACGGGCGAATTCAAGTTTTTTCGCTTCTTTTACAGTTGTCAACAAGGTATATTAATCTTACTAGGTAGTGTCGTCCGCCCAGCTGATTTAGTAGTTCGACATGTCAAAAGTTGTATGTGTTCAGAAATTTTATAGTGTAGAAGTGAGAAAGCAATAAAACATATACACGCCTCCTCAATTTTCTTATATGTTTTTTGACATTTCGAACTACAAAGCAACAACAAAATGCGATGTTGTTCTTGTATTGTTGTATTTGTTGTAGGGACGCCACTACCTAGTAAAAAAAATATACCTTGGTTGTCAAATTTCATATAGAAAAAATTTGTTTATAATTATTTTTATATGGAGTTTGACTTTTGGCTTTCATGCATATGAGTATTTTCGCCACTGCAATCACCTGTTATAGATTCGCCTTGGCTACATCGTAAACTCTGACATTGTTGTAGAAATGCATATTTTGCTTACCTATCTCACGACGGTCTAAACCCGGCTCTCATGTTCCCTTCCTTCACAATGATAGGAAGAGCCGACATCGAATTAATAAAATAATAAACATTTCCTCAAAACCTTTTGATTGCAAATGATTTTGTAATTTTTAATTTTAAGAAATTATAGAAGAAATTCTGTTGAATAAAATAAAATTGTTGAATAAAATAGAAATTAGCCCAAGGCGCATTCATCAGTTAACCTCACTACCAAGGCATATTAATCAGGGGAAATATTAAGGCGAAAATAATCAATTTTTTTATATGGATTTTGACAATTAAACTTACAATTTTTCTGCTTAAATGGAAATTGAACTATCAAACTCCATATAAAAAAAATTCGCCTTAATATTTCCCCTTCGTAGTGAGGTTACCTGATGAATGTGCCTTGGTAGTGAGGCAACCTAATTTAATATGCCTTGAATCAAAGTATATCTATATAAAGTACATTCAAGTCCACAGCTGTGAATATTTATTATTGTTCTGAAATGTCAAAATTTGTTTTCATTTTTAAAGCGCCATTGTGTTTGTTTTTATTAAATTCAAAGAATTTTTAATATACACATTTTTTAACAATTTAATATACACATTTTTTTATGTTTTAGTCAGCTGTTTTTGACTTTTAAGAACGAATTTTACACAAACAAAATTCCTGTGGTTTTTGTAATATTGTATTTGTTGTAGAACTGCATGTACTTTATATAGATATGCTTTGCCTTGAATTAGCCTAAGTTGACTACAGCCAAGGCGTTGTCGCATCGCCGCGACAACAAATACGACACCAAAAACACCCACATGCATTTTGTTGTTAAATGTACGGTTAAATGTACGACAGACGCCAATAGCACTAACCAAAATATCACATCCAACAACTAAAAACACTTCTTCCTTACCTTCTCGGGTAGTATTTTGAGATTTTTTTAATATTGAAATAATTTTTTAAATAATTAAAACTATTTCTTTTTTTACGTTTAAAAAAAATAAACGAACTTTCGACATCTGCTTTGCACATAAAAAAGTAAAGCAACAAATAAATAACTTCGCCGTGATGCCACCTAATAAAATTAATTCGCCTTGACTACAGCCCAAGGCGAATTTATAACAGGTGGATGCGATAGCCCAGCTGATTGTTTTTTGTTCTCGTTCTTTTGCTAATGTTTTGTCAAAAATACATTGTTTCATATCTGCTAATCTAATGTCAGTTGTTGTTTTGTTTTTGTTGTTGCCCTACTGCACACAATGTCATAATTGAGATTCGTCCCTCTACTTTATCTACGTAATCTGCTATACTCACTTTTTTTACTAGGAAAATAAATGAACAATCATAATAATCATAATAGCTAGTTCACGCAATGAAAATATTTCATTCTATTTTATCAATACTCTCCACATTTTGCGATTCATTAAATTTTTCATCATGTAAATTAGATATAAGGGGAAAATTCGCATGGAATAATGGCGTTTAGACTGCTTTTACAATAGACAGAAACAGTTCAAATTCTTTTAACGCTCTCTCTTAATGCTTTCACAATTGGACATAAACAAGACAGAGAGATTTTTTGCTCTTCGGCTTTCGGATTTATTTACTTTAAATGTGTGTGTTTGAAAACCTGTGGTACATGTACTTTGTAAGCATTCGAACAATTATGTTTTGTCGGACCATGCACATCGATACGTTTTCTCCACACAGAGGAAAGTCCCATTCCACATTTGCAATTTTTGTTTCTGCAACACATGTATTTGTTGTTGGGAGAGGAAATAAAAATGCCTGCGGTAAAATGTTTCATGTACTTGAAACTCTGCTCCGACTCTCTATTTTTGTTGTTGTTCGCTCTTTTTGTCATGAGAATGACTGTATAAAAGTATACAGTCTTCACAAACACAATTTTTAAAGTATGGACATGAATGCAACTTCAAAAGAGGATATAAAAAATGTTTCCGAAACAAAAAAAAAAAAACAAAAATTGCAAGTGTGGAAAGGGACAAAGTAAACAAATTATTCCTCCCTATTCTGCCGACGCTTTGTTCATGTGCAAACAAATCAATGGCTCGTCAAGACGTAGTGTAAGCCTGTATAAAACTCTACAAAGGTACAACTCTGCGCAAAAACGACATCTGCGATGTGGCATCTTTGTCGTATTGTAGTTTTACAGAAACAAGTGTTGACAACTTCTAACTTACCCCCAGTCTACATTAGACATAAAATGATAAACATTAACACTAACATCATGTTAGTATTAAATGTAGTCTGCCCATGTAAGTGTTATTTCCAAGTTTTAACATGGTTGTTAAAACATTTGTTATAAAAACTCTTTTATACATGACAATGACGTTGTTGTATTTTAGGTTGACAGTAGCATTTGCGAACAGCACCATAGTATTCAAACAACATTGTCTGAAAACCGACAATTATGTTTAAACAGAAAATCACATAAACACGCATTCGTCACCTATAACAACATGAACAAATTAATTACGTTGCTCTGCCGGCGTTATGTTTATGTTTTGTACAATTTGATGACTAGTGAAGACGGCCTCGTAATAAGTTCGGGTGGGATTGTAGTGTTGAAGTTGTTATTTTACCATATGTAGTATAAGGATGTCTGTGGGTGTGTATGCCACTATTTTTTATATACTTTGAACTTTGAACTTTTATTCTTTATGCAATATATCCATAAAAATATCTATTTCCATTTCGTATGGTAAAGTTGAGTGTAGGCCACTCCAGTTTTATTTAATTTCACTTCATGAATTTTTGGTTTGATATTTTCTTTATTTATCTATCATCATACCATAAAAATAATAAAATATTTGATATACATTTCAATTCTATTTTTAATCAAGCACAAGGTCTTTTTTTATATAAAAATCTTTAAACAATTTTTATTTACAATATTTCGCTACACCATTGGGTAGCATCTTCAGGAAATAAAACTAATATACAATATATACATATATACGAAGTTTGAGCTATTACTAAATGGTATTTATTTTCGGTAATAAAAAGTACATATGAAATATGTATATTCTAGGTTTAAGGAAAAATAGTTACTTTATGGTTAAAACTTTATATCTACATACAAAATTTTCGTGCTAATCCTTTTTCCATCTACATGACTGAAGTTGATAAAAAAAGCCAATACTATAAATTTCTTATTAGAACAATTGAAAATCTTTTGCGATGTTCGAATCTTTGTGTCAATATGCAAAATGCCGTTTTCAACAAATCTTCCTTAAAGTTTCTTTATAAGTCAATTGTTGAATAACGCCTGGAAACACGAACACACATTCGCTACAAACTAGAATAAATTTATACCGTTTCTCCGTATTTATATTTTGTTCAAATCGATGGCTAGTGATGACTTAGTGTAAGTTAATTGGATTTGTTCCGCCAATAAATGAAAAATTGTTGTTATATCTTTTGGTGAAGACATAGGCTCTGCTTGCTACCTGTCATATTTATGTGAAGTCCATGAACATTTTAAATTTCCCTCTCTTTTACTAGTTAATATCCCATCTTCACGAGCCATCGATTTTTCTTAACAAAAGTTAAACATTAAAATATTATAAATCACGTTTTACGTAGCCTATTCGCAAATAAAAACTATTCTCAAATAATCAACTAACTGTTTATGCGAAAAATTGCACTTAATAATAGTTATATATTTTTTTTATGTTTGTGTTGCTTAGTGCTGTTTTCTTAAATGTTTAATGTTGTGATCGAATATAATAATTGTTTTTCAATTTAATTAATGCAATGTGGGAGCAAATTTTCCATTAAATCACACAATACATTTTATTTTTAAAAGAAGTGGAAACGCCATACGTGGTATTTGCAAATAGTGTCGTTACCAAGGCAAATTTATACCAGGTGGAGTCGATAGCCCAGCTGATTGTTTTTTGCTCCTGTTATTTTGCTAATGTCTTGTCAAAAAATACATTGTTTCTTAACTGCTAATCTAATGTCAAAGTTGTTGTTTTGTTGTAGTTGTTGTGCTCCTGCTCACACCTGGTATTAATTCGCTTTGGTCGTTACCTAGTGTCTATACCTGTTAGAAAATTTTGCTGTATAAACCATGATATAATAATACAAGGTAATTCCATTTCAAAAATGTTTGAAGTTTGCCGGAATTATTGAAGTATATTTTTATGTAAACAGCTGAAATAGCGTTGCCACTAATAGAAATGAGAAATATTTATTTTGAAAATTATTTAAAAAAATGTGTAATTTATATAAATAACATAAAATAAAAACGTGCTTTGGTTTAATAGTGAAACTTATAAGGAATAAATCTTGTGAAAGATTGTGACTTAATTAAACTTTTTTAGGTACAGTTTTCTATTGAGAAAAAAATATAGCTCAATTCTGCAGTTTAAGGTAAACAACGTTACTACTTAGCTAGTTCTTAGCACGTAAACCGTTGTTTTTACACTCTTATTGATGCATTTCCTGAGAATCACCCCTATTCCATTTGGCGTCGTCCACACAATATGACGACATTTTACTTTATTAAGTTTGTATTCCCTTTGTCGACGTCAACATTTAACGATGACTTTTTAATTTTATTTGGTATTTGTAAGAATATGTGACGTTAACATTTTGTTATATCGACGACTATTTCATTACCTTGGTTTTAAAAATTCAAAATGGAAATTATTTAAATTACAAGTTTGTCACAATTGGGAAAATTAGTTGAAAAAATGGAAAATTTCGAAGTGATATAAAAAACTTAAAACAGATTCTTATTAAGCACTTTAAATCATTCCAGAATATTAAATTTTTTTAATATAATATTTCTCTACAGAACAGTATTATCGATAAGCTGTCGACATCCTCATAAGAGCTTTACAAAATTATAATCAAATTGATGTTCACGTCAATATAAAATGATGTCGGGTCATCATGTTGATAGTTCATTAAAACATTTTGGATAACTGACCATTTGAAAATATTTCTAAAACGACAAAAAGCACACAATATTTTGGGGTTTCTTTTCATATAAAATATTATCAATTTCTGTGTGCTGATTTCTTGGGTTATTTTTCATATTTGCTTTTGAGCAATTTTTCATAGAGTTATTTTGCATGCAGCCCCCTTATTCATAATAAAATTAACCAAACTTTTTAATTTTAAATTCCTATTATTGTGCAACTTTCAATATTTCTAGATACTCCTGACAGATTAGCTTTCCATCTAAGTTAAAAAAAATAATTTCTTAAATGAACATACCAGGGGTGCCTTGGGTAATTTGTATTTAATAAGAAACCGGGAACTTAGACTCTTTTGTCAGATATAAGGAAATTAAAAAATCTTATTTGTGAATTCCTGCAAAACTGTATTACTACAGTATGGAAAAGGACAAATAACTTTTTTTCATTTTAAACTAAAACAATTTTCGTTTGTTTACTTAGACACATAAACTTAGGGATTGTTTCTTTTTTAATTTTAAAATTTTTAAATAAAGGGAAAAAACGCAAAATGGGATTTCACAAAGCATGTGATATGGTAGCACACATTTAAATAATTCCCGCAAATGTCAGAACGTTAATATGGCGACGACAGCCAAAAATGATTTATACAACAACAAAATGTACGTATTTTTATTACAGAGTTGTACTCTTTTTTCGCCGCGAGTCTACCTTGTTTATTGTGCCATGGATTGCCTTCTATTATTATATCATTATATATATTTTCATGTCATCTTTAATGTCTAGTCTTCGTTCTTTTTTTTTTTTTGCATGGATTTAGTAATTCACATTCATACATTCATCTATTTCCCCAAATATGTGTCCCTAAAGATCAAGGTGTATGCGAAGTGGCTGGATATATGTATTAATGCTTGTTGCTTTACTTTGAAAAGTTTTATTTCAAGTTTACATTTTGATTCCTTTGGCAAGTAGCAGAAAATTGCCTGTTGATGCAAAAATTTTTGTGTATTATTATATTACGTTTCTTTTTAAAATCGCTAACATATGTGAAAAAGCGCACAATAGTCATCATTTGCTCAAACCATCTCAAACAAATGGTAATCGCTTGAACAAGTGAAACGCGAATTATTTTAGCTTGGCTTGGTACAAATTTTGTGTGCAGGTACAGTCAGTAGAATACTTTCAAAGTGAATTGATACATTGTTATAGCTTATTTTGCAAGTGAACTTGTTTTTTACTAATAAAGACAAAATCAAATTTCAGAAAATTCTTACATACTGTTTTAATAAACATCCCGTGAATTTTCAGGTAAGAAAAATTGGATTAATATGCATGTGTATAGCTACCATTATTTTAAAGATGCTGGATGTGGTTGAAAACGATTTTAGGGATATAAATAATGTGTTATTTTTAATTAAAACTTAATGGTAAATACTGTTATTATGTGTTTATATCTAAATGATTCCTTTTAACAATTAATTAAACAATCGGAATATATCATTTTTATCATATTAAAATAAATGTGTTTTGGGGGTCATTTACATTATTTGCGGCCAGCCATATTGATTTTTAACCGGTTTATAGCATTTCGTTTATGTACACTATTAATTACTTGTGTCCCTTACTATTTTCTTAATTATGTACAGTATTTTTCGGTTAATTGCACATCAAAATTTGCACAACTTTTTGTTCAATTAACCGGGGAACCAATTAGCCGATACTCGTTTAATTGAACAGTTTGTTCAATTACAGAAATCACGCATAATGGGAACTACATACATACATACTAATGAATTAAAAGAAATCGCATATGTGCACTTTAGATGACTTGAATCCAGTGTTACGGTATCCCTGTTTGCAAAGGCTTTTTGGAGGCAATGCTTTGAAAAATAAAGCGCTCTCATCCGCGTTGTATGTGCAAAAATGCCAGATTATTTTTCAATAATACATAATGCAATTAACCGGGTAAAAGTAAGAGGAAATTTATTTTTGATGACATGAATTTTGAACCAATTAAGCGGGAAAATCAATTAACCGGGTACAATTATCCGAGGAAATTTACATGTGTTTTCGTATGCCATATTTTTTTGCCCGATCATGTGGTTCAATTAAGCGTGGAAACCAATTAACCGTAGGGTCAATTAACCGAAAAATACTGTATTTGAAAAAAAAAAAAAATGAAAATATGTATAAAAAATTGTTAATTTATTATATTAACAAAATATGCTTGCAGATTTTTCATACTTTTATTTGGCTTGTTTTTTCTTTTTGTTTTGGCGCCATTTTCCAAATTATTTTTGTTGCAAAGCAAAATGTTTGGTTATAAAAAAGAAATGGAAGAGAAATGCCAACAATAATCTGATAGTGTTGGAAAATATTTTTGTGTGGTTCTTTTATTCCATTTACGACAGGTGATTTACATTTTTTTTAGAAATTTGTTAAGCTTTGTTTTTAAATTACTTTTTTTATTTTTAAAACAAATCTAGTTAAGCGAAGCTACTACAATAAACAAGAAAGTAAATAGGATGATAGAAAATTAAAAAAGAAAAAGCGGTGCTCATATTTTCAGTCTTGCTCCCAGGGAAACAAATCGTGAGAATCCCAGCCGGCTAATAGCCGCCGCCGAATAGAGCGGCTTGTCACGACTCAAAAATATTGGTCGGTTATTTTCTTTTGGGTTTTTTCATACTGTTATATATTTATTAAAATTTATTTTATTAAAACCGAATACAAATGTTAAGCATTTTTTTTATTTATTGTTAAATTAATAGAATTGTAATTTCAACCTAGAAAAACGTTAGCAACTTACAAGGAATTGTATTCATTAACATATTTTCATAAGTATACATATGTATTTTTTATACTGGCAGTATTAAAATATTAATTGCTGCCTTACAATACTTCAAATGTAATTATTAATGACTAGTTTGTTGAAAATGGTTAAAAACAAAAACTTTTTATGTAAAACAGCGATTAGTTATTCAGAAAAACAAACTTAAAAATGTTATTTTTTAAATCCAGATTTATTAAAGCTTATATATTTCTTTTAGACCTTTGTTAAGGAACATAAAATCAGACTTTCATTGGATTATAACTTAGGTTTTTAGGAAAACGAAAGAAAAACGTAATAGGTACCTATCATAAATTAACAACAAAAAGGTTAAAAAAATGAAATACTTAATCGTAGTTTTATAAGAATCCAAAAATATGAATCACAGCCGATTTTTGTGTTTTATAGCTATTTTATATTAACCAGGGTACTTTTTTAGTTGTAATAGTTTCACTAAACTATGATTAAACCAAATAAAATAAAGTTAAAAGAATTAATGATATGTAGATTGGTATATAAGTTTATAGGCATACTAGCTGTGACCGCCAATTCGTCAGCGTCCTTGCAATATTTTGTTCGATTTTGCTTTGAAAGCAATCCACACTAACGATCCTTACGTTTTTAGTGCCGCCTTTATTTTTACTTTATAAAAAATAACGTATGCTTATCGGATTAGTTTAGTTCAGTTATGGTTTACGGATTTACTTTATTACTACAATAACTGCGTTTTTTCACAAGATATTTTTGTGGGAAAAAAGTAATCCTATTGGAATCAGGATACTTAGGTAACTCATATAACTTTTGTATTGTATTATTTTGCCAGAGAGTTTTTAAAAATAAAGTAGGTATATAGAGTATATACCTACCTATCACAAAATTACTTAAGATACTTTTTGCATTGCGTGCATCTTTTACCCTTGAGTTTTTAATGGGGAGAGGGCACTGTTTCTTTTTATATATAAACATATTTGCCTACATATACCCACCTACCAACATATGTAGCTGCTTATATACATATAAATTCCAGGAATTGTCAAATAGACAATTTCATAGAACATCTTCATTAGTTTCATTTTATAATTTTCTTTGTTATGCAATTTTTGTAACGAGAGCTTCAATTTTCAATACGATTTTCCACTTTCTTGTTTTTGATATGCTAGTTTCTTTTTAACATCTTAAAATAAATAATTAAATGAAGATTTGTTCTGCTTAGCTTAAACTGATTTTCATTAGCATCGCAATCATGCTATTCCAAACAGATCCTGATAATAATAATTAAACTTTCGACTTAAACCTTCAAATTCATTTAAAATATTTTTGGTTTATAAGTAAAACGTTTATTTTATTCATTTATTTTTCTTTCAATATAACTAAGACCAATGGGCCATAAATAGTTAACAAATTGACTACTTAACAAAAGCAACATTGAAACAAATGTAAATAGTAAAAACAATTTGAAAATTGGTAATTATAGGTAATACCTATACTTAACTTACTTGACTCCCTATTTACACAACATCACTTTCGACCTTAAATAGGTTTATTAAACAATTTTTGTAATAAAGTTATTTAGGTATATAAACCATTACTATATGCATACAAAATTATAAACTAATTATCTACCATAAGATCTTATAACTATAAAGAAATATCAGAGTAGTCGTGAAGTAAAAGCTATAAAAGAAAATATCAATTACAAAATTTTGCTTTTGAACGCTTGATGCAATAGTTTAAATGTTCTCAGACAACTTGGCAGATGGTTAAATATTCCTGCTAATCGCACATGAAATGAGCTTTCCAAAATTGAAGTCGGTCTTGGGTTAGACCGACTGAAAGAAAAAAGATTCATATGAAAAATGTTTAAATTTTTTGTAAATTTTATAGAAACACAGCAAAAACCTAAATTTCACATCAGTAATTCAGAGAAGAACCTCCTAAAAATCTACAAACAAACCGACATATGATTTCTTATCCTTAAACAGAAAAGATAACGAATATCTTGTCCTTAAACAGCTTGCTTGCTCAGTTTACTAAAGTTTTATCCTAAAGCACCACTATATATTTCAACGGCATACAGTAACATAGGCAAAATTAAAGAATGAACAATCATTGTTTTGACATTCATTTTTAATATAAGATTTGTATTGTTAATTTTACGTAAGTCAAAATTCACCCTGAATATAACAGAATGAATCAGTTTCTCAAAGTTATGCCTGAATTCAACCAAATTCCAAGACATAATATGGCAAAACAAATTGAATAGCACTACTACCATCAACATTTAAAACCAAATTTGTTTGTGGAGACCCAAAAAGCATTGCCGTTGTTTATGAAACAGATCCTTATTTTATGAGCCCTATATTTTTTATATACATATCAATAGTCTCATCTAGAAAGGCCCTAACTCGTATTTTTATCACCAAACTAAGTTTTTTTTAGTGATTCCCATACATTTTACACAAATACACCTCGTCGAAAAAGTTTACTTCAATAGTGTACAAAATAACGCTTTATTTAACAAGTATAAACGTTTTTCCAAAATTACATTTTTAATATTACAGTTTCTATTATGTTTTTACCTTCTGTAAAGTTACAACTACATACATATTTGATTTTCTACTTGTGACCAACTATATACTATGTAAAGTTAATAGATATTCTATGTTATATAAAGAGAAAAAAACCTAAAAAACACAATTTTTCTGTAAACTGGCATATTGCCGATTTTATAACAAAATTTTTTCGTTAATCTTACACATTTTAGTTAAACTTTTGCCGACATCTTCATATATGTACATACATTTATTATAATTTGTCTTAAGTAAGTTTAAAAAGAGATAGGATGTGGAAGAACTAATAATAAAACTGCTAAAATTTATATATTAATGCCCTATTTTGGCATATTTATTTTCATTTGAAGACGTGGTAAACTTTTTTTTTTAATAATTTTGCTTAACGTTTTGTTTTAGTTTACATTTTGTTTTAATATGAAGTTATCCGTTTTGTTTTGATTCTTGTTACAAAGAGGAACTAAAAACAATTACTATGACAAATGAATTTGGCGCCAAATTGTAAGCTATCAAAGAGATTTTCCCTCATTTTTATGTTTTGGAAATGTTTATGAGAATAACCGCCATAGCTTTGTTCAATAATAATCCAAACAATTTTCGGATTCTTCAGTACACATACATACATACATATTTTTATTCAAGTTCCTTTTTATTTTAATTTTGCAGCCACAAAAATCAAACTAAGGAACCAAGTTAAAATTTGTCCCTCTTTATTTATTGTTCTCTTATTAAAAAATTCTCTTTATTCTTTTTTCAGTTCTTGGGTTTTTAAATAATTTATGTATTTTGTGCCTAGTAAGTGAAGCAAAATGCATGATGCATAACGAGGCAAAACAAAAGTATTCTCTTGTACAGCACAACCTTTATACAAAACGTTCGAACAAATGCATCTATAGTGAGTGGATACTACAAATTCCGTTTATCATGTCCTCTGTTTGCTGTAGTTTGTTTTATTACCTAGTTTCTGGATACAATGAATGAAAATAATCCACTTACTATGAAGCATTTTTGCCTTAAACAGAAGAGTGGTTTGTTTTAATACCTACCTACTTAATGGGAACGAAATTTCTAGTACTAAGCAAAACAGCATCTGCCGTTTTAATATCTTAAGTATACACACTTTTGTTATACATACATATATTTATGTATGCATGCGACAGAACAAGGGTTATTTTCATATATGTACATATATTATGTGTAGGTATAAACCATAGTTTCCTTTGCTTTGCGTTGTGTGTGTGTAAGTCTGCCAGTCAACTTCTATATGTGCTGCTAAAGTTGTTAATACTGTGTGAGGATTTACATTGCGTTGTTCAATCGTTCGCTTTCTACCACCATTTTTATTTGGTCTTAACGTACGTGGTGAGTCTTAATATAAAACTAATAAACTTCTATAGAGGTATATTGCTTAACAAGTCTCACACCTAAACGTTGAACATTTTACACTACAGTACAGTTGAAGTTAAGGATCTCAAGGAAACAGTTCTTTCAAAAAATTTTGCTTAGCAAAGAAAAAAGAATTGTTGATAAAAGGAAAATAAAAATATTTTCCTTGAAATAAAAAGTGAGTGTTCTAACAAATTTCAAAATAAACTTATAAAATGGTGAAGTAAAACTTGAAACCCATTTTAGCCAGGCAATAAAAATTATTACTTTAAATCAAACGAAAAACAAAACAGAAGGAATTAGTGACTACATACCTACACAAAAAGAGCGCGTAATCAAAAAATATTTTTTGTTATAAATCAATAGTGGATTAATTAATTAATTTATTAATATAAAGTTGAAAAAAAAAAAAAAAATAAATTTAAATGAACACCTCCATTTAATATAAAATTATGTGTAAATAGAGAAATCAATAATTTTTTAGCAAACATTAAGCTAATTCAGTAAAGCAAAACAAAACGTTTTCTGGGTTACAAAAAGTAGTTACATTTACCAACACTATTTAAAGCGTTAGCTTTTGGAAAAATTGTAAATTTCCTGCATTGTATTTTTATTAAATTGGTTTCTAATAAATAAAATGTAATTTTTGGTTTTCCTTCTAGCCTAAGGACAAGCTCTATTAGTTTCAAATAGTTTTTCAAAGTTCACAGAAATAAACAAAAATGACAGACAAGCCAAAACGTCCTCTCTCCGCCTATATGATCTGGCTTAACTCCGCCCGCGAAGGTCTTAAACGCGAAAATCCAGGCATTAGGGTCACAGAAATCGCCAAAAAGGGTGGTGAAATTTGGCGTGGCATGAAAGATAAGTCGGTAAGTAAATATTATTAAAATTGTGCTCAAGAATTGGCAATATTGAGAGAACTTATCCTTTTCTTTAATGGCTAATAGGAATGGGAAGCTAAAGCGGCTAAAGCCAAGGAAGATTACGAAGATGCAGTCAAAGAATTTGAAGCCAATGGCGGTAGTACAGCGAATGGTGGTAGCAAGAAACGTGGTAAGGCTGGCAAGAAGACGGCGAAAAAGAGCAAGAAAGCAGAGTCGGAAGAAGAGGAAGATGAAAGCGAATAAATTATAAATAAAAACTTGCACAAATTATCACACGCACCGCGCTCAGCAAGTCAACAGAAAATTATTAAAAAAGAAAAAACATCTCCAAACTCGAAACTTTTGTTGCTGCTATTGTCTATGGCATGTTGTATATTTACTGCCTAAACTCCCACCAAAATTGTAAAATTAACAACAAATAAAATCAAAAATAAACAGGATGAACCTAAAAATGCAATGACAACAGCAGCCAATTCCAAACTACAAAAAGTCTATATAATGCATACTTTTTAAGATATTCTTAAACATTTTAACCTCCCCTCCTCCCATCATAAAAACGAAAGTTTAGTACTACAAAGAGAGAGGTTTTATAATATTAATTATTATTCTTATGCCCAAATATTAATATTTGCCAGAAAAAATGAATATTGATATATTGTAATTTAAACAAAATTATCGTTCCAACTTTTCCAACTTTTTTTTTTTGTATAAATAAATTTATTTAATTTTAATTTAAACATGAAAAACGAAATACATTAAATATTACAAAAACTCAAGTAGCCTCTCTTTTAACATATTTGAAAGAAAAGTTGTTTCAAATATTCAGACTGCATTTTTAAGAATTAAAGACAAATGTTGAAAGCACCACAAACACAAGCGTAGGCTCGAGCGAAAATGCTCTTGCAGTTGTTGCATGTTTTTTTTTATAAATTTGAATATAAATAACAGTATATTAAATCTATATATATAGATTTGTTTTTTTTTTTATAGAAAAGAAAAAAGTTGTGTAAAACTCTTGTTAAAATGATAGGCATTTATAATTCTTAAGATTGAACAAAGAAAAATATGTGAAAAAGAAATTGATACAAAAAGTGTTATATGTAATACAAATAATCTCGTGAGAAAAATTTAGTTTTTATTTGACTTGCAAGTATCCAAATGTTTTATTACTATCCAAATCAACTGCATCATATTTCGGAGTTTAAACTTATATTTTATTGTTTGCGATATAGACGCGAGTAGTTTTTATGTATTAAAAAAAATTTCATGTTTTAAATGAATTTAAAATTTAATAAAATTTTTTTTTTGTATATTTAAATGATAAAAAACGTTCGATTCACACAAATTTAACTGGTTTTGTAAATCTGTTTCCATAAACTTCTTAGCTCTTAATTCATTTAATATTGACTTTCTTTTTATAAATTGATTTGCTTTTTTAGTTTTTATACATTTAATAACAAGCGAATAATAGTCGTTTAGTCATTAAAACCTTAAATGTAATAAAATATTAAATAAAATTAAATTTAAAAGAAATAAATTTATAAAATAAAATGATTCTTGTTATTTTAGAGAACCAAAATAAATCAGTCAAGTGCGAGTTAGTCTCACACGCGTAGGATTCCGTACTATGTTTACACCTTTAAAAACTCAAGTTGTTAATTTTTTCATGTCTTATGGGGCACCATTTTTTTTTTTAAATCAAAGTTATATTCGCGAAAATTGTTACAACGGCCATGGTAATACACTTTCTACAAAAATATCAGGCCTACCTATTGCGGTTCAAAAAATAAGGTGTAATATACGTGAAAAACGTCACTGAATGATCACCCTTTAGCAATTAGTAATTGTTAGTGTCCGAAGTACAACATCTACTTTAAACATATTTCGGTTCAAAAAATAAGGCTATTTAAGTAAAAATCATGTCTCTGTCGGAACACCCTTTAATTTTTATTATTTGTTATAGTTTCCATAATAATAAACCTCTTGTAAAAACTTCAAGAGTCTACTTATCATCGTTCAAAGCCCGTCACTCTCGGAACACCCTTTAATTTTAAGGTTTAATTTAATAGAAAGCGAACATAGAGTTAATTACTGTCTGCAAATTTTAAGTGGTTGCCTCCTGTAGCTCAAGAAATAACACCTCACTTTCGGAACACCCGATAAGTTTTAGTATTTATTGCTGTAGTGGCACAGTTATACACCTGTGAAAATTTCAAGAGTCTAACTGTTATGGTTCAAAACTTAGGCCTTATACATGTAAATCACTCCACTATCGGAACACCCTTTAATATTTTGGTTTATTTTTTAGACTTGTTTATAAAGCGAACTAAGTTTTAATTACTGCTTGCATATTTTTAGTGTATTCCTCCTACAGTTCAAGAAATAAGCACATATTCGTGAATAACACCTCTATCGGAACACCCTATAAATTTTAGAAATTGCTACCATAGCGGCCACAGTTATACACCTGTGAAAATTTCAAGCGTCTACCTATTATGGTTCACAATTTAGGCCTAATACATGGAAATCACACCACTATAGGAACACCCTTTAATTTTTCGGTTTATTTTTTTAAACTTGTTTATATAGCGAAATAAGTTTTAATTACTGTTTTTAAATCTTGAGTCTATGCCTCCTACAGTTCAAGAAATAAACACATATTCGTGAATAACACCTCTCCATCGGAACACCCTATAAGTTTTAGTAGTTGTTACAATAGCGGCCACTGCTATACACCTTCTGTGAAAATTTCAAGCGTCTACCTATTATGGTTCACAATTTAGGCCTTATACATGCAAATCACACCACTATCGGAGCACCCTTTAATTTTTATTTTTTTACACTTGTTTACATAACGAACTAAGTTTTAATTACTGTTTTTAAATCTTGAGTCCATGCCTCCTACAGTTCGAGAAATAAACACATATTCGTGAATAACACCTCTCTATCGGAACACCCTATAGGTTTTAGTATTTGTTACAATAGCGGCCACTGCTATACACCTGTGAAGATTTCAAGCGTCTACCTATTATGGTTCAAAACTTAGGCCTTATACATGCAAATCACACCACTATCGGAGCACCCTTTAATTTTTAGGTTTATTTTTTTAGACTTGTTTATATAGCGAACTAAGTTTTAATTACTGCTTGCGTATTTTTAGTGTATTCCTCCTACAGTTCAAGAAATAAGCACATATTCGTGAATAACACCTCTCTATCGGAACACCCTATAAGTTTTAGTAGTTGTTGCTATAGCGGCAACAGCTATACATCATCTGTGAAAATTTCAAGAGTCTACCTATTACGGTTCCAGAAAGGCGCTGACAGACGGACAGACATTGTAGCGAAAACAATAGGGGTACGTTTTTACACTTTGTGTACGAAACCCTAACAAGGCCCTTATGAATTGCATTCGATTTTCGATCTTCGCTGGCTAACGAACATCGAATGTCAAATTCGTATTATGAGTTGGTAGCAGTGTCGAAAATTTCGTTGTACAACGAATTTTCAATCGAACACAATTTTGTTTGTAAATCTTATTGAAAAAAGGTAAGTATTTGTGAATTTTTATATAAATTATTTTAATTTCACGCAGGTCTAAGTTTGTAGGTACTGTCGTAGTCATTTTTAGTTGGTCCAAATTTTATAGAACCGTCAAATACGAATTTCAAAATTTCTTGTCTGCCTACATTTTCAGATCACTTTCCACTGAAACTTCAAAATACACTTTCGAATTTTATTGTTATTGTCAATCCCCCTTCAACGTTTACATCTTTTAAGAATACAGATTGGAATCATTTTAGAAGTGATATATGTAAATAACTGTATTATTAGTCATTTTCCTGATTCATATAAAAATTTGTCAAATATCGAAATAGACCAGTATATTAATGATTTTAAAAATACTATTAATACAGCATGTATTAACCATTCGGCAAAAATTGAACTGGATAATCGAAAGTTTTTAGTATCTGACAGAATTAAAAATTTGTTTAAAATTAAATACACTTGGCAAACAAATTTAAAGAAACTATTCCACAGAACTCTAAATCGGCTGGATCCTGAGTACTTACTGTTATCTAAACAAATACAGTTATTAAATATCATTATTAAAAAACAAGTTGCGGAAGAACAATTAAACATTTTAAAATTTAAACTTAAAAATATTAAACCAGGACCCACTGCTCACAAAGAAATTTATAGAATTATAGGATAAAAAAATAGACATCTTAAAAATCTATCTATTGATAGTGTAACCATTGAAGATGATTCATTAAAACTAAACAAATTGATGGAACATTTTGCAAAAGTATATAATATTTCTAGCCCTAATCTAGACTTTTCACAAATGAAACCATTTTGAAACCATAGACATCACTCTTTATAAGGTACCAGAGAACAGGCATTCCTTTTCAGCACATTTTTTAGCAACTAATACACAAAATTTTGAAAGTCTTACTTCTTTAAATGAAGTTTTAGAATATTCTAAAAATATAAAAAATAAAAAATCTTGTGGCTTAGACAATATTTCCAATTACATTATAAAAAAATTACCAACTAAAGCTTTTGAATATCTTACGATTGTTTTTAACAATTGTTTAAATAATTCATATTTTCCAACTTCTTGGAAAATATCAAAGATTGTACCCATCCAAAAAAACATAAACTCCATCGATATAAACAATTTTCGCCCAATCTCTTTACTTCCTAATTTAGGAAAATTGTCTGAAAAAAATATTCGAGAAAAAATGGACAGAGAAATTAATACATCACATATTCCAGATCTGCAGTTTGGTTGCAAAGGCCACTCAACAGTTGACTCCTTAATTAAATTTCAGAACGATGTTATTTCTAATCTACGCCAGCGTTATTGTACTGTAGCCATTTCTTCAGGTGTAGAAAAGGCGTTCGACCATGCATTTCATAAAGGTATTATTTTTAAAATGATTCAAATGGGATTTAGCGCTCATACTATTCAAATTTTTCAAAGCTTCTTTAATAATAAGGCCTTTTGTATACAATTCAACGTAAAAGTATCAGGTTTTGAAAGTATTAATTGTGGTGTACCTCAGGGCTCTATACTTGCGCCACACCATTACAATATATTTATGTATGATTTTCCTCATGTGACACTAAATTCTACAGATCTGCCGTATGCGGATGATTCTCTTATTTATTCTCACAATGAATCACCGAGTCAAGCCTTAAAGCAAGTTTCCAATCATCTTATATTGGTAAAAAGTTTTTATAATGATTAGGGAGTCAAACTAAATGTGTCTAAATGTGAAGCTATCTGTCTTCGTAATTCCTCTGGAAAATGTAGATATTTTGTTGTCCCCGAGAGTAAAAAGCTAAAACTTTTTCTTAGTGCTATCGAAATTTCCTTTACTAGAAATTTAAAATATCTTCGAATTAATTTTAACAATCTTATGAAGTTTATTGGTCATGCGCGGATCGTTTTAATTAAATCTTATAGAATATTAGGTGCTTTCGCAAATATGTATTTCCGATATGGTTTAGCATTTCACCAATCATAATTAAGGAAATAGAAATTTTTGAATGAAAAATTTTGAGATATTATATAGGAAAGAACTACAAATCAATCAATAAACGATATTCTAATCGATATGTTTATGTCAATCAATATATTTATGTCAATCAAAAGTTACTCCAATTGGTCTCTATACTTGTGAAATTTTAAAAAGGTTTATCTTTAGACTTGAGAATCATTGCAATAATTATATTAATTGCATTTTTAATGAACAAAAATTTTCAGTTGGTCTAATACAAATTACCTTTCAGCTGTCGGTTATATAAACGAAGAACCTCCCAATTTTAACTTAAATACTAACATATGTTATAGTTTTTATACAAAAAGTACAATTGGTACTCACAGAGGATAATATCCTTTTTGTGATTTTTTGGTTTGTTTTTTTTTTAATCTATCATTTTTTTTTTTTTTATGTAATTTTAATTTAGATTTAAGTTTATTTAATGAGATTATCTCTCTTCTTTTAAATTTTAATTATTTAATACCATTTTAAAGATAAAGCATGGAGCTGATAAAAAATATTGTTATTTAAGATAATACATTTTAGTCTTAACCCAGATAGGGCCGCAAAAATTTTTTTTGGTTAACTTCAATTTTTATTTCGAAATTTTTATTTTCATAGGTTTCTAAACATTTTTTATTAAATTAATTTTTTTCTTAAAATCTATAGTTTTCCCGGAATCGGGTGTCCTTTTAAAAAAACAGTAGCAAAATACACTACTTAATTTTTTATTTATATTTAGAAAAAAACTTTTTTATTGCTATAACACAAGAAGACTAGAAAAATTGTGAATGTAATATAAAAAGTATTATGTTTTAAATTGGGGTATGATACGCTAAGAAGCACTGCTTTGGGTGTAGAGCAACATTGTATTTGTTGCAAAAAAAGTTGGCTTTCTTATGGCAATAAGTTCAACGAGTTTGATATTCTTTATGTTGTACTAAGTGCCCTTGATCATCAAATAGCGAGAACATATGAAGGTAAGCGCTGAACTTGCTTGAACCCCTTCTTGAATATCTCTTAAAAGATTCCAGTAAGCCATTTGCAATTACTCTTCTGAAAGCTAAATGATCTATATTTCCACCATACGAGCGATACAACAACCAGCTGTTGGTATATTCAACAAGCCAGTCAAATATAGTATCGTCAAAAAGTTTCATGAAAATTTGCATCGGTTCTGGATTTTCATGGCATTCTGAAAATAGCTGCCATGATGGTAGGCTAGGGACCATATCTGTGTTTTGCCACTTCTTTAAAATTTTCGTTTTTACGGTCGTTGGCTCTGCAACTCTTTTACGCTTGACTAGCTATGCCAAGACAATATTGTCGTCGCTATCGTCATCGCTTTCATTGTACGGTAAATTGCTATATCCTTCTTCTGCGTCTGCACGTACATAAGCGTCAGGCTTATTTTTTTCCATTGCACACTAATTAAAAAAAAAATCACCTTTCCCTAAGCACTCAGTAAACAACCAATCACGCGCACCTGCTTGAACCAACTGATGCTTTCGTGTTGCTGGGCAGCATAAAAAAGCATAAACATTAATAATATACAAAAAAGAGAGCGTAGAAAAGAACTTGCATAACGGTACTTTGTTCTCAATTATGCCGTCTTTTTAAAAGGACGGTTGCGCCATGTGGGTTAAGTTGTTCTTTTCTTTACTTTGTTTCTGTTTCCTTTACTGTAAAAAAAGACTCAATAAAAATTTAAATTAAATTAGTTTATAATAATTAGTAAAACAATATTTATTTATAGTGCAAGCTGATAAACATGTACTATTGTGAATAATCCAATTGAGTAAAATTCGCAGTAGCATTATTTTCATCGAATGTGCGCCATAATACCAAATGAAAATTCATAATAGGCACCTAAATCATCCTCTTCAACCCCTTAACAACAAATCTCGCCTGTCTGGCCTGTTTCAGTCTTATTGTAAAAGCGGTGTTAGCCAGCAAATCGAATGCAACTTTGTGACAAATTTTTTATGAAAATTTTGTCTTCATTTCTTACACTGTTTTCATTTTAAATCCTCTGGATTCAACAATGTTACTCCTTCGACATTGACTTTTCGTGGTAGCACTGTCGAAAATTTCGTTGTATAACGAATTTTCAATCGAACACAATTTTGCTTTCGATGTTGTTTGTCAGTTTGTAAATCTTATTGAAAATTTAAATAAATATTTGTTAATTTTTTTTAAAACGATAATTTGACATCACCGTTGGTGTTAACGACATTCGTTGTAAATGTATCGGTATTCTCTATTTGGAAACGAAGATAGAAACGACAATAAAATAAAGTAATGCCCCTATTGCCGTTCACAACTATTTTATGCCCCTATTGTGGTTGACAACTTTTGAATCAATTTGGTCGTCGTTTACTTCGACATATATTCCAGAAAAATGAAGAGATAGTAAGTAGAAAAATTTATTGTGATTAATTGTAAGTTTCTCAGCATTTGCGCAGTCGCAAATAGCTAAAAAATCTACAAAAAGAAAAATTACTTTGATTGTAAGTTTTAGTTTGAATATTTTTACTTTGCAGTTAGTAGTTCAAGAGAGTTAGATCCAACACGAATTTTCCTTCTTGTACGTGGTACATCTATATTATCATCTTCCTTTACTTCTGCAAAAAATAAATCTATATATATCCATATTAAATTGTTTTCTTAAAATTTTACATTAATTTGTCGGCTTTTCTGTAAAAGTGGATATTTTCAACTAGAACCAGTTGTGTCTCACAATACCACAAAACAATTTGGTTGTGTGAATGTTGGGTCGACTCGTAGACAAACAAACTGAGGTGAGTTGAGAACGGAAATAGGGGTATTTATAATTTGGTCGTCTTTCATAAATCGGTATTGCCATTCACAACTTAAATGCGGTTGACTTTTTGGTTGTGTTTAATGGTATTCGGTTCACCATTTTGTATGAGTTCGGTTGACAAAAACGATAAATACAACTCCTTAAGTCCATGATTCATTATCAAACTCAGTTGTACAATCTGTCAAAAAATGCATGTGTGCTCAAAAAGTATGATAGTGTGGCTTAGAAATGTATGTGTGTGACACACTTTTTGACAAGTAGTACGATTTGATAATCTTTGGAAAAAATTAATAAAATATTGTTTTTCCATGCGATCAGAGTTGCAAAAACTTGTTTTGTAAGATAGTGTGGCATCTACAACGCCATTTTTAAACGATTTTTAAAGTAGGACAGAATTCTGTCAGATTTTTGGTTGATTAAATCGTACGATTGGCCTTTAAGGCCAGGCTTCACCTACCTACACAACCGTACGATTTAATCAACCAAAAATCTAACAGAATTCAGTCCTACCTTAAAAATGGCGTTGTCGTCAAGACGAAACGATGTCGTTTTGCGTCGATTGTTGTAAATCGGTATGCCCATCATCAATATCAAATTTTATCGATAAGCGTCGATGCATTTTTCGTATGCCGTACGCATCGTTAACGACGGCATCGATTTAAATTGGCTCTGATTTTATCGTCGTTCTGTAGTGCAATTCACTAATCTGTTTTAACGAATATCGTTATTGTTTAAAGTCAGCTGTTATTGTCTATTGTCGTTAAATTAACGGTCGTCATTTTTGAGTTGTTTATTTTACCGACAAAATCGTTTTTATTTGTCATTGTAATGGCTTTTGAATATTAAGAAAATAAATTTTTTCAAAATGAGTATAATAATATAAACTTACATAATAAGTACATATTGTCTATAAATTAATTCAAATTTATTTTATTGACATTTTTGTCAAAGTAATTCTTTCTATAAAGAACGCAAATAGTTTTATTTTATTTATTTAGTTATTTATTTAAATATATAAAAGTGTACATAATAACTCCATACATGCTTTAGTAATGCAATTTAATAATAATAATTTGTTTTCTTTTCTATTCCTCTTTGTGCTTTTCGCTTTTTTGGACAGAGATGCCACATGCTCCAAATTTTTGTAGGTATCGTTAAAATGTAGTTAGTAAGTCCTGCAGATTTTACTGCAAACAACCAAAGCTGTTGACTAATATAGCGATTGACATATTGTTAAAAGTTAGTAAATAGCACTACTGGTTTGTGTCGAAACAGTTTTATTTAAAAAAAATGGAAAAAGAAAAAAAATTACAAACAGTATACAATTTAATAAATTAGTGGAGGAGATGGAAAAAAATCCACCACTTGCCAAGGGTTTCCAAAAAGGCAGTCTTCCCAGTGACTTCAAAGAGCAGTGGGAAAGAATTGCAACGATATTAAATGCGCCTGGTCCACCGAAAAGAGCAGGTGATGATTGGCAAAAGGTAAGATAAATAGGTAATTAAATGTGGTGTTATAGTCTCCAGCACATACATATGTAGTTGAATGCATTATTATTTAGGCGAAAAAAGCTTTCGAACCTTTCAAAGAAATTAACTCAAATCAAATAGAAAGAACACTTAATTTATTACTTGCTTTTCATCGGGAAATTGAAATATGTATATTTGATTTCTGCCTTATTAATCTTCTTTGTAACACGAATTCTTATTCTTTATCAAATCACTCGGGTCAGAATTACAATCAGGAACAAAAAACATTTTAGTTATTTAATGTTATATGAATAATAGTTTATATTAAAACTTTAGGTCCTTTTTATTTTTTTATATTTTTGTGTATATTTCGCTCTCCTTCAAAAAAAAAAAAAACTTTATAAAAACTGAAAACAAAAAAACAGCTGTTTAAATTGTTAGAGATGTGCTTTAAAAAACGATAAACCATCGACATCGTTACACTGTTCTTAGTTTTGTATTGAATTGATCACGAGATTGATTGTGAGAAAATATCCATTACATAAAATGTTTTTTTATTAAAATAAATCAAGATAAAAAGGAAACTCTGAATCGAGAGCAACTGGGGAAGGCTGTTATAAACAGGTGCGATTGTCACTATTGGAGGAAGCGGTGTAAAACCTATTAATATTTAAAAAACAAATTAACCCAAAAGGAAATGTAGTGGTATTCGCCGACCATGAAGAAGTAAGATCGCTACTAATCTAGTTTCGTACTTAGAATCTGGGATGAAAATGTTAACGTTCTGTCGTAGCATCTTCCGATGTATATTTATATCCCTTATTTCATCATCATCACTTGAACTTAAAAAATAAAATTCAGTACTCGTCATATTTTGTTAAAACTTACAAAGAAATAACAAACTTTTCAGAAATTTACAAAAACTTCATACATAATAACACAAAAAATTCAGTGCTACCACACTTTATTCATTTTTCTCTTTGTTGTAGATAACGTTTCTTCATCGTTTCAGTATAATTCAAGAATACGAATTAACAGTCGTAAAGCAGCTCCGGTTTAATAAACAACTCTCGCGTCATCGTCATTATTTGTTAAGGCCGATCAGGCCTGATTCTGTTTAATTCACCTCGAGAGTTTTGCGTCTCACTGTCACATTGGTTAATGATTAGCCTCTGATAACTGTATCGAACTACGGTTTTAAGTGTTTTTTTCCATTAACCACATGCATTCGTCGATAATTGTCAACTGTACATTTATGTATGTATGTAATTGTACATTCTGATTTAAGATGTGGAAGAAAAAAAAATTAAAAGAAAAGAAAAAAAATACACAATAATATGTAAGATTTTACGAGGAAAACGTTAAAAAAAGTGTATGAAAGAACCTGGTGGAGAGCATAAATATAACTCAAATTTACGTGATATGAAGAAGTAAATACACAATTGGATGTTAGAACCTGGTGGAGGACCAAATTAAAACTCACAAGTGAGGATTGTAATCTCACTTTTTGACGTGGTGTAGTACCAATAAAAATAACTAAGATTGATACTGGTGGATACCAATAATACTCTAGGAGTGGACACAGTGCAAAGGTACAGGTCAGTAGGATTTTCCGGAAAAAACTCCTACATGTTTACAGACCCTGGCAATATAACCTATTAGTGTTGGCCATTTAATTTAAAACCCAAAAAAAAAAAAAAATAGGAACGAAACGACGATAAAAACGACAACATCATAGAAACGACTATTAAAATTAAAACGACAACGGGAATAGCGCTGATTGTTCTTTTTGTACAAATGTCAGCAGTAAATTATTTTAAATTCATGCTGGTCTAAAGGCGAAAGTGCATACCATGCTTTGCACGTTTCAACGCGTTATTCGATTCAGTCAAATAAAGAAATATAGTATTTTCATAGTATAAGGTACATAAAAAAGTTTGCAACATGTCTGCCGCATGAAGTTAGTTAACTTACAACTTTTCGCGCTTTATGTGTAATGTGACATCTCGTCAGCTGACTGTTGTTCGTTTTATAAAGATTCTTCTCAAATGCAGGAATAATTGATAGGTAAAGTAAAAAAACATATTTAGTTTTACATAGTAAAGGATAAAAAAATTAAAAAGAAGAATGCTGAAGTCAACAAATGTTGAAAAAGCTGATTTAAACAAGAAGTCTGTAAAGCGTGTTATGTAATGTAACGAACCATCCATTTTGGCCATGAAACATAGAAGATCTACTACCATTTGTCCGACCTTGCTCAGGGAAATTGGGGGTGTTCTTTACTCCTATATGTCCAAGTAAAGGTTCCATTACACAAACAAAAAAAAAAAAAAAATATGGTAGCATATTTTCCATACCGACAACAGAAAAAAAAATAAGACGAATAGCAAAGCCTGTTTGAAGACGATTAGGTGTATTTTCCCCTTGTTTCTTTACCCTATCCATCGTGCTATCGTATACACAACATTTTTAGATAGCCCGAAATATGTTGACCTACTATACCCTAAACCGTTCGTGGAATAATAATCAAGAATTAATTATTAATTTTTACAACAACAATTTACAGTGAAACCTCTCCTAACGGACACCTTCCATAATCGGACACCTCCTATAACCGGACAAACTTTGCAGAACCGTGATGTTCAACTGTTTTTTCATACAAAATGTATTCCCATAACCGGACACTCTAATAACCGGACGCGGACACCAAAATTTTAAAATAATGATCTAAAAATCCCTCGTAAGCGGACAAAAGCGTTAAAATCAAGACGAATTTATCAGAAAAAACGCCATAAAAATATACCAAATAAATACAACTCTTGTTAAGTTACTATTTTTTCCAACTCTGTTTCATATTTGTGTTGATGCCATTCAATTTTGTGATTCCCCTTTTAACCACAAATCAGACCAGATAAGACACGAAAATTGGAGTGTTGCCAAATCACAGCTTTCGTTGGAAAGGGATAGCAAGAGTTAATGCTTTTCTTATATTACTCTCTCTTTCTTGTTATGGCTGCAATTTGACATTTTATTGTTTACAAAATAATTTGTGAAATTGCTGGAAAATTTAAATTTCTGTGAAAAATTATGTTTTAAAATAATTTGTGCCTAAAATAATATTTAAAGAAAAACCATCCGCAGGCGGCCAAATATATAAAAGGAAGCAAACAACAGGAACAAATGTAAGTATAACAAAGGTTTTCTATTGAAATAAATTTGTATATAATTAAATTATTTTGCTATTTCAGGAGTCGCCGATGCATAATGGGCTGCCCAAAAGGGGAAAAACTTCATCAGTTTCCGAAAAATCCGACCAAGTAAGTATTTACATGGTTAAATTTTATATGCAAATCACAAATTAGACCAGATAAGACACGAAAATTTGAGTGTTGCCAAATCACAGCTTTCGTTCGAAAGGGATAGCAAGAGTTAATGATTTTCTTATATTACTATCTCTTTCTGGTTATAGCTGCAATTTGACATTTTATTGTTTACAAAATAATTTGTGAAATTGCTGAAAAATTTTAATTTCTGTGAAAAATTATGTTTTAAAATAATTTGTGGCTAAAATAATACATAAAGAAAAACCATCCGCAGGCGGCCAAATAAAAATATATAAAAGGAAACAAACCACAGGAAAAAATGTAAGTATAACAAAGGTTTTCTATTGAAATAAATTTGTTTATATTTAAATTATTTTGCTATTTCAGGAGTCGCCGATGCATAATGGGCTGCCCAAAAGGGGAAAAACTTCATCAGTTTCCGAGTAATCCGACGAAGTAAGTATTTACTTGGTTAAATTTTAAATTTACATGGTTAAATTTTATATGCAAATTATGCCTCTGAACATTTCATATGAAATTGTGATTGTGTACTACATTTTTGAACAAATTGTGTGAATATGGGTATCAATATAAAGCTTTTGAAAATATCTATCAGGTGGTGCTAAAACTTTAAAAAAATTTAACCCATTAATTTATGCATAGTACGTAGGAAAATTTTAGTAAGCGAAGCCGGTATTGGTCATACCACAGAGGAAAAGATTCTTGTGTCCGGCCGAAGGCCGGCAATGCTGGAAATCTTTAGTAAGCGAAGCCGGTGGTGGTCATACCATAGAAGAGAAAATACTTGCGCCCGGCCGAAGGCCGGCTGTGCAAAATCTTTAGTAAGCGAAGCCGGTGTTGGTCTTACCATAGAAGAGAAAATCCTTGCGCCCGGCCGATGGCCGGCTGTGCAAAAAACCTTTAGTAAGCGAAGCCGGTGTAGGTATTCGATTTGAGGGTTTTATTTGTTGTTATATTTAACCGACTTCAAAAAAGAAGGAGGTTATCTACTCGTCTGAATGTTGCTTTATTTTATGTAGGTAACCACAGCCATTTCTAAACCGATTTTAAAATTTTTTTCTTTTGAAGTCGATTAAATATTTATCATCACCTGATAGATATTTCCAAAAGCTTTATGATGATACCCATATTGACATAATTTGTTCAAAAATTTAGTGTAAAATCATAGTTCCATATGGAAAGTTCAGAGGCCCGTAACTCGGAAAATAAGGACGACCGCCAAATTTTTTTTTTACATTTTTTAATAATTTAAATAAAATTTTAATATTCAAACAGGTTTTTGCTATACGAAGAATAATTTCCCTGAGTTGGCAGGTCTTTTTTTACTAATCCTGACTACAAGCTCAAGGTAAAAAAATATATTACAAGTTTAATTTTAAATTTTTTAATATTTATATGTAACTTTTATTTTTCTAATTGCAGTTTTCTAATAGCGTTGAGTCAGGCAAAAATATATAAATTTATGTATCTATAAGAATGACTTTATATAAAACAACTTTAACAAATAAATATTCAAACCAAAAATAAATTCTTTTTTTTTTTTTTTTTTTTTTTTTTTTATAAAAATAGTGTTTATTTACAGTTTCTAAAATATACAGGTACAAAGGTATGAGATTTTACTAAAAGTATTACAACAATAGGAATCTAATAATTAAATTTACGAAACTATTAAAAAATAAATAGGAACATTATTAAGGAAAATTGCTCACAAAAAACCTTTACGATCTCTATGGAAATTATAAAGAAATTTGTATAGATAATCACTAAGTTAATTCATTCTTATCGAACGAATCTTAGTGATTACCTGATAAATTTCTTATTGTTTCAAAATTAGACAATCTGCATTTTTCATTAAATGACAGTGTCAGTTCCCTTGCAAACGAGTTTATCATTTTATGTCCAAAGTTACTGTGCAGTAAATTTGTCGGATACCTACGGCGAAGACCATGGATTATTTTCAAGTTCTTATTTTGTATAATCTGAAGCTTTTTGGTATGAGTTTTGGCCGTTTTATGAAACCAAACTTGACAGCCGTAGGTCATAATTGGTCGAATACACATTTTATATAACAAAATTTTGTTTTTCATATTAAGCTTAGATCTCCTGTTAAGTATAGGAAATAATGCTGGGCCGCACTTTATGGCTTTTTCGCAGATGTGGCTAACATGTTGTTTGAATATTAATTTCTTATCTAGGACAACACCCAAGTACTTTATTTCGGATTTTACAGGTATAACATTACCGCGACAGAACATAGTTTGAGTAGGGATGCGTTTTGGAGATTTATTGAACGGAAAAATTATAGCTTGCGTTTTATTATCGTTAACTTTGATTTTCCATTTACTAAAATATTTCTGACTTAAATTTAAGCTCACTTGCATTTTCTTAACTAAAGCATTTGAAACTTTACCACTGCAAATAAAAGCACTATCGTCTGCGTAAAATGCGGCTTCTTGATTTCTACTAAGGGTGATGTCTGACGAATACAATGAATAAAGCGTAGGTGATAAGACAGAGCCCTGTGGTAATCCTGCCTGTATACCTTTTTCATTGGAAGACTTATTATCCAGGTACACTACAAACGTACGATTGTCTAAAAAGCTTTGAATCATTTTTTGTAAATATAACGGAAAGTCATAGGAGTTAAGTTTAAACAATAGGCCATTGTGCCATATTGTGTCGAAAGCTTTTTCGATATCTAAAACTATAATACCTGTGCTCCTACGATTTCTTTTATTATTTTCAATAATGTTCACCACTCTTTTTAATTGATGAACAGTGGAGTGTTCTCTTCGGAAACCAAACTGTCGCTGATTGATGAGGTCTTTCAATTCAGAGAATTCAACGATTCGTTTATGGATAATTTTTTCAAAAACTTTATCCAATAAACTCAATATACTTATTGGCCTATAACTCGAGGGCAATTTCGGATCTTTTCCATTTTTAAGAATCGGTATTACTTTAGCCTTTTTAAATGCCAAAGGAAAGTACCCATTTCTTAAGCAGTAATTAAAAAGATTGCTTAATGTTTCAAAAAAGTATTCCGGCATATGTTTTAGAATAATACTATTAATACCATCTAAACCAGGGGCTTTATTATTTTTTAAAGAGAAGACTGTTGATTTTACTTCTTCGGAGTCTGTAAATTCGATGTCGTCACTATCAGTAAGAACTACATTGTTGAGTTGATTTGCATAAATTGAAACTACACTATCTAAAGGTGAAGTGTTGTTGGTCGTAATAGTATGATTATTACTAAAAACACGTGCAATGGCGTTTGCTTTTTCTTCACCAGTTCTCAAAACTTCATCATTTGTATTTAGATCCGAAATTGTAGAGTTCTTACCTTTCAAAGCTTTAGTAAGTTTCCAAAACTTTTTGCTCCCGGAAGGCAATTTCGAAATAAAATTGGACCACGCAACGTTTCTATCCCTACTTAAGTGAAAATCAATTAATCGATTCAACTGTTTTAAAATGCCATTCAAATGGGCTCTGTAGTTTGGATCTCTACATCTTCGAAGTTTACGGTTATATCTGTTTCTCTGCGAAATAAGCATTTTGGAAGTATCTGAAATCTCTCTCTGCCAGGGATTTTTTTGGCCAACTGGAATCTTGTTGAAAGCCTCCTTAACGATGCCGATTAATCTATTTAATGAAATATCAAAGTTATTGTTGTTCACTTCAGTTTGTCCTATGTTGTGACACCTAATTTCCACCAATTTTGTATTGTCGGCCAATCTGCGCGATTATACAAAGGGACTGTAACTAACTGGTTTTGAGGCGAACCATAAATACAACAAGAAATTGGAACATGGTCTGACTGTAAAACGTTCGGGTGGGACTCTATGCGAGAAAAAGAAATGTTAGAGTTCGTTAACAAAATATCTACAGTGGAGGGTAGAACAGGAATTATGTTTTGTCCGAATCTAGTGTGAGAGTCTGGATGGAATATGTAGTAACTTGAACTAAGTTGGTGTCGGTAAAGTTCTCTACCAGCTGTGTTGTTTGTATTACAGTTCCAACTCACGTGTTGAGCATTGAGATCACCGAAAATAAAATAGTCACTAAATGAGTTAGTAAGAAGATCTAAGTCCGTTTTAAAATTTGAAGTATAAACAGGATTATAAGCGGAAATGAAACTTATGGGGCGTCCGCTTATTATAACTTCCACAGAGATATTTTCAATGGTCTTTGTTTTAATCTTAGGTAATAATTTATGACCTATACTACTTTTTACCGCTATAAGCACTCCTCCTCCATGTGTTTGACGGTCCTCTCTGTATATTTTGTAGCCTCCAAATTTGAGCTTATGGTACGGTTTTAGAAACGTTTCGTTTAGGAGCAGTATGTCGACTTTTTTGTCGTGAAGCACTTGTTCGAGCTGTGAAGCTGCTGACTCAGTTGTTATGCCTTGAGCATTCCAGTGCATAACGAATACATTTTCGCTACCCATAATTTTATATTGCCTGCTTGAGCATCATGCCAAGCACTCTTAATTTGTCAAATTTATTTCGACATTTCTCTAAGGCATCCACAGCACTGAAGAAAATATCCAACAATCTCTCGTTAGATATATCTTCCTCATCGGTGATGGCACGGGATCTGTTTTTTGAAACATCGGAGTACAAAGTTCTTCTTTGGGTGGTGGGCTCACCTGTAACCGTTTGTTGCTGCCGATTTGAAAGCTGAGGGAACTCGGTCTCGTCATACACATAATTATTTCTGGGTCTATTGAAATTAGGTCGGGTCCTGGAGGTTATCCGGAGACGCATTTCCAAATAATCTCTACGGCAAGGCAATTAGGGTCATCAGACCTGTGATTCACATTTTTGAGGTTCTTCTTGATGCAGTTGTGACATTTATATACAATACTTGTTCCTTGGGAGCTTTTAGCCAAAGCGCACTCTGCCTGGTCGTGATTGCCAGCACAAATTGCACAGACACTGCCTCTATTACAATTTTTAGCTCCATGTCCATACATAGAGCACTTTGAACATTGAGTGGGTCCTTTCGTACCTTTCAGGGGCCTTCTCCAATGGACAGTAATATTACTGAAGTACTTTATTTTCATAACCTCACTTTTTGAGACTTCTTGCTTGTTGAACTCCACCAAGTATATAGCGTCCTCAACTGTAGTTTTTTTAGTCACAATTTCTTTTAGACTTACTGGTGTAATATTATGCATTTGGATGAATTCGGTCTTTAATAAATTCGGGTCCGTTCTTTGTAAACCAAACAATACCAACTTAAAGAACTTAGCGTCTTTAACCTCGTGCGTGTAAAAACTGTAATTCAGTTCACTCAGCTTTTTTATTGCAGCTTCGTAGAGGGCCAATGAACTGCTGATGACCTTTGTTCCAATTGACATCCTCTTGTACAGGTACTTCTCACCAAGTATTTCAAAACAAACTTTTGGAAAGCTATGACACGAGTCCACTACAATTGGTGGAATTTTTTCCTTTACGACTCTATATTCTTCATCTGATAGCAAATGAAACCTATTGCTATTTCCAGGATCAACCTTTTGCATCTTAAATTTTGGAGAATTACCAAAGTAACCTCTTTTCTGACTAGTCATAGTCCAAAATAATTAAAGAAAAATATAATTTTTTCAAAAATCACCCACGAGCAAAAAAAACACGTTGTTTACAACTCAAGGCAATGATGCCAGATGAATAAATTCTTTTATTTAAATTCAAATAAAGCAAAAATTTTTTTTTTACTTGAAGATATTTAATAATTATGATTAAGATTTTAACTTGGGCTTCATAGGCGTAGTATTTTCAAGTGGTACAACATGACAACCCATTGGAGCGATTGAAATGTTAACCGATCCATTTGCCATTTATTGCTTGCAATTCGTTTTCGTTTCTGGCTTTTTCATAAAACAACGTATCGTTTTCATTTCATAGCTTGTTTGTGCCCAATTTACCTTCAATGAAAATGCAATTTATTAGAAGTTGTATTTATATCACAGGGTATTGAAATTGTTTTGCTTACCCTTATTTTTATCGAGAAATACGCATTTATATCATAAGGCAATCGCGGCTGATTAATAAGAGCAATGAATGATAAAAGCATGTGGATCATTGCTTGGCTCACGTATATATTAAAACTTTCCACCGAATCCATTAACTGAAACGAGCAATTGTTAAATCGATACGAATACATCCAAATTCAATAGATAAATATATTTATTTACATATTTGTAAAATATATACATGTATATATTATCTATTAAGTTTCCACCATAATATACAAAAACATTTCTTTGCAACTTTGTACATGAAGCTAACGTGCACTTCGCCGGACAACCATTCATGTAATGCATATAAGCATCTACATATATTGCACAATTCTTACGAAGTCCCATACATATTTAAAGTTGTTTATCATAAGACCTCTAATAATTTAGCCAGGACTTCTTCATTTCCAACAGCATTTGTGTTCAATTTGTTCCTGAATTCTGTTGAATTGAGACTTCTTGAACAAATACCACTAGGAAAATTTTGATTGCCAATTTTTGTAACAACCTTATGCACATGTTGTATTTTTTTAGCTTTTAATAGCACTTTGGAACCACCGCAACATATTTTTATAAATTTTAAGTTCTTAACTCCACGGAAATTTATATACTTTTAACTTTTTTTACAAAAATATAATTTTTGCTACAATTCAATTTAAATTTTTTTGTTTACTTTATCGATAACATATGTTTGAAATGGCTATGTATAGCTGTTTCTGTTAACTCATTGCGATGAATATTATTAGTTATTTTTTTATTCAGTCTATCGAAAGCTATTAGCACGTATGATAATGTACTTTTTTAAACGTCACAAGTGGGTAATCTGGTTAGTAATCTGTGATGCAAATTATGCCTGTGAACATTTCATATGAAATTGTGATTGTGTACTACATTTTTGAACAAATTGTGTGAATATGGGTATCAATATAAAGCTCTTGGAAATATCTATCAGGTGGTGCTAAAATTAAAAAAAAATTTAACCCATTAAGAATCAGTGACAGTTTTTGATGAAATTTTATGCATAGTACGTAGGAAAATTTTAGTAAGCGTTGCCGGTATTTCTCATACCACAGAGTAGAAGATCCTTGTGTCCGGCCGAAGGCCGGCAATGCTGGAAAAATTTTAAAAACAGTTTATTATATTAAAAATTAAAGGGTGTCCACATACAACATACATAATGTTTAAGTGTATTAAGAACCGTAAAGGGCACCAAATTAAAATTTTAACAAATTGCGTGTCGCTAAAGCTCCCAACAGCAGAAATTAATAAAAAAATAAATTTAAAATTTAAAGGGTGTCCCCATAGGTAACGTAATTTGAACTATTTGGGCCTATCTTTGGAACCGTTATAGACAAAACCTTGAAAATTTAACAGAATGTCGATTACTATGACCGTTATAATAAAATGTATAAAAATTAAAAATTTTAAATTAAAGGGTGCTCCAATAGTTCATTTAATTTGATGTATATGGCCATACTTTTGAACAATTGTACACAGACCGCTGAAATTTACAAAGAACCTGTATTGCTAAGTCCGCTATATCAAAAAGTATAAAATTTGTATTTGGAAATAAAAGGGTGTCCCAATAGTTAATGTAATTCTATGTATGTGGCCAAACTTTTGAACTGTTATAGACAGACAGCTGAAATTTACAAGGAGCCTGTATTGCAAAGTCCACTATAGCAAATATACAATTTGAATTTAGAAATAAAAGGGTGTCCCCATAAAATTATGTAATTTGATCTATATGGCCTTATCTTTTGAACCGTTAAACACAAACACTTGAAAATTAGGCAGAATATCCACTACTTTCTCTTGTATGATAACAAGTATAAATATTTGGAATTATAATGTAAAGGGTGTCCCAATAGTTCATGTAATTTGATATATATGGTTAAACTTTTTAACCGTTATAGACAGATAGTTGAAATTAACAATGATTCTTTGTGACCCAGTCCTCTATAACAACAGTCTTTAATTTAAAATTGTAAATTAAAGGGCGTCCGAATAGGCGATGTTATTTGATCTATGTGCCCCTATCTTTGAAACCTTTATAGACAGCGGCTTGAATGGTGTCTCTATAAAAGACGGATGCTGGTGAAAATAGCTTAAATTTTGAACAGTAATAGGTATATGCTTGACATTCACATAGTCTTTACTTTTTTCCGCTAACTTTGGCGCATCTATTATTTGGTTTAAATGTAATTCTTACAGATTACTTCTTACATTTTTAGTTTATAACCCTTCTATTTGTTTTGAAGTCGGTTTTTTTTCAAAAATTATTTTCTTTATTGATTCATTTAATTACTTTTTATCACATTTTTTATTACGTATTACTGTACTTAATAGTGCAAAAATTTAAAAAATAAAAAAAATTAGTTGGCTCTTAATAGGTTAATTTTTTTTAAAAAAGTTTAGCATCACCTGATAGATATTTCCAAAAGCTTTAAAATGATACCCATATTGACATAATTTGTTCAAAAATGTAGTGTAAAATCATAGTTCCATAACTCGGAAAATAAGGACCACTGTCAAATTTTTTTATTTTACACTTTTTTAATAATTTAAATAAAATTTTAATATTCAAACAGTTTTTTACCATACTAAGAATAATTGTCCTGAGTTGGCAGGTCTTTTTTACTAATCCTGACTACAATCTCAAGGTAAAACAATATATTACAAGTTTAACTTTAAATTTTTTATAATTTATATATAACTTTTATTTTTCTAATTGCAGTTTTCTAATAGCGTAGACAGACGACAGAGTTAATGTGCATTATCAGTCTTAATTCAAATTAACTTGTGTGTTAACATGACATGATGTGTTTTCCTGAATACTATCACATCTGAACAAACAAGTAAATCGGCAGCAGCAGGTATCCATATCAACCACAAACTCTTACATTTAAATTTATTACATTTAAAATTTGTTAAAATTTCTTTAAACTTTTTATTCTGTTAGACAATTAAAATTAAATTGTTTGTTTGTTTTTATACTTAAAACCTTTATTTCTTTCACAGTTTCGAAATACTTGTTAAACAACAAATAATTACAAATAGCAAAACTAATTACAAAAAATATATATTTGTTTTTAGTCATCTTTAACACATTGTAAAATTTTACAAATTATACATATACGAGTATATACTCCCATTAATATTGTTTTATTCAAATGAAAATATTATGTAATCAATTGTTAGTTTTGTTTTTAAATTTTGTATAATAATTGAGCATTTAAGAGTTAAATCTAAATAATGAAAACATTAAATATATTATATTTAGTTTGTATGTTTTAACGATATTTGAAATTAAATGAATTAAAATAATTATTTAAATAAGAACAAAAAATTTATTTATTACCGAACTACCTTACAATTAAAATTATAAGATAATATAAAAAAAGAGCTTTAGCAACATCGGCAGTTAGCTCTGCATTTTATAAATACAAAAAAAAGAAAAAAAACTTAAATTAAAAAATTTAACCAATCAATTAAAAAATAGTACAAGAAAAATATTAAACAAAGATTTCAATTTACTTTGTAGGTACATATGTATAAAGAACTTATAAATATTTTGAGTCAGGCAAAAATATATAAATTTATGTATCTATAAGAATGACTTTATATAAAAAAACTTTAACAAATAAATATTCAAACCGAAAATAAATTCTTTTATTTAAACTCAAATAAAGTAAAAAAGTTTTTTTTTTACTTGAAGATATTTAATAATTATGATTAAGATTTTAACTTGGGCTTCATAGGCGTAGTATTTTCAAGTGGTGCAACATAACAACCCATTGGAGTGATTGAAACGTCAACCGACCCATTTACCATTTATTGCTCGCAATTCGTTTTCGTTTTTGGCTTTTTCAGAAAACAACGTATCGTTTTCATTTCATAGCTTGCGTACAATGCGATAATAATAGCGGCACAATTTACCTTCAATGAAAATGCATTTTATTAGAGGTATGTATTTATATCACAGGGTATTGAAATTGTGTTGCTTACCTTCATTTTTATCGAGAAATACGCATTTATATCATAAGGCAATCGCGGCTGATTAATAAGAGCAATGAATGATAAAAGCATGTGGATCATTGCTTGGCTCACGTATATATTAAAACTTTCCACCGAATCCATTAACTGAATCGAGCAATTGTTAAATCGATACGAATGCATCCAAATTCACTAGATAAATATATTTATTTATATACATATTTGTAAAATATATACATGTATATATTATCTATTAAGTTTCCACCATAATATTCAAAAACATTTCTTTGCAACTTTGTACATGAAGCTAACGTGCACTTCGCCGGACAACCATTCATGTAATGCATATAAGCATCTACATATATTGCACAATTCTTACGAAGTCCCATACATATTTAAAGTTGTTTATCATAAGACCTCTAATAATTTAGCCAGGACTTCTTCATTTCCAACAGCATTTGTGTTCAATTTGTTCCTGAATTCTGTTGAATTGAGACTTCTTGAACAAATACCACTAGGAAAATTTTGATTACCAATTTTTGTAACAACCTTATGCACATGTTGTATTTTCATAGCTTTTAATAGCACTTTGGAACCACCGCAACATATTTTTATAAATTTTAAGTTCTTTACTTCACGGAAATTTATATACTTTTAACTTTTTTTACAAAAATATAATTTTTGCTACAGTTCAATTTAAATTTTTTTGTTTACTTCATCGATAACATATGTTTGAAATGGCTATGTATAGCTGTTTCTGTTAACTCATTACGATGAATATTATTGGTTATTTTTTTATTCACTCTATCGAAAGCTGTTAGTACGTATGATAATGTACTTTTTTAAACGTCACAAGTGGGTAATCTGGTTAGTAATCTGTGCTTTTAACACCAATGACAAAGAAATTTCTATTTATTTGAACAAATTGTTTGATTAACTTGTTTTGATTGCTTTAGAACACAAAAAAAGAAATGGCAAATAAAAAAATATGTTATCAATCATAGAAAAAATGGAAATTATAAATGAGTTTGACAGGGAAAAGATTTCGGTGCGTGAAATCGCAAGGAAGTAAAGTTTTTTGAGTTTTTCTGCAAAACATTTTGTTGCATATCTTTTATGTTTTAAGATTCAAAATTGGTAAAAAACAGGCCGCAGAAATCATTAAAAATAAAGAAGTCATTCGTTCCAAATGGGAATCTGGAATAAATGTTCATCAAAAGAGGATGTTTGCTAAAACTGGTGGCGCTGAAATAGACAAATTGTGTTTGGATTGGTTCGCTAAGGCTAGATGTCAAAATATTCCAATTTCAGATTCGATTGTAAAGGCTAAGGCAAGTGAAATAGCAATGCAACTGGGCATATCCGATTTTTCAGCATCAAATGGCTGGTTGCAAAGATGGCTTAAAATGAATAATATTGCTTTTAAATGTATTACTGGAGAAGCTGCAGATGTAAATCAGGTAGATGTGGAGCAGTTCAAGACCAAGCTGCCATCATTACAATGCAGATGAAAGTGGGCTCTTCTTCCGTGCTTTACCTGATAAAACTCTTGCCTTAAGATCCGAAAAATGCGTTGGTGGACAACTTTCGAAAGAAAGACTTACAATTTTGTTTTGTGCAAACTTAGCTGGAGAGAAAGAGCAACTGTTAGTCATAGGTAAAACTACCCGGCCTCGAGCGTTCAAGCATATTAATGTAAAAGATTTACCAGCAATTTGGAAATTTAACAAAAAGGCATGGATGACTCGAGATATCATGACTGAATGGCTACAGCAATTCAATAGGAAAATGAGATTCAGAAACGTAAAATTCTCTTGTTCTTGGATAATGCAGCATCTCACCCTAGGGAATTGAATTTATCAAATATAAACGTCTTATTTTTGCCTCCAAATACAACTGCCAACCTCTTGATTAGGGCATTATCCAAAATTTTAAGGTTCACTATAGAGGCTCAATATTAAAGCACAGCAGGATTTTCAGAATCTATTGATGACCTTCCGGATTTTGATGCCGAAGATGATATCCCACTGGTAACGTACGCAAATTTAGTAGAACTTTTCCCTCAATCAAATGGATTTGACGAGTTCTTAAAAGTAGATGAAATCGTATTCATTGAAGATGACTGTATAGAAACATTATATCCAAGCGCTGTTATGGAGATAAACAAGTCTGAAGATTCTGAAGACGAGGTGCATGTAGAAATACCTGATCCCATAAACTCTTATGATGAAGCATTAAAACAAATTGTTCGTTTGAAGCATTTTGCAAAAGACGACTTTGTCGCGTTCCAATAGATACAAAATATTGAAAGTCATTTTGAAACTCAACAACTCAAATTGAGCCGGTCTAAATTAAAGCAGTCAAACCTGAATCAATTTTTTCGACCGCAGTAGAAAGCTTGGCATTATAAAATAAAAAGATGTATTAAAAAAAAAAGTTGTACCTCTTTAAAGCGGACACCTCCTATAACCGGACAAAAATGCCGCGACGGTGAGTGTCCGGTTATGAGAGTTTTCACTGTATAATTAATTTAAAAATTACAAACAAATAAAAAAAAACTGTATAAAAATATTGTATGAAAAATCTTGTTTCCCATTGTAATTTATGATATTTTTAAACAAAAAAAAATATTAATATACATATGTGCATATATAAATTAATTCATGGTTGTAACGTTTGCTGGACTATCACTATCACGATTAAAAGAGAAACGAAAATAACAATATTTAATGCCTGCGTAAAGTTGGTTTTAACTTAAGGCAGTGAAACGTTTCACTTAAAACAAGAAACGACTAATAAACTACAAAGTTTTGTTAATAGCTGCATCTTGTGGCCTATCACCATTTCCAACCAACGCTTGCGGCAGCTGACAAACAAGATACCAATAGAAAAAGAGATCATACAAATGGATTAAACAGAATCTTCGTAAGAACCCTGACGAAATAGTGCACTACTTTTTAACGATAGTAGACAACGCTATTTTTTTACCTACACAAATAGTAACATGTGGCATCTCTGTTCAAAAAAGCGAAAAGCACAGAGGAATAGAAAAAAAAAAACAAATTATTAAATTGTGTGACTAAAGTATGTACAAATGAAGTTATTATGTAGACTTTTTTATATTTAAATAAATAAATAAAACAACTATTTGCGTGCTGTATAGAAAGAATTAGTTTAGTTTAAAAATCTTTCAATAAAATAAAATGTGAATTTAATTTGCGTTAATTTATAGTAAATATGTACATATTATGTATGTTTATATTATTTTAGCATTTTAACGAGTATGAAAACCAGACTTATTTTGCAAAAATTTATTTTCTAAATATTCATAAGTCATTACAACGACAAATAAAAACGTTCTTGTCGACAAAATAAACAACTCCAAAATGATATCCGTTTATTAGACTTGTCATCAATAACAGCGGACTTCAAACAATAACGAGTATTGTTAAAAAGTGTTGCTGCGTAGCAAAATCGATAATTTTATTGTTTAATTTTTTTAACGATTCGATATTCTTTAAAACGGGTTGGTAAATTGCACTACTGGTGTATCTGAATGACATAATTGTCATGGGAAAGACCTTCGATGAACACCTAAGGAATATGGAAGAAGTCTTCAAGCGTATATCAGCGGCTGGACTGAAGTTCAGTGTTTAAAAATGTGCTTTGTTTCAGAAGGAAGTTAAATACTTGGGGCATCGTGTAACAGCAGAGGGCATATCAGCCGATGAAGATAAAATACGAACTGGCCTCGTCTACAAAATCTTAACGAGTTACGTAGTTTCTTGGGCCTTTGCACATACTACAGACGATTTGAGCCAAATTTTGCCAGTGTTGCTACGAGTCTACATGAGCTAAACAAGATGTCGCGACCTTACCAGTGGAGTCAAGCAGCCGATGAAGCATTCCAAGAGCACAAGGAATTTTTGTGTGTGGCACCTATCCTAGCATATCCATTAGCTGGGCAAAAATTCGTGCTAGACACTGATGCGAGCGGATATGGAATAGAAGGCGTGCTGTCGAAAGTGGTAGATGGGACAGAAAAGGTTACAGGCTACTACAGCAGAGTACTTTCGAAGCCTGAAAGAAACTATTGCTTAACGCGACCAGAGCTTCTGGCAGCGATTGAGAGCATTAAACACTACCACAAGTATTTGTACGGCCAACAGTTTACGCTGAGGACATATCATGCCTCTTCAATTCAATAGCCCTGAAGGACAGCTTGCACGCTGTATTGAGCGATTTCAGAGCTATGACTTTAGTATTGAGCACAGAAAAGGAGGCAAGCATAACAACGCAGACGCCCTTTCTAGGCGGCCATATGATCTGGAGTGTAAGCATTGCACAAAGGCGGAGAGAAAAGCATTCGTTGTTGATGTTTGGCTTACACATATAGAATCCAGTGAAGACTGGCCGACTGCACAAAGGAACGATCCCATATTGGTAAAAATTATAGCGGCTAAAGAGGAAGACAGAAGACCGACGCGAAGTGAGATCTCACCAGAAAGTCCACTGGCGAAGGCACATTGGGCCTAGTGTAACAGTCTCAGGTAAAAGGATGGCTGCTTATGTCGCACCTGGGAAAGCACACAATGGAATTGTTTCCACAATGGTCCTAGCGGAGGTCACCTTGGTGTACCGAAGACGCTGGAAAAGACAAAAAACAACGTTTCTATTGGGTCGGCTGTCAACAAGCCGTAGCCGAGTGGATAGCCAATTGCCAGGAGTGCATTGCAGCAAAGGGTCCAGTACGAAGGAGTCGGGGGCAGCTTTAGCAGTAAAATTCAGTTGCACCCTTTGAACGTATAGCGATGGACGTAGCAGGTCCCTTCTCTGCTAGTAATGCTGGAAACAGATACGTTCTAGTGGTCATGGACTATTTTAGTAAATGGCCGGAAGTATATGCCATTCCCAATCAAGAAGCCAGAACGATTGTAGACGCGTTTATAAGCAACTGGGTGTGTTGCTATGGTGTTCCCTTAGAACTTCACTCCGACCAAGACCGAAATTCCGCCCAGCTGATTTAGTAGTTCTACATGTCATAAGTTGTATGTGGTTAGAAATTGTATATAGAATTTTTTTCTTTTGAACTTTCTTCTTTTCCTTGCCTCTCTACACCTCTTTCGATCACAAAACCGGTTTCATGCAATTGATTTCATGAAAGTTATCATTGTGTAATTTATTTATTTTATTTATTTGCTAATGACTAATGTAGACGGGGCTTTAGTCATGAAGATGTCGTAACATAAGTAAACTTCATATAAAAACTCAGTATTAATAACAGTTTTTATTATATGAAGTTTTTTGTTGACATGTTAATGACTAATGGAGACGGGGGGTATTAAAACACTGAATTGAAAAGACGTTAGGTTGTCCGTGTTTCATTTCTTAAAGAAGACTTAACCAAATAAGGAAATTAAAATTAACAAAATGTAAGAGCCTGTATATATTTTGCTACTTTTACCCAAATCTACAAAACATTTAACCATCATTATAGTATTATCAATTTGTTTATTTATTTATCATTAAGGGCCTCACTAAGGCGAATATATTTTACTAGGTGGCATCACGACGAAGTTAATTATTTTTTGCCAAGGTATATTTATCTTACTAGATAGTGTCGTCCGCCCAGCTGATTTAGTAGTTCGACATGTCAAAAGTTGTATGTGTTCAGAAATTTTATAGTGTAGAAGTGAGAAAGCAATAAAACACATACACGCCTTCTCAATTTTCTTATACATATGTTTTTTGAAATTTCGAACTACAAAGCAACAACAAAATGCCATGTTGTTCTTGTATTGTTGTATATGTTGTAGGGATGCCACTACCTAGTAAAATAAATATACCTTGTTTTTGCCTTACTTTTTTGTGCATAGCAGCTGTCAAAAATTCGTTTAATTTTTTTTTAATTTGAGAAAAAAGAAATAAAATTATATTTATTAAAAAAATTTTGCAATATAAAAAAAAATTACAAAATACTACCAGAAAAGGTAAGGAAGAAGTGTTTTTAGTTGTTGGATGTGTTATTTTAATTATTTTTTTGGCGTCTATCGTACCAACAACAAAATGCATGTGGATGTTTTTTGGTTTTGTACAAGGCGAATATATACAGGTGATTGCAGGGCTACAACAAGTACAACAATAAAAAAACAACAGGCAATTTGTTTTTACAAAATCTATGGCACTTGTCAAAAACATTCGTAGAAAAAAAAAAAATAAGTAAACAAAAATAATAAAAATTTTTCGGGCTGCAATAATTAACATACCAAGGAAGTTACATATTTTAAATCTTCAATTTGCACACACGTATCTCTATTGGCACCATCTTTGAGAAAAAGCAAATGCGTTATATCATAGCTTTTTTTTCAATTTCAACAAAAAATTTTGGAATTTGGTTGTTAAATTTGGTTTAAATTCGCCTTGGTTTTGTATTTGTTGTCGCGGCGATGCCACATTATATAAATTCGCCATGGGCCTCACTATAAGTTTTTTTTTTTTGTTTATCATTAATAATTAAAACGAGTTGAGTTTTATTCTATTTTTAATTTTTATTTTGAAATCTAATATCTTATAATTGGTGAGTTAAATTAGAAATGAGGGTTCTTTTTGTTACAATATAATTTAGATAATTTCATTTTAGATTTACAAAAGTAAATCTTAATTAAAACATATGTTTTTAATTATTTATAAACTCCCACAGTTTTTCAAAGCTTATTAACTAAAAACAGACACAAACGTGTTTAACAATTTCTTAATTATTTGTTATATTGTGCTTTAAAATAAGATGAAACGAAAACAAAAATAGATGAACTAAAAAAACACAATATTTAAATAAATTTGTAATATTTTTGTTAAATTTTTTTCATTTTTAGATATTATTTATAGGATGGCATATTTAATTATTTTTCATAGAAAGAAACCGGAGTGGCTTTTTCAAAATTTTAGATTATGAAATATATAACTTAAATGAATCGTGGGTCCTGGGAGGCTACTACGTATTTCAATTCGAAATAAATCTTTTTCGAAACACAATGTTGAATTCATACAAATTCGAATGATTTCCTTTTCGAATCGAATTACGCAGTAACCCACCTGCATGATTTAAATGATTAACTAACTACAAAGCGTAAGAAATAAGTCCTTTGTAATCCAATATAAAAATCTGATCATTTCGACATATGTATTTATTTTTATTATCCTTAGAATGTTTTACATTATATTGTATATATTTTATATTATAAAACAATAAATTTAACTTAAGAAATAAAACAAAAAATGCAAAAAAAGAAAATTAAAATAGGGTGTGGCTTTAGAAATGTAAGTAACAGAAATAAATTCACCATTTTATTAATTTCTTTTTCATAACGTGCTTATGATCGCTTAGATTTTTTGGGCGAATTTTGTCAATAAAGTAGACCAGGCACCTTCAATTAACTGACCGTAGGTAAAAAATGTATCTTTCTTAGCACCTCTTTATCCTACTACACAATATCTATTCGATATACTTTGTTGTATATCTTTATCTTTTTTTTTTTGTATTGAGTTATTTAATTACGATTCAACCATATAATTGCCTTTAACACAAAATAGGCTAAACCCAAACAGTACACTATTTTCTCACGTTGTAGACGCTGTTCGTTTCCAATTTCAATGTTCAATACACGACGATTTAATTTAGCCAACTGACGCCGCAAATAAAGTATTTCCTCGTGTGGTGTTAAATCTCCCATCGGAGTTCCCTCACGATGACTTACCATGGAAGTATCATTTGGATTGTATATTAAGGCTTGCGAACGTTTGCTTGCACCTCCTGTTGTTAACTGCAAAAACAAAGACTAATGTAGCAGGTATTGCAATTTTTATCAGGTTTAATATTAAAGATTTTCATTTCTTTTTAACAAAACATATACCTCAAAATCTCTGAGCACCATTTCTTACACTACTTATATGTAAATTAAACGCTTACGTTAATGTATAGGTATACAAATATAATATGAAAATTGTTTATATTTTTTTCCTGGCAAAATATAAAAAATCAATTTGACATATTCAAAAGGAAAATGAAAAAAGTAGTGCTTTTAAAAAAAAAAATAACGCCCTCAAAAATAAAATGAACATAGGCGCCCGGTTGTTTATAATAATATTTATTTGTTTATTCAGTGTTCTCAGATTAGGGGATTTATCCCCAATTTGGTTTGGGGATTGGATAATTTCAATATTTTGAGGATTTTTTGGGGATTCTTACTTTGATTTCATATACTTTTTTATTTTTATTTCATTATTTTAATTGTTCCATATTTAAAATTTAAAGTATGTCTGATAAATGAAGATGAAAAATTAGTAAGGAAAATTATTTAGCAACAAAAGTTAATTCATTAAATTTGCCCTGGATGAAATGGAACTCGCTTACAATTTTAAGAAAGAACTGAAATCTGCAGATGCTCCGCCGTCATTTATTCAAATACTTGCCTTGTTTTTAGACCTCAATTTGCATACCAACTACAAAGCTTGTCTTATTTCGGCAAATAAACTAATATAATATTAAATAAAATGCAAAATTAGTAGCTCGAATCTTTGTTGAAAAAATAATTCTCTGTAAGACAATACTACTTGCGAAGCTTTTCGCTTGTCTGCAGGAACCACCCAGAGTCTTTGGTTGGAATCGAACCCGCAACCCCCAAGCTGATAGATAAGGCGCTCTACCAATCAGTCTATCGAAATTTGTTGTAACCCTTTTAATCCATCCCCAGAAATTGTGAAGTAAAAACTCAAAGTGTATAATTTTATTACAATACAAATATACAGCCCCAGAAATTGTGAAGTAAAAACTCAAAGTGTATAATTTTCTTACAATACAAATATACAGCTTTATGTATTTATGCGGTAATTTAAATTTGGGAAATTTAATTTTAAAATTAAAATTTTTTGGGGAATTTTGGGTATAAAGATTTTAAAATTGGGGATGGAACCCGAAAAATATCTGGGAACGCTGTGTTTATTTACTTCGTCACCCTCCTTGCAATATTTTGTTCGATTTTGCTTTGAAAGCAATCTACATAAAAGACCCTTATGTTTTTAGTGCCGCCTTAAACTATGCTGCATATCAAGTTATGTATTTATAATAATTCTTGCAAAAAAAACCGAATTCAAAACAGATATATTGGCATCAATTCTAAACTAAAAATTTAAAAGGAAGTAATCTGTAAGAACTAGTATCCAAATTAAATAAAAGATAAACCAAATGCTCCAAAATTGCGTATATGTACTATGTTTTGTGTACCTCGAGCAATGCCAAGATCAAAAGAAAAGCTGATTGCACCAAAAAACTTGCTCACTATAATGATTTACACTCCTTTATTTTTTTATACTTTTTTTTTGTGGACATAACTTTGCTTAAATATCATGTGTCCATCTGTAATGGTTTAAAGTACCGTTATAGCATATATTTGCCTTAAATAATATCACCTATGAGGACACCCTTTAATTTCAATTTTTTATTTGTTACAACGGTTAAAGCACATACTGTGTGAATTCCAGGTGTCTATATACTGGCTTATAAAATAAGGCAATATACGTCAAATTAAGTTACCTATGGGGACACTCTTTAACTTTTATTTTTATACTTCTCTTTATTGCGAACTTATCAATAAACACTTTATGTACATTCTAAGTGTCTGTCTACGACGGTTCAAGAGATAAAGTCACATGTATCAAATATACATCACCTACGACAATAACTTTTAAATCATTTTACTAGTTACTGTGGACATCAAATTTATCATTTCTAATTCTAAAATATTTCTTATAGCGGATACAATAATACACGTTCTGTGTAAATATCAAGTATCTATCTGTAACGGTTCATATTAGACAAATTACATCACCAAGTCTCTAAGTCTTTTGTACTTGTGTAATTTATGTTTATTTAAAAGGGTTCAATAGATAAGGTCATATATACAAAATATCATTAACTATAGGGACACCCATTAATTTCCAATTCTATACCAGCGAACATAGTAATATATGTTCTGTATATTCAAATGTCTATCCATAACGGTTCAAGAGATAAAGCCATTTACGACTTACTGTTACTAACACAGTAATAAAATGTATTTACTTTACTACTAAAATAACTGCGTACCTTCACTGCTTTTTCTCCACTTTCTTTTGGAAATAAAATATTTTTTCCGAAATAAGTATCCTATATTGGAATCAGGTAGTCAAGGTACTTCCTCACAAGATTTTGTTAAAATCCATGAATAGTTTTTACGTGATGCGAACACAAACGAAAAACAGACAGACGGAAATGAGTTACTATTTTATTATATGTATAGATTATTATAATTTAATATAATTATTATTTACTTGGTTAATCAAAAAATATATTCCAAAAAATCATTAATAAAAAATAGACTACACTACCGAAGATCGCTAAAATTGTGCTTTACTTGCAATCCAACAGAACTATATCAAACGATTGTAGTTTTAAAACTCGTTAAAAACAGAAAAAGGGTTTTACAACAAGGATAATAAAAGAGGTAACAAATGAACACTTTAAGAAATTTCTAGAAACCATAAAAAACCTAATTTGTACTTAAACACATTGTAAGAATAGAATTGCCGGACAGGATCTTTTGGCCGGAATCCGACGTACTACATGAGAGGTGTAGTACTGGAGTTGGTGTCTACTTATGTTTTACGAGCATTCGAAAGTTGTATAAGCTTTCGGATGACGAGAGTATTCCAGCCCGAGATTATTCTAGAGCTTTTAACAGCCACGAAAGAGGCGACAATTTATATCAACAGTCAGGCAGCTTTGTGTACCAACTTTCGGCTGGTACACCTCAAAATGGTAGGCAAATGTTTAATGCAATGAGGTTATTTTTTTATTTATTTAATAATATTAGGTTATACTGGCTACCAATATATTACAACGTCGAGGATAATAAGATCGCCGAGGAACTAACGAGGTTGGGTTCTGAAATCAACCCGATGATGTATAAAACTATGAAATCATTTAAACATGGAAATAAATAATGCAATTTTATGTAGAACTGTTCAGTCCTAAAAAGGTAGAAAAGGTTGCAAGATTTTAAGGATAAATTGGCAGTTTTTATGAAAATGGCACTGTCTTTTGCAGAATACGCTAATTGAGAGAGCTTGAAACTACGAAGCACGTTATGTCGTTGCATGACATTATCAAGGCTTCATTGGATGGATAAAAGATTTGACGATGATAGCAACAATCAAGTTGGTCAGATTCTAAAAATAAATCATGCTTAATGACAGATAATTAAGTATGTATATGGAATTTCTTTAGTTGTAATCAGAGGGGCTATTGCGTATATCGATTCGAAAGAAAAAATATTTAAATTCATACGCTTGCGTTTACAATATGTTTTCTTTCAATTCGAAATATGCAGTAACTCCCCAAAAGGGAACCACTGTGGACCAATATTTCTCCAAGCGGAGATGGTTATAAAAAATTGAGTCTGCCCTTCTCTCCACTCTATCAGAAATAAAAATAACATATTTTATGTATTTAAAAAGAGATAAGAAGCGAACAAATACAAATATGTAAATTTATAATAATAAACAACCAATGGTGATGATACTCGTACATTTTCAAAACGTCATTCACCACAGTACTTTTACGCTTAATTCCATATGTTTTATTTGCATACATAGGTATAATTATATATTCCATTGATATTTGTATTTATATATTCTATTTACATATATGTATTTGCTTATTAAATTTAAATTATATTGTGAACTTTAGTAAAATGATCTATCGTTTTAACAATGTTTTCTTATTTCTTTCTCTCACCTTGCAAAGTAAAATATGCACAAGCGGCAAAAATGAGAAGAAACCACGCAGAAGTTAAATTGTATGGGGCCACCCGTTAGAACAGCAACAAAGTGGTCATATTATTTAATTTAATTTTTTCATTTATAAATTACTAATACAATATCTATTTATAGTGCCAGCTTATAAATATGTACTATTGTGAATAATCCAATTGAGGCAATACCACTATTTTAATCGTGTGTTGGCCATAATACCAAACGGAAATCCGATCGATCAGCTCTTTCGACCGCAGTCGAAGAGTAAAGTTTCTAATAAGAGGCTCCTGAATTATCGTTTTCCACTCATCATATCAAGTAGAAAATCTTATGATTTATTATTAAATTATATGATCACCCCCTATTCACGATTTAAATAGTAATTTGACTTACCTGTGAATCAGACTCTACTGAATTTGCATCATTAGTTTGAAAGCCCATTACAGCATGTGAAATTCCATTTGCTCTTACATATGGGGGTGGGCGTTCAACATCGTCTTCATCAAAATCATCGTCGTCAAAATCATCACCGTTTTTCATTTTAATTGGGGAACTTTCATCGGAGGCTGATGGAAAGGGATGATCGTTTAGTGTAATGGTGCGAGGAGGTGTTTGTACTCTCACAAAACCTGAAGGATTTTTGGGTAAAATTGAATTTTCTAATTGTATTTCACGCGGAGCTGATCGTGTTTCGAGATGTTGATTATGGCCCAAAACAACTATGCGATCTGGAACATTCATGTCAAGTTTATCGTGGTAATTCCACGAATTAATCATGCCATTTTGATTAGACAGCAAGAGATCCTCGTCAGAAAATTCGCCGGTAGCCTTAATTCGTTTGGGAACACGCATTTTGTCATTTATTTCATGGGCGAACTTTGCTTCATTGTAAATATCTTCATCTAGACCATTAAACATACGGTTGGGCGATTGAGGAGTAACCATTTTTTTCTGTATTTTATTTTTTTATTTAAAAATGTGAAGTATTATTCCTTTCCCTGCTTTTCTATTCTGCAATGAATTTTTTTAATACACAAAAACAAATACTTATTTTTAACGCATCTTCTTTGCACAGTCAAAAATAGGAAAAAAAGGGTATAGTTCCAAAAATACAAATGTTTCCCATAAAGCAAGGGAAAAATTGAAAGAACAAAGAATTGATAATTTTGTTTATTATACAACAAATTTTAACAGATAGAAATTAGTTTGTCATTTTCTACACTGTTTTTCTATTTTTAATCAAGAATTTTACTTACTTCTCTTATGACAAATTAAATACTTTCTTATTTTATTTTTACATAGAAATACACATAGAATTAAATTATTTGTCTCTTCATTCGCAGCTTTGCAGCTGTCACTTAATTGCAGACAAAAATTATTTGGAAGAATGTTTGCAGAAAAATACACAGAGTTGTTATATCAAGTATAATTAGGGAAATTTATCACTGAATTTTTTCCATTATTGCCATTTTCTTTTTCTTTCCTAAACGAGATTCTATAGTCGCAATTTACATTAGACAGAAAAATGGGCAGACAGACGAGATTTGTAGGCAAGGGGTTGAAGAGGTAGAGTGTGTATTTCATGACTAGTGTACTGGACATTTTTTCGTTTCTCTTTTCTGCTTTTCGCTTTTTTCTTTGTTGCTTCACTTTATATTTCTCAAGTCGGCCTCATTTTAATGAGTTTATATTAAACACACAGATTTTGAAACACACAAACATGTAAAGAATATAACACAGAAAATAAAATGTGCAAAAATCTGTCTGTCTTGTTTATGTCCAATGTAAATTGTTTAAGCAAGAGCAAAAGAGAATTCAAAAAATGTCTGCCCTGTTTCTGTCCTATGTCGCAATTTACATTAGACAGAAAAATGGGCAGACAGACGAGATTTGTAGGCAAGGGGTTGAAGAGGTAGAGTGTGTATTTCATGACTAGTGTTGTTGTTTAAGCAAGAGCAAAAGAGAATTCAAAAAATGTCTGCCCTGTTTCTGTCCTATGTAAATTGCGACTATGTAAATTGCGACTATGTAAATTGCGACATACAGAGAAACAAAACAAGTCGAGCGACTCATAGCCGGCTAACAGCCGCCGCCGAAGAGTGCGGCTTGTCACGGCTCAAAAATGTTAGCCGACAGTTTTCTTTTGGGTTTTGTCGTACTTAAAATTTCGTATATTCAAATTTCTATTAGTAAAGAAATGTAAATTAAACTTTGTAGCTTTTTATTTAAAATTGATTGTTAATAGAATTGTATTTATATGGTAATTTTTACCTATAAAGCAATCCCAGCCTTACAAGTTAATCAACATATATTTTTTTACGACTGGCAATATTAAAATATGAATTACAACCTTCCAATGCTTAAAATGTTACCGTTTTTCCACAGAAATAATTATTACCGATTATAGTTTTGTTGAAAATGCCACAAAAAGATGTAATAAGTTTTTTTTTCTTTTTTTCACATGGTATATATATATGTATGTACATATCTTAATAACAAATTTTCTTTTAAGAAAAAACACTCAATCAAAACAATTGAAGATTTTGATAGGAGATACGTACGTAGTGTTACGAACCGGATGGCGCGGGAGGTTTCCGTCTAGCTCAATTGTTTATCCCTCAGGTTGTCCCGATAGATAGATACTTCACTAACGTATACTAAGCTATTGGGACTCATTTCGGCGAGTATTTCTTAAGTAATTTTTCATAATGTTGATCTAACTCATATACAACGTCTCTTTTTTTTTTTAATTTCAGAGCGGCTATATAAATCATTATCAACACCATGAATAACAACTTTTACTTTAGCTTAGAATACATTTATTGGTCTTCCTAGAATGTTTCCTAAGCAATTACATTTGTTTGGGCGCCATTAAAGTTACGAACCTGCCGGGGGGAAGGGTCAGGACGACCTGAGAGATAAACAATTGAGCTACACGGAAACCCCGCCGCGCCAACCGGTTCGGTTATGGCGCCCAAACAAATGTAATAGCTTAGGAAACATTCTAGGAAGACCAATGAATGTATTCTAAGCTATGTAATGAAATTACATGTACGTCAACTAAACATGTAACAATAGCCCGATAATTTGAAATAGACCAGTAAAAATTGTTATTCATGGTGTTGATAATGATTTATATAGCCGCTCTGAAATTAAAAAAGAGACGTTGTATATGAGTTAGATCAAAATTATGAAAAATGACTTAAGAAATACTCGCCAAAATTAGTCCCAATAGATTAGTATACGTTAGTGAAGTATCTAATAGTGACTTGTTTCGTTTTTGTTTAAATTTTTTGAATTCCTTTTTTTTCCTTTTAAGTCCTTATTTAGTGTTGAGTGTTGGATAACACCTGATAGCCTCTCGTGATTATGCCTTTCACGAGGTTAGTTGTTAGTGTTAGATAACACCTGATAGCCCCTCGTGATTAAGCCTTTTAAGTTATTTCGTGATTTCGACGAAATCAAGTTGAAATTACGTTATTTCGCACACATTTTACCATTGCCCAAATCAACTCATTCTACTTAAACCCCCTTCTTCATTTGCTATCAACATGTCTTAACAGAAGTCAAACTTCATAGAAAAGAACATTATTTTTAATACTGTTTTTTTTATGGTTAAGAAAATTTTTTTCAAATAATATAAAAAAACTATAAAGCCAAAAAAAAGAGTATTGTAATATCTATAGTTTGGACAAGAACAGTATTAAAAATAATGTTTTTTTATATGAAGTTTAACTTTTGTTAAGGCATGTTAATGTCTAATGGTTACGGGGGATAATAAACTAATCTGAAATTTGATTGTTAAATGGATGATTAATTTTTCGTCGATTAAAAAGTATCTATTTACGGCTAATTTTCCGTTAATATGTATTTCAAATTAAATCAATAATGTATAAACGCCATTTTGATGAAATTTCCCTCCAATGCAACGCTACTTCTGCACAAAAATGTACCTATTTATACAACCAAAATACTTTTATAATTATCGGCTTGGCTTGTTTGTCGGACGACATAAAAAATTTTTTCACAAAAAGAAAAATTAAAAATAAAAATCAAGATTGATAAAATTGTATGTGATTGTAACAAAATAAAAAATATATATAATTTATAAAGGTAAGATTAAAAGTTGTAACTATTAGCGAAAATAAATCTTAAAACGTAATCTTAAATGTCAAAGAGTACAGTCTAGACGCTTAAGGCGGGAAAATACAAACAAAAATTTCCATAAACCCAAATGAACTTTAAATAAAAATAGACCGAGCCAAACACTGCAAGTACGGGTGTCTATAAATAAATAATAGATATAATAAAAAGAGTAATAAAGTGGGTATTGAAACTTGTGCACTGTATTTTCAGGTTAAACGTAAAATTATTTAACTGCAAAAATGGATAATACTCGGCGTACGAGAAACAGGGTTAAACGAGATGTGGAAACTGTATCAACAAAAACAAAAACATATATTCCTGTGTCAACTATGTCCAGTTCTGTCAGTGGTAGAAGAAGTGTTGCTATTAATACTGGATCTATAGTTAGTACTAATACAACAGTATCTTCACGAAGAACATCACCAGGACGTACTAGATCACCGTCTAAACGTACGTCTCCATCTCGTACACGTACTTCTCCATCCAGAACACGTACTTCACCAGTACGTAGATCTACAAGGCCACGTTCAACAATACCCACTGTACAACCTGTGTCCATTGCGGCGGCTCCAACGTTATCCACGACAAAAGAAGAACCTGAGGTAAATATGCTAAAGTTTATAAAATAACATGTTTTTGAACATAATTATTTGAAATTAAATTCTTTCTTGTTACTATATCTAATAGGAACTGAAACAAGTTTTTTTACTTTTGCCAATTGCTTTCCAGTGTTACCAACTAAAAATCTTTAAGAACAAATCTAGTTTACGGACACATCATAAAAATTAAAAAAAGTAGCCTATTGAGTGTAAAATTTAATTTTAAGCAAAAAATGTAAAATGAAAAAATTGGGGTGAGCCTTAGTTTCGGAGTTACGTACCCCCAAAGTTTCCATGTAAAATATGATGTACCTATCTCGACCACTTTATGACGGAATGAGACAATATCATTGGAATGGCAATTAAAATTACTATCAAGCTAAATTAAAATCAGTGAAAAAAAAAAATTAAAAAAAATTCAGGGATTTTCTCCTCTATGGAATAACTAAAACCGGCTTCGCTAACTAAAGATTTTCTGCATTCGACCGGGCGCAAAGATTTTCATCTCCACGGTATAACCAACACCGGCTTCGCTAACTAAAGATTTTTTGCATAGCCGGCCTTCGGCCGGGTGCAAGGATTTTCTCCTCTATGGTATAACAAACACCGGCTTCGCTAACTAAAGATTTTCTGCATAGCTGTCCTTCGGCCGGGCGCAGGGATTTTCTCCTCTATGGTATAACCAAAACCATCTTCGCTAACTAAAGATTTTCTGCATAGCCGGCCTTTGGCCGGGCGCAAGCATTTTCTACTCTTTGGTATAACCATCAGCGGCTTCGCTTACTAAAGATTTTCTGCTTAGCCGGTCGCAGAATAAAAATAAAAATATTTTTCTTCTACTTAAATTTTTTCCATTTTTAGGGTCCCGTACCCAAAGGGTAAAAACGAAACCTTATTGTTTTCGCTACAATGTCTGGCCGTCTGTCAGCGCCTTTTATCTCTGGAACCGTAATAGGTAGACTTGAAATTTTCACAGATGAAGTATAGCTGTTGCCGCTATAGCAACAAATACTAAAACTTATAGGGTGTTTCGATTGAGAGGTGTTTATTTCTTGAACTGTAGGAGGCACAGACTAAAGATTAACAAATAGTAATTAAAAATTAGTTCGCTATATAAAAAGTACAAAAAAATAAATCTAAAAATTAAAGGGTGTTCCGATAGTGGTGTGATTTGCATGTATAAGGCCTATGTTTTGAACCATAATAGGTAGACGCTTGAAATTTTCACAGAAGACGTATAACTGTGGACGCTATAGTAACAAATATTAAAACTTATAGGGTGTTCCGATAGCGAGGTGTTATTCGCGAATATATGTTTATTTCTTGAACTATAGGAGGAATACACTAAAAATATGCAAGCAGTAATTAAAACTTAGTTCGCTATAGAAACAAGTCTATAAAATAAACCTAAAGATTAAAGATTGTTCCGATAGTTGCGTGATTTGCATGTATAAGGCCTAAGTTTTGAACCATAATAGGTAGACTCTTGATATTTTCACAGTAGTTGTATAACAGTTACTAAAACTTATAGGGTGTTCCGAAAGTGACGTGTTATTTGGTTTTTTGTCTTTATTTTTGAGCTATAGGAGGCAACCACTTAAAATTTGCAGACAGTATTTAACTCTATGTTCGCTTTCTAAACAAGTATAGAAAATTAAACCTTAAAATTAAATGGTGTTCCGAGAGTGACGTGCTTTGCGTGTATATGGCCTAAGTTTTGAACGATAATAAGTAGACTCTTGAAGTTTTTACAGGAGGTTTATTACTATGGCCACTATAACAAATAATAAAAATTAAAGAGTGTTCCCACAGTGACGCGATTCTCATGTATAACGCCTTATGTCTTGAACCGTAATAGGTGGACTCTTAAAATTTTGTACAGAAGATATGTGTACACAGCCGATATAACATTTCCTAAAAATTAAAGGGTTTTCCGACAATGACATGTTTTTCACGTATAGTGACTTATTTTTTTAGTCGTAATATGTAGACTCTTTATATATTCATAGAAAGAGAATATCCATGGCCGTTATAATAAATACTAAAATTAAAGGGTGTTCCGACTGAGACATGATTTTTACTTAAATAGCCTTTTGAACCGTAGTAAGTAGACTCTTGAATTGTTTACAGTAGATGTTGTACTTCCGCCGCTGTAACAATTACTAATTATTGAAGGGTTTCCATGTTACCGCAATAGGTAGGCGCCTGATGTTTTCATAGGAAGTGTATTACCATGGGCGTTATAACAACAACTCCTAAAATTTAAACAACTTGAATTTTTAAAGTCGTACTAAACATAGTACGGAATCCTACGTGTGCGAGACTAACTCGCACTTGTTTGATTTATTTTTATTAATTTCACTTTAGTTGGATAGTACTTTTTTTTCCATTCCAATGATACCCATATTGCATCATTTCGTCATAAAACACTGGAGATATTGCATACTTTACATAGAAACTTTGGGGGTGGGTAACTCCGAAACTAAGGGTCGCCCCCAATTTTTTAATTTTACATTTTTTGCTTAAAATTAGATTTTACACAATAGGCTACTTTTCTCAGTCAAATCTTTTTCTAGTTGCGGAAGCTCCTAATCTTACCTTAAGAGCATTTATTTTCGTACTTTCAAAAAGCTCTGTAGTTTGAATATGGTTCTATGCATAAATAATTCAGGTGACAAAAATAACAAGACATAACAAATATTTATAAATACTGAAAAAGTATTTCAATAATTATATTTTACAAAAAATGATTTAAGAACTGTTAGTGCGTTTAACAAATCACTGGACATTCTTTTCCTTGTTTTTGTTGCAAAAGTCTCTTTAAAAGCTGGTTGGTCAACTGCTAGTTGACGGTTCTACAGATTCGAGTGGCTTGAATAATCTGTTGAACAATTGTGCTGAATAAAGTTTTATGACATTTTTTTGGTTCATTAGCAATTTAACCGCATTTTAAATACTTAAGTATCGCAAACGTTTTATCATCCATTCGTTCATTTATTTTGCCTTTCAACCATCGTTTTTGGAAGAGTTGAATTAATAGCCAAAAGCTGCTCGTAGAGGGTCTGAATAATAACATCTGCTATTAACAAATTTGTGTCCCTGCGCCTCTACTGCAACTTTAATAGGATTTAAAACGGCCACTAAATTTTCTAAAATCTGAACATTTTCTTGAACCCACAACTGTGCGCAATTGAAATCTATCGGACTTTTTTAATTGTTCGATTTAAGAAATGATTAAATCGTTTCAACCATAATTATCTTGTTTTTATATTATAAATTAAACGCCATACTCCAGTTTCTTATATTTCTCGAGACAGGTTGTTTTTAGAGGACTTTTTTCAAATAGTTTTACAATTTGTCTTGCACGATCTATAACATATTTGTAAGTTTCTAAAAATACTAAAATTTTTAAAAATGCTTGTTTTTTATTATTTAAAAAAAGGAACCACTGCATTTTCGTTAGTGTTCATGATTTTAAATTTCCCGTTTCCCGGGAAATTAGCAAAAATTTTCCCGGGAAATTATTTATATCTTTTCAAAAATTGATTACACTTTTTTAAAGGGCCCACTGAATTTCCGAATCTTTCGAGGATATAAATAAAAATTGGCCACTAATTTCGCCAAAATGAGTACATATAGGGTTTTAATACTCTTTGATAGTAGAATCGAACCTATACTGTTGCTTCCGTGTATTTTTTCACTGCTGCACTGTGTTCTATGCAGTTATTAAAAAATAGAAAACTTATCTTTAGTTCAAAATAAAAATATATATGTACATATATTAAAAATTAGGACAGTAATGAATAAATAAAGTATAACATTTTCCCAAAGTAATATTCGGGTATTACACTTACATAATATATTGATAAAAACTGGACTGAAACAAGTCTGCTTGCAAATATAATATGAAAAAGAGAAAAGTACAAAACATATTTTTTAAAAGACCCTCCCCCCAGCATAATATTTCCAAACGAATTATGTTAGTGTTTTAAAAATCGAATGATGTTTCACTATATCGTAAGAAAATTAGAAAAAAATGTAAAAAGAAATTAAAAAAGTGATGGACATTATTTATTTTAATAAAACAAGTTTTTTTACTACCTCCTTACAGGTTGAAGTTTCATACACTAATTTACCAACAACATTAACAACAAATACGTCGACCAGAGCACCGGGTAAAATAACAACAACTTCATCAACACAAAGTTCTTACAGTACAACAACTCAAAAGACTGTAGAAATACGTTCAAGCGCATCGGATATCAACAAATTGACCGATTACATACGGCGATCAGTTTCGAAGACGTTCGCATCGGGCGAAGGTGTCCATCATGGTGTCAGAGAAACACGCGAAGGATCCTTTACGCCCAGTCAACATACTGAAGGAGAAAGTCGCTATAGCCGTTCAGTATCACGATCAGTGTATGATGGTGATGGTCGCTACTCGAAGGCTGAGTTTTCCGATTCTGAAGGAAATGACAGAGATGATGTAATAGCAGATGAAAAGGAGTCTGAGCACTTTAAGAGTTTTAGTGCTACTGATGTGAACCAGCCTTCTTTTTGTCGCAAGTTGCCAGTACCCAGGGAATTTGGTGGTTGGTTTGGTGTTACTTTGCTAATGATTATAATACCAGCTCTGGTATATTATTTGCAATGGTGTTGTAGTTCTCAGATGTGTGAGTTTAAATTTCCGAATATTCAAGGAATTTGGAGTACTAACTATTTATTGAAGGAAGTGTTTGACGGTCAAGCTGTCAGTACATTCTTGGCTTTCAATTTTGGCATTTTTGTGTTATCAGCATTTCTCTTTGGTCGTGGTGTACGTTTAGCTGGTTCTGCAGAATATAAATTCAATGCACTACCTATGGCTATCGTTTTCTTATTGGTATTTGGTGTGACAGAATATTTAAAGATGCCCGTCGCTGATTTTATTATTAAAAACTATTGGCGTTTTGGAATATACGGTCTTCTAAATGCCTACGTGGTAGCTATGTGGGCCTACGTCCGTTCCGATATGTTAAGAAAAAAGGATGCGGCTCTCTATAATGTATATGCAAAGTCTGGTAATTTTTTGGTTGACTATGCTCTCGGTCGCCAGTTAAACCCAAAATGGTTGGGTTTGGTTGAATTCAAGCAGGTTTTCTACAAAGCTTCTTTAATATCCACTTTTATGTATGCTGTTTGTCTAATTTATAAAAATATACAATTGCCTTGGTTGCCCGAGGAAGGTATGGAAGGCGTTGAGGCCATTATTTATTTCGTTAGCCACTTGAAGTATGATGCGACCGCAGTATTAAGCGCCGTAATGCTTTTGCTTTATGTCTTCGATTCTATAGTATTTGAACATCACTTAGCCTCTTCATTTGAATTGCAAGGTGAGGGATTCGGCTGTTTGCTATTATTACGTTACGCCGCCACACCTTATTTAATATCATCTGTTGCCAAATACTTTTACGAACACCGCACACCTTTAAATTGTAAGTTTGCAGCATATATTCCTTTGTTAGTACTTACTTTGGGCTTAGGTTTCAAACGTTTTAGCAATGCTGTCAAATATAAATATCGAGTTCAACCCAATCATCCCCATTTTAGCAACATGGAAACTATACACACTTTCCAAGGCAAGCGTTTGCTTTTGGGGCCTATATGGGGTCGTTTGCGCCAACCAAACTATTTGGGTGACATTATAGCAATCATTGCTTTAGGTCTACCTTTAGCCATGCGTTTCGCTTGGCCGCCTTTGGTGTGCTTAACATTAATCGTAATATTACTTGTACACCGATGTTTCCGTGTTAATGCCAGAAATAGCTCACGTTATCATTCGTCATGGGTACGTTATTGTAGTATAGTACGTAATTATCTAGTGCCCAAAATATTTTAAATTTATCTTTAAATTCTGCTACATTTTCTTTTTTAAATTCCCACCGTTTATTTTTTAATACTAGTATTTTGGCTTTTATTTTGTAACTCTAATTTTAGTAATTATAAATGACAAATAAATTTTGTAAATACTTTTAATTTTTAAAATTCTTTAAAATATTGTGTATGTGAAATTTTATAATAAAATATATGTATGTCTATCTCCCGACAATCCCCATATATTCCCAAAATATGTTAACATTTTATACTTTCATTTAAATAACAATTTAAAAAATGGCTTTTAATAATGTACTTTTTTTATTTTACCAATAGTTTGCGTGTTTTTAAATAAATTCAAATATTTGTCTAATTTATTTGATAAAAAAAGATTCCTCAATCGAAATCTCTACATATTTTTTAAGACTATCAAATTAGAATCCCCCGCATACTCAACCATAAAAACTTTATTTTAAACTTTAATCTATTTAAGTGTGTATGTATATAATTTAATATCTTACAACGTACTGTACTCATAATTTTAGTTTAAAAAGCATTTATTTAAAGCAATAAAAATTTAGACTTAAACTAAAGGAAAAGGAAAACAAAAATTATTACTGAAAATATCCACATATGGGGCATATCCATGGCTAGATTTTTAATTAAGTTAAATTATTCGCTGCAACTTTTAGCCCTTACTGTACTGTTTGTGCAAAGAATTAAATACAAAAAAAAAAAAAAAAAAAAACAATTGAAAAATTTTGTGCAAATTATTAAAAAAATCATGTTTAATATAGTAAAAGATTTTGTTGTTGTACGTAAACGATGAATAAGGAGGGTGGTGGGCACGGCCAGAAAACATTAATAGAAACGATCTGATAGTGTGACCATATATTTAAAAAATTAAACATTGACAAAAACAACTAAAAATAATTTTTATAGATAGCTATTTTGTATACATAATTATTTTAAAAGCTATAAAATAAAAATAAATTAATTATTAAAGCAAAAAAGAAAGTTTTTTACTAAAACACTTGGATACTAAAACCAAACGACGCACAGAGAATTATTTGGCCTGAAAAGCTGGACAAAATTATTAAACGTGTTTTTTGAATTAAAAGTTTTAGTTTTTTGATAGTTTTAGGTGTATTATGATATAAAAAGTCTAGTGGCGATTTTGAAAAAATTACACTGCGCAACAAAAGTACACTGCGCAACAAAAAAATTTTTCTCTAGCCTAGAAATAAAAGTATGTGGACTATATGGATTTTGATGCCCTTAATTCAAATCTGTTTACCGTTTTTCTCTAGTACGTAAGGATTTTCTTTTAAAGGCGTGGCATACTTCATCCCCTAAATCGTTGGGTTGCCTTATATATTTTGCCATAACTTGAAAACGTGTTCTCCGATTTTAATAGCAGGAGATGCACCGGAAAATTCTGCTTAAATTAACCATACTGTTAATAGGTAGTGTTCGTTTTGAAGTAAAAACTAGGAATAATTTATTTTCATTTTAAAATATTATAACAAAAAGTAACAAACAATATTGATTACAAATAATATTTTAAAACAAGTGAAATATATAAACAGTTCATTCTCATTCTTCAACACCCCCACTAGAATGAACACCAATATTCATAATGTTACAGCAATGCATGTGCTTTAAACTTGTTAGAGACTTTGTAAAAACATCAGCCGCTTGATTTTCAGTGTTCAAATATTCGATAGCAATTTGTTTGTTATTAACAAGACCCCTTATAAAATGATGCCTTATGTCGATATGTTTTGAACGGGCATGATAAGTGCTGTTTTGAGACAAATTTATAGCGCTCTTGTTATCACATTTAATTACTATGGATGATGGTCTTCCTAATTCATTAAAAAGAGACTGTAACCACAAGGCTTCTTGACCTGCTGCTGCCAAGGCCATATATTCTGCTTCTGTTGTTGATAATGCTACGGTTTGTTGTTTTTTAGAGTTCCAAGAAATACAACCCCCTTGAAACATGAATACATATCCAGAAGTTGATTTTCTATCATCTAAGTCACCAGCCCAATCTGCATCTGAAAACCCTTCGATAGTTTCCTTCTCGTCCTTTAAAAATTGGAGCTTATAGTTTAAAGTGCCCTTTAAATACCTCAGAATTCGCTTGACTCCTTGCCAGTGTGCCTTGCCATGATTATTATTAAATCTTGCTAAAGCCCCCACTGCAAATGATACATCTGGACGACTTACTTGTGCCGCAAACATAATACTTCCAATTGCTTCTTGATAAGGTATATTTTTCATTTCTTCAATTTCTTCTTTTGATTGTGTATTCATCTCTTTAGTAAATTTTTGATTGACATCTATTGGAGTTAAAATTGGTTTACAATCATCCATGTTAAATTTCTTTAAAATATTGCTAATATATTGTTTTTGATCTAGCCACAGTTTTCCATTCGTTCGATCTCTCGTGATTTTCATTCCCAAAATAAAATTTGCTTCTCCAATGTCTTTCATTTTAAAGTTTTCTGCTAGGCTCTTCTTAATATTTGTTTTACTTTTTTGATTATTTGTAAATATCAAAATGTCATCAACGTAGATTGCAACAAAGGTTACCTCATTATCGTTTTGTTTGTAATAAATACAAGGTTCCGTCTTTGATTGCAAAAGTCCCATATTCTTTAAAGTATGATCAAGTTTTTGGTTCCATACTCTACTTGCTTGCTTAAGACCATACAATGATTTTTTGAGTTTACATACCATGTCCTTTTCTTTACTGATACCTTCTGGAATATTCATATATATTTCCTCATTTAGTTCACTCTAAAGAAAGGCTGTTATGACATCCATTTGATCAATATCTAAATTATGTTGCACGGCTAAACTTAAAAGTAGTCGCACTGATGAATATCGAACTACTGGTGAAAATGTTTCCTCGTAGTCGATTCCATACCGTTGCGAGTATCCTTTCACAACTAATCTTGCTTTATATCTTTCTATATCACCTTTGAAGTTCCTCTTGGTTTTAAAACACCATTTGCTATCAATAGCTTTCTTGCCTTTAGGTAATTTAACAATTTCCCAAGTTTTATTTTCTTTCAAAGCATCTAGTTCTTCATTCATTGCCTGTTGCCATTGGATTTTATTGCGACTTTCTAATGCTTGTTTTATAGTTTTTGGATCTTCGTCAACTTGAACAAAATTGCAGTCATACCCAAACCTTTGCACTGGTTTTGATACTCTGGAAGACTTTCTTACAATTTCGGGCGATGTTATTCTTGCCATAGATGATCCAGGATCCCAATCGCTGCTTTGATCTTCTCTGAATGTTTCTTCAGTTTCAGAAAAATATTGTTCTTCAGAATTGCTTTCTTCTGCTGCACTTTGTATTTCAGAGTTTGTAACATCATCAGGATTCACTTCAACATCTACTGGATCACTGATATCCCCCACTGAATCACATCCAGGAAATATAAAGAATTTATAATCATCTCTAGGCATTTCTTTATAGAACTGATCTTCTAAAAATTTAGCATCTCTACTCAATTCTACTTCTTTTCTAGCAGGATCATAAAAACGATAAGTTCTTGAATGTGCACAGTAACCTACAAAAATAGCCTCTTTTGCCTTAGCATCAAGCTTTTTCCTTTTCTGTTTTGCTATATGTATTATGGCCTTACATCCAAACACTTTAAGATGTTTCAAATTTGGTTTCATACCTGACCATGCTTCTTCAGGAGTGACATCATTTAACGTTTTACATGGAGTGCGATTTATTAAATATACTGCTGTATTTGCTGCTTCAGCCCAGAATTTTTTTGTTAGACCGGATTCAATTAAAAGGCATCTTGTTTTTTCTATAATTGTTCGGTTCATACGTTCTGACATGCCATTTTGTTGAGGCGTATAAGGCACTGTCGTTTGATGCTCAATTCCGGATTGACTAAAAATTTTCTTCAATCTGTTACTGCAGTACTCGGTTCCATTGTCACTTCTTATTGCTTTAATTCTTTTTCCACTTTGATTTTCAACAAACTTTTTGAATTCTAAAAACTTATCTGTCAACTCATCTATGGTTTTAATAAAATAGGCAAACACTTTTCTGGTAAAATCGTCTATAAAAGTTAGCATATACCTTTAGCCATTTATTGACGGTACTTCCATTGGTCCACAAAGATCCGAATGTATTAGGCTTAATAATTCAGTTGCCCGTGTTCCTGATGTCTTGAACGGATATCTTGATAGTTTTCCTTTCAAGCAGGTAATACAGCTTTGTTTGCTCACCTCACAATTGACTCCAATGACTGCACCAGAGCTCATATTTTTTAAAATTTCGTCATTTGCGTGACCAACACGTTTATGCCATAAACTGTGTTGTTGAGATTTTACTTCCGATATCAGAACATTGTTACTCGCTATGTTTAATTTAAACATGCCGTTAATAAGATCACCTGTAGCAATAACATTATTATCCTTATTTAAAACCTTGCATCCTTTTTTATTAAATACAACTTGATAACCACTTTCAACTATTTTCGAAATTGATAATAAGTTTACGTAAAGATTAGGAATATATAGAACTTCTCGGAAAATAACATTTTCTCTTAATTTTCCATTCTTCACAATCATATTGACTTCACCCACACCCTTTACTTGCATTGTTTCGTTATTAGCAATTGTAACTTCAGCATTCTTTTCTTGAAAATTTGCATTAAAAAATTTTGAATTTGAACACATATGTGCTGTTGCTCCAGAATCAAAGTACCATTCACTTTTATCTAATTCTCGGACAGAAAAACATCCAATCATTGCATTAACATTTTTCTTGTATTTATGTTTAGCAGATTTATTAGGACATTTTGTTGCAATGTGTCCATACTGGTTGCAATTGTAGCATTTAGGTCCTTTGTTTTTAAAAAACTTCTTCTGGCCAGCGAATGCTACATCTTTTGTTTCCTTTCTAACATCTTGTAACAATTTTAATTTAAGAGCGTCTCCAGTTATTTTAATTCCAGAATTTTGAATTCCCATTATCATTGCATTGTATTCTTCCGGTAAGCCTGTTAACATCATAGAACCTACCCATTCTTCATCCACATTAAGACCAGTTGCCCTTAATTTATGAGCTGTTGTTAAAATCTCATTAACGTATTCTTCAACATTCGCACAATTTTGTAATTTTGTTGAACAAAATTTTTGCATCAAACCGACTCTTCTTATTAGTCTACTATCTTGTAGAATTGTTTGTAGTGTACTCCATATTTCATGTGCAGTATTGCAACTACGAATGTGTGGATACACAGCCTTGTCCACACACAGAATCAGTTCGGCTTTTGCTTGGATGTTTTTATCCTCTCTTTCGTCATTACCAAGGACAGCATTCCATAGACCTTTCATTTGAAAATAGGCTTGAACAGCAAATTTCCAATCTTCATAATTTTCACTACCTCGAAGCTTCTCAATTTGGTTGGTATTTGTGGAACAAGATTAACGTGAGTACCTGCCATACTCGGCCTAACCTCACGGTGGTCTTACCACCGAGTGAAACTTAGGCGTAGACTAGCGCCCCCATTGTGTAGTATAACAACACTTTACGATTGCCACCAATCGCAATTTGTGTGTATACAGTCACAATGAGTAGCAATTTATACAATATGGCAAGCCTTTCCAAGGCAAGCCTAGATCCATATTATAACCTCTTGCTTAGGGGTTTGGAGACTATCCAAACTCCGTCTGTTGAGAGTGCAACAGCACACTTGATCGACCGTGCACCATACCTACTTAATCGATCTTAAACCACAACCACCACGTGTACCCCCGAAGGGGACCTCACCAATAACCGGTCACAGAGAGGATAGGCTCTCTGTGGGGCAACCGATTCCCGTGGTACCAGTCCTTTGGGCACTGGTCAGGCCTCGAAGAGGACCCGTGTTAAAACAACAGACCTTTTCTTCCAGATTCAGGCTCTAGGAACCCTAGCGTCTGGTGCCCCTATTTTCCCCGAGTGGACCGCGTCAAAGCATTTGCCATTACTGCAGTGACATTTGGAACCCCCGGGGGGATTTGGTTGGTATTTGACATTCTTGAATTATCTTGAATCTTGAATTCTCTTGCAAATACACACACACAAATATTCTAGCACTTTTAATTGTTTATACCGCGGGAGGGTCCATAACCTGTTAATAGGTAGTGTTCGTTTTGAAGTAAAAACTAGGAATAATTTATTTTCATTTTAAAATATTATAACAAAAAGTAACAAACAATATTGATTACAAATAATATTTTAAAACAAGTGAAATATATAAACAGTTCATTCTCATTCTTCAACACATACACATTTATTTTATATCTATTACTATTGTTTCGGCGTATATCCGATTTTAAAAGAAAATGTTAATCAATAAAAAGAAATAAAACACACAGAATTAAAATTCAATACTTTTAAAAAATCTCCAAGTTTTATTTATAATAATAATTACCTCGAGTAACAGAGAAGCACGTAATGCCTTTTTGATATATAATCAACGATTAAAACAATATGTCTTACCAAACTTAATCTTAAGCAAAAGATGGCCAACAATACTTAAATACCGTTAACGGTTTACTCGTTGAAAATAACAAAAAGGTTTTCCAACAAGGATGAGAAAAAATGTATCAATTTAACACTTATAGAGTTATTAAAAATTTAATGGCGAAAAACAAAATTTTACATGCAAATGTAAAATTTTTTGTTTTCAAAATGCAATAAAAAAAATTAAGAAATTGGTTCTAAGTAAAAATTTTAATGATTTTTCTAAAAGTCACATTCCTAAGGAATAAAAGACGGTATAAATCGCAAAACTCAATTAACAAATGTTGATTTTAAAGGTTTAAACTCATTCTTGACAGACTATGTACATACATACATATGATTTACAGTCTAATTAAAAAAAAATTGATAATTGTAAGGCTCTTATAAAACAGTATTTTTTTATGAAAAAAGGCGGTCCTCTTTTCGTTGTGCCGAAAGCCAATATCTTTTGAAATTTTTCAAACACTGCTTCAGTGCTAATATGTCCCCATTCCCTTAAAATTTCGCTCAATTTTCTGACCAAAAACTCCAATTTCTCGTCAATGGTTCCAGCATTAGATTTTTACACTATTTGGAATAGCTGTAATCTTGTGTAAACTTGTTCCATGTTGACTCTCGAAGTTACAAAACGGTTTTGATAAAAATTGTGTCCAATAACCCTTTATAAGTATTTTCAAGCGCATGCTTTTATGCCTTAATTGGATGGTAGCCCGATACCTGGGTGCCCATGTATTTTTTATGTACCTGTATTTATTTTTTGTAAACTTATTTTTGTCATTAATGTTTTTAATAATTATTCTATTAATGTTCTGTAGAGCAGGTATATAAAAATATCTTTTATGGGGATGTGTGGGACGTTCACTTAAAACTATTATGGATAATTAAGATTTTTTGCAATTTATAATTACATATTATTATGTATTGTATTATGCAGGTATTAATATTGTGAAGTGTTAAAAGTGATGTGAATAAGAGTTGAAATCAATAATTCAAAATACATAAAAGTTTATGACGATATAAATGTATAAGAAAAAGTGCCCGATGAGCGAAAATAGAAGAAATATGAAAATTTAAAAAAATTCTCAAAAATAATGGCGCAAACTTGCGCACACTTTTTTTTTTTGCTTCTAAAATTAGAGATTCAAAATGTTATTGTGGTAACAAACATAATTCGTAGACGTGCTAAACTCACTTTTAAAAATCTCTTCTTTTCCTTTTTTTGCAAAAACAAAGTGTATAATTTGTTTTTATTTTAGCTCTTGAGCGAATTGTTTCAACATGAATATTCAACATATTTAAATTTTTTTCTTTTTTAAATAACTTTTGATCAAACCTTTCAGCGAAAAAAATAATCTTTGTTAAACCTTTATTCGTTTAGTCGCAAGAAAATATCATATAAACATCCAGAAACCGAAAAAAAACATTTAAATCTCATATAATTTTTTTCACTTTCCTGACTTTAGCAGGGTCTCAGAGCTACAAATCACAACTAAAAGTCTTCAAAATTTACAATATAATGTAAAATATTGTTGTCTGTCGAGCTGCGTACTTAGTTCTTTAGATATTATAAAATTCAGTTTTGCCTTTTTGACCAGCTTCTTGGGTGAAATACTCCTTCCTCTGTGCGACGGCGTAAGAAATATAAATAAATATGATAAATTGAAATTCAAACTTATATCTGTCCGTCTACCACAGGCCTCTACTATGGAATCAGAAAGATCAACTGTAAGACTTCTGTATAGACTATTTGAGTAGTGCAGAAAACACTTAGTGTAGTGTTTTTATGAATCGAATTTAAAACGATTTCGTTGTTTTGTATAAAAATTGGTTTGTACTACTTTTTCAGTTTTTTAATATTTTTTTCTAAATTCCTCATTATTGTTTGATTTTTTGATTTTTTTGGAGCGATAAGTAGTTTTTTGTTATTATAAGTAAGCTAAAAGCAACCTTTAAGGAGACAAGTTATAGTTATGAGCCCTATTCTCGTTATAATAACCAAAAACTACTTATCACTTCAACAAAATCCTTACTTTAGCTATTGGCAAGATAATGGGCCTTACACGTACATAAATTAAATCGACTTAATCCTTTAAGCATCGAATATATATATATATACATACTTTATAGGAAATAAATGTTGTGAAGAGTATAGAAGCAGCATGTGAAGTAATTTTCACTTTTTTTTATTGAATGTTTGGGTTTCAAAACAACGTAAAAACAGTTACATGGGTAATAGACGCACTCGCCGGTTTTTCTCATAACCTCTCCATTTATTTCTTATTCGAATGTTCGGTTTTCAAAACAGCTACATACATCATCAGACGCACTCGCCGGTTTTTTACCATTACTTCTCCACTTGCAAAGTATACAGATCCGTATACTTAAAATTTCGAAAAATTATTAAGGGTCTTTGGAAAATCAATTTCATCTCGAACAACGCACGAGAAGAGCTTTGGTTCTGAGTAGTCAGGGTGAAAAATATAATAATTAATTAAAAAAAATATAAAATTTTGAATTTATAAAAAACTTTGGAAATTTAATTATTTGTGAATCATATATGGATTCCCCACCACCTATTGCGGATATTATTCACTCGCGTGAAAACTTGCCTCCTGATAAACTTTCATCTAAGGATACAAACTAAGTACTCTCAAAGTCGAATGCATATTGGAGCGATATTGTTCATACAATGCCTGTAAATCGCAACCAATCCCTGAATTCGGAAGTTAACGTAATTGAAAACGTTCAAATTCCCAACAATCATGTTGCAATAAGTCCTCAAACTCTTGCTAATCCTGAACCAAAATTGCGTATAAATAAACAAATGAATTATGAAGAATCAATATGTTCAGACGAAGGTGAATTTATGCAAGTTTGTAAACGCAAAAGAAAGGAAGCTATGGTAGAGTTAAGTAACTGTAAATTTAGCAAAAAATACATTAGGGAAAAATCTAAAAAAATTACTTTTACACAAGGTTCACAGATTAGGTTATCGATATTAGGTGAAATAGACTTTGAAAGAGATCAAAGTAATATTAACAGTAATAAGCTATTTTCAGGGAAGCTTAATCCTCAAAAGGAGAAACCCTTTTGTCCTCCAAAATTCTCATTTAATGTCAACATCGAAAACCTATTGGAACAACTTAATTCGAAAAATATTTATTATAAGATTGTCAATAAAAATAAATACAAAAGAAAAATTTTTGTCAAAGCAGTTCATGCTGAAATGATGCAGTTGTTAAAAGATCAACAAATTTAGTCAAATTCTTATACACCGAAGGAATTAAAACGCATTAGCTTGGTTTTACGTGGGGTATATTATAAGACAGATTTAAATTTAATGAAAAGGGGGATCAATTTGTTAGTTCCCGGTGCGGTAGGAAACGTCTGGAAATTTTTCTCAACATTTTCAAAAAGAAATTGTATTGATACTGGTTTGTTTTTAATAACATTATTTGCTGGTAAATCAGCTTCAGAAATTATGAGTATTAAAGACATTCTAAAGCAGAAGATTACTTGGGAGTCTCCACATGTTAAGTTCAGAGAAATTCAATGTTGGCGTTGCCAGCATTGGGGACATACTCTCGGAATTGTAACTGACCATTTTGTGTCAAAAGCGAATCAAATCATGCTCCAGGAGAATGCCAATTTATGCCGAGTAAGGAAAATTTACCATTTTGTGTTAATTGCAAGCAACATGGTCACCCCTCCAACTTTAGAGGTTGCATGGCATACAAAAAATATATAGAAATTAAGAAAAAGATCAGGGAGATGGTCAAGAAAAAATGACAAAGAGCTACTTCTAATGCTTTGAAAGTTGTTGAACATTCAAATTTAGTTCATTCAAATAGATCGTTTGCAAGTTTTTTTTAAGGAAAATTCTCAAACTTCAGTTAATAATAAGAAAATAAATTCGCCGATAATAGAAGAATTACTTAAATATCTAATATAAGAATTACTTCAATATGTTATTTAAGAAATTCTTCTATTATCGGCGAATTTATTTTCTTATTATTAACTGAAGTTTGAGAATTTTCCTTAAAAAAAACTTGCAAACGATCTATTTGCCATCCTGAAACAGTTTCACTGGAAAATAAAACTGAACAATTTATTCACGAATATAAATCAATGTCAAAATGATCCATAATGTATTTAAATTAGTAACATTTAATGTTTGATCCCTCGGACAGGTAAGTCGAAGATTATATCTTTAAAATATATGATGTAGACATAGCTTTTGTCCAGGAAACCCATCTTAGCGGAAGATACAGAGTCATTTTAAATGACTATTCTTTTATAAGAGACAAAAGTTCACAAGGTATAGCTGTAAAAAATCAATTAAGTTTACGAGGGTTGTATGGTAATTTAGATTTTCCACATGTTTTCATATATATTGAAATAAAAATTAATTACTAAAGAATAATACTGGCCAATAGATGCTACTTTGGACTAAGTAAGCAGTTTAAAAACAAGGCCACCTCTCGACAGACAAAAATCACTCTCTACAAGACACTGATATTACCCGTGCTATTATATGGTTCCGAAACATGGGTACTTGCGAAAGCAGAGTGCAGTGCTTGGAGTGTTTGAGAGAAAAATTGTTCGTAAAATCTATGGACCAATCTGCGTTGGCGGAGAATATCGGTGTCGTATGAACCATGAGCTGTATGCCGACATTGACATAGTCAAACGTATCAAATTACAACGATTGCGTTGGCTAGGTCATGTTGGGAGAATGGATGGAGATGCTGCAGCTAGAAAGTCATTTGAATACGAACCTGGTGACGGTTCACGCAGAAGGGGTAGACCGAAACTTCGATGGAAAAATCAAGTTGAGGAAGTCATCTCGAAACTTGGTGTCAGAAATTGAAGAAGAAGCGCAGAAGATCGAGGCGCTTGGAAATCTATTTTACGTTCGGCTACAGGAACAAATGTTCTGTAATAGCCACCTAAGTAAGTAGTAGTAAAAATTAATATTATTATTAAAAAAATATTACTTGGATCAATTTATATTCCTTGTAACCTTAATTCCAATTCAACTAAATGTTGGTTTAAACCGCTACTATTCCACAAGACTTTTTTATCGGTGGTGATTTTAATTCTCGTCAATTTTCATAGGGAGACAGTATGATTAATGCTAATGGCAACATATTTTTTAATTTCTTGCAACAAAACTCCGTAAAATGTATGCGAAATTACCTAATTTCAACTTGATTTCGGCCGAAATCACAAAATGACTTAATTTCGTGGCAGCCTGAATGGGCTATAACTTGATTTAAAAAAAAAAAATTTAAAAGCCAAATAAAATAATGGAAATGTACATAATTGTACATTAATTTTGTTGTATTGTTGTTTTTAATATTCGTGTATACTTTAAATCAATGCGAAAGTGTTGTGCGAAAGCTTTTTGCAAAAGAATTAAATTATACAAATGCAAATAAGCGTGATCAGCTGTTTGCGAAATTAACTCAAATGTCAAAAAGCCCAGTATGACCACTTTAGATTTCGTTCGTAATTTCAGCTCGAAATTACTTAATTTCGTGGCAGCCTGAATGGGCTATTATTACTCTTATCAAAGCAAATTCATTTACTAAATATTATAATAAAAAGACAGGTTGAATTGTAACAATCAAAAATGTTTGAAAATAAAATTTTGAATATTAATCCTGTTCCAACTGTCCATAAGAAGATATATAATTTAATAAGTTATAAGAAAAACGTAGATATTCACGAAATTTTTGATAATGGAGTTCTAATAGAAGATCATTCTCAAAAACTTAGTAAATTAAAAATATTATTTTTCTAAAATTTATAGTGAGAAAACTTTAAACCGTTATATTTCCTCTATTGATGACGGTATTCAAAATATCATCTCCAACTGCCCAGAATATCAATATCAATTTACTGAATCATTTCCATCTTTAAAATCATCATCAAATTTCTAATGATCTTGTTAACTTAGACCAGGTTGCTATTTATGTGAATTCTATAAACAATAAAAAATCGAGCGGCTTAGATAATATTTGTAATTATATATTAAAAAACTTTCACTAATAGCACTTCAATATCTAACTGTTATATTTAATAACTGCTTAAATAATACCTACTTTCCTGACGTTTGGAAAGCCTCAAAAATTGTTCCTAAACGCAAGAAATGTGCTGACAGTGAATTAAATAATCTTCGACCGATTTCATTACTTTCTAATTTAGGTAAGCTTTTTGAAATTTTAATCCGAGAGAAAATGAAAATATAAATAACAGTTATGTTTCTGATTTGCAATTTGGATTTAAGCACGGTCATTCTACCTTAGATGCTTTACTTAAATTTCAGAACGATGTGGTTGAAAATCCTTAGATATTGGCAAAGCATTTGACCATTCATATTCAAAGGAATTTTTTATAAGATGATTCAAATTGGTTGCGGCGCCCCTATTATAATTTTTTTTAAAAGTTTTTTCACTAACAGGTCATTTCAAGTTTTATTTAATAATAAATTATCCAATCAAGGGGATGTTAAATGTGGAGTCCCACAAGGTTCTATTTTGGCACCACATCTTTCCAACATCTTTATGTATGACTTTCCTCAAAATGTTAGTGCACACGATGAATCTCCCATCGGAGCAATTCAAAAAGTTTCCGTTCATTTGCAAATCGTCAAAGCATTTTACGATGACTGGGGAATAAAAATAAATACTTCAAAAAGCGAAGCAATTTGCTTCCGAAATGCTTCTGGTAAATGCAGAAGTTTCATTGTTCCGGAGAGTAAATTACTTCGACTTTATCTTGGAGGAGTGGAAATTCCTATAAAAAATAAAATATCTTGCCATAAATTTCGGCAAATAAAAGATACTCAAATGTATTCGTTAACTACTTATCACCTTAAGGTTACATAAATGAGTATTCACCATCTTTTGATATAAATGAATCTATTCGTTGTGAGTTTTATGATAGGACTACACCTGGTATTCATAGAGGTTAACAATGTTTTTTGTTAATTTTCTTTATTTTTTTTTTCTTTGTTTAATACTAGTTGTTAAGAATAGATTTAAGTTATTTTTAGGATCATTTAGAAGTGATAGATAAAAAGTTCTTCGTATATGATAGCTTCGGGAGCAGAAGCGTATATAATTGTTTGCATTGTTTTAAACCAATTTTTATTTAACAAATTTTCCGATAAGCATAGTGCTTTAATCTTTTCTGTAAATTAAGATATTACTTTCTAGTCTTAAGTTTTTTCTCCTAATATTGTAATAATTTTAAGTTTGTTCATATAAAGAAATGGAAGAAGGCTTACTAAATTTAAAACTTAAACTAATTCGAACAACGCATAGTGGTTTAAAAACATTTTATTTTGGAAAAAATTCGGTAGGTCATAAACCACTAAATATATCGTAATGATTATAGTTTACAGAGGCAACGCAGAGGTGTCTTCGGAACTTGGGCCGAATGAGGGCGTGGGTATGACTCCAAAGTTGGGTAGCTCTCGGGCATAAATACTTTTTAGGGTTCCGTACACAAAGTGTAAAAACGTAACCCTATTGTTTTCGCTACAATGTCTGTCCGTCTGTCAGCGCCTTTTATCTCTGAAACCAATAGGTAGACTCTTGAAATTTTTACAGATGATGTATAGCTGTTGCCGCTATAGCAACAAATACTAAAACTTATAGGGTGTTCCAATAGAGAGGTGTTATTCACGAATATGTGCATATTTCGTGAACTGTAGGTGGGCTACACGTGAAATTTACAAACAGTAATTAAAACTTAGTTCACTATATAAACAACTATAAAAAAATAAAACTAAAAATTAAAGGGTGTTTCGATAGTGATTTGATTTGCATGTATAAGGCCTAAGTTTTGAACCATAATAGGTAGATGCTTGAAATTTTCACGGAAGGTGTATAGCTGTGGCCGCTATAGTAGGAAATACTAAATTTTATAGGGTGTTCCGATATTCACGAATATGTGCATATTTCGTGAACTGTAGGAGGGATACACTTGAAATTTACAAACAGTATTTAAAACTTAGTTCACTATATAAACAACTATAAAGAAATAAAACTAAAAATTAAAGGGTTTTCCGATAGTGGTGTGATTTGCATGTATAAGGCCTAAGTTTTGAACCATAATAGGTAGACTCTTGAAATTTTCACAAAAGGCGTATAACTGTGGCCACTATAGCAACAAATACTTAAACTTATAGGGTGTTCCGAAAGTGATGTGTTATTTACCTATATTTATATATATATCTTTATTTCTTGAGCTACAGGAAGCAACCACTTAAAACTTGCAGTGATTTAAACTATGTTCGCGTTATAAGCAAGTATACAATATTAAACCTAAAAACTAACGAGTGTTCTGTTCGTGACATGATTTGTTTGTGTCTATGGCGTAGGTTTTGAGCGATAATAGGTAGACTATTGAGGTTTTTACAGGATGAGTATTACTATGGCCACTATAACAAATAGTAAAAATTAAAGGGTGTGCCGAGAGTGCCGTGATTTACATGCACATGGACTAATTTTTTAACGATAATAGATAGACTCTTGAAATTTTCACAAATGGTGTATTACTATGACCCCTATAAAAACAATAAAAATTTAAAGGGTTTTGTCGACAGTGACGTGTTTTGCATGTATAACGACATATTCTTTGAACCGTAATAAGTAGACTCTTCCAGTTTGTATAGAAGATGTGATGCCATGGCCGTTATGAAAATTATTAAAAATTAAAGGCTGTTCTAACAGTGACATGTTTTTCACGTATAGTAACTTATTTTTGTAATAGTAATAGGTAGACTCTTGATATATTCATAGAAAGAGAATTGCCATGGCCATGAAACAAATAACAAAATTAAAGGGTGTTCCGGCAGAGACATGATTTGTACGTAAATAGCCTTATTTTTTGAACCGTAATAGGTAGACTCTTGAAATGTTTACAGTAGATGTTGTACTTCGGCTGCTGTAAAAATTACTAATATCTAAAGGGTGACATGTTTTTCACGCAATAGGTAGATTCATTTATATTTCTATAGTGCATTACCATGGCCGCTATAACAAAAATTGCTAAAATTTAAAGGGTGTTCCAACAGTGATGCAATTATGACTTTAATTTTAAAATTAAAAAAAAGGGTGACTCATAAGACGTGAAAAAATTAACAATTTGAATTTTTAAAGTTGTACTAAACATAGTACGGAACCCTAAGTGTGTGAGTCTAACTCGCACTTGACTAATTTATTTTTAAATGTCACCAAAAGTGTGTTTATGATTTAAATGTCAAGATTCTTAAGTTTATATAATCCTTGAAAATATCTACAAAAAATTTGCAATTTTACTCTATTACTTTAAGACAAAATTGACTTAAAAATTGTTTTGTATTTTTGGCCGACCTTATCTTGGTATTTTTGACGTGGTGAACTTTTTTCAGATTGGATTGTTATTTTAAGATATCGGCTGCATTTTTTATAAAATTTAGATTGTTCGTTTTGTTAATCGACACCCTTTCCTTTAAGAATCGAAATATATGTGTACTATATGCAGTCGCAAATAAATATTGTAGAACTTATAAACGGTATAAAAACAACATGTGAAATACAAATGTATTTACATACAATTAAACAAATAAAGTTGAGTTTATACTATAAACTTTATAAATAATTCAAATGGTCATTACTCTCTCCAAACTTGTGCTTGTCAAAATTGTTATCTTATTTAATACATTTTTGCTAAAAAAATAATGCATATACATATGTAAACTAATTTATCATAAAGATTTACCTTTAAACGTAAATTATTATCTTCAATCGTTTATGTATGTATGTATATTTGAATGTTCATAAGAGTAGGTATTTGTATATATTATATACATACATCTATCATATCTATAGATACTATCATATCTATAGATACAACCCTACAAGCAATATGGTAGTCGACTACGAAAATAACACACTTTTATGGCCTAACTATAAGCTAACTACAATGTTGGTTTGTTCAACTGCATGTGGGCAGTGTAACATGAGCTTATTGTTGTTAATGCAAGTGTATCGGCAATAAAGACTGTTTATTACAGTACTTATGTGATCAGTCACACTACAGTACGTTGAAAAAGATGACGTATGACGGATTCTATGTGCCCCGGCCTTAAAAAACTTCTAACTAATGAGGACGCACGTCTAATGATGAGAGAAATGAAAAGATATAAGTTTTTAACACCAAAAGATGATTCGTTAGCAATCGGTAAACCCGTTAGTCGGTGGACGGCATGTATATAATGGGTGATTTTTTTGAGGTTAGGATTTTCATGCATTAGTATTTGACAGATCACGTGAGATTTCAGACATGGTGCCAAAGAGAAAGATGCTCAGTATGCTTTGACATTTCATCATGAATAGACTTACTAACGAGCAACGCTTGCAAATCATTGAATTTTATTACCAAAATCAGTGTTCGGTTCGAAATGTTCAAATGTGACAAATTTTGTTCAGCGATGAGGCTCATTTCTGGTTGAATGGCTACGTAAATAAGCAAAATTGCCGCATTTGGAGTGAAGAGCAACCAGAAGCCGTTCAAGAACTGCCCATGCATCCCGAAAAATGCACTGTTTGATGTGGTTTGTACGCTGGTGGAATCATTGGACCGTATTTTTTCAAAGATGCTGTTGGACGCAACGTTACGGTGAATGGCGATCGCTATCGTTCGATGCTAACAAACTTTTTGTTGCCAAAAATGGAACAACTGAACTTGGTTGACATGTGGTTTCAACAAGATGGCGCTACATGCCACACAGCTCGCGATTCTATGGCCATTTTGAGGGAAAACTTCGGAGAACAATTCATCTCAAGAAATGGACCGGTAAGTTGGCCACCAAGATCATGCGATTTGACGCCTTTAGACTATTTTTTGTGGGGCTACGTCAAGTCTAAAGTCTACAGAAATAAGCCAGCAACTATTCCAGCTTTGGAAGACAACATTTCCGAAGAAATTCGGGCTATTCCGGCCGAAATGCTCGAAAAAGTTGCCCAAAATTGGACTTTCCGAATGGACCACCTAAGACGCAGCCGCGGTCAACATTTAAATGAAATTATCTTCAAAAAGTAAATGTCATGGACCAATCTAATGTTTCAAATAAAGAACCGATGAGATTTTGCAAATTTTATGCGTTTTTTTTTAAAAAAAAGTTCTCAAGCTCTTAAAAAATCACTCGTTATATCCCTTCGCGACATTGGTTATATTGCAGCAGTAAAAAAACAAAAACCTGCATTGTCGGAAAAAAATTTGCCAAAAAGCACAAAACTTGGACAGTGGACGACTGGAAACGTGTGATCTGGTCAGACGAATCCAAATTCAACCGTTTCCAATCCGACGGTAAACAATATTGCTGGCGCCGCTCTGGTGAAAAAATTCAAAGACGCCGTGTGAAGCAACCCAGCAAAAAAGGCATGACAAAACACTATGATATTCATGAGTTCTACTACTCTTGCACTGGTTCCAATTTAGGTGAAAAATGCATGATTTTAACATAAGCGTGTCATTGGAGTTCATGTGTTCACATTTAAATAAACTGACTGTCATTTAAATGAGTGTTTCTGACTAATGAAAGTTCGATGATTCGGATGCGTTCTTAGTTTAAACATGTTTATATGTCAATTAAAAATTAAAAAATATGTATGTACACATGATTTACTAGAAAAATGTAATACATTAAAAATGCATTCGATCAAATAAGTGCTAAGGAAATCATGAAATCACCATTTCCTTTTGAACACATTCGTTATTTTTTTGCTGGGAAACTATTAAGCACGGTGAATGATGAAACGACATGGTATGGGGTTGCTTTACGTGGTGGGACCTTGGACCACTGCAAAAAATTGAGAATATAATGAAGAAAGAAGACTATTTGAGGATTTTGTAGACTCATCTTCCCGATTTTGTAGATAAGAACGCCTATCTTGCAGAAGAAGTATTTTTTCAGCAGGATGGTGATTCAAAACACATGTCCAAAATCGTGAAAGAATGGCTTGGTGAACCAGCACAAAGTTCCGACCTCAATCCGATTGAGAAAATGTGGTCAATCGTGAAGAGACGGTTGGGACAGTACCAATCAGCCCCTACCAATTTGGACGAGCTTTGGCACAGGATCCAAAATTAATGGAAAAATATTCCAAAAGAAATTGGTGGAGAGTATGCCAAATCGTGTAAATGATGTCTTACAAAGTATTAAATATTAAAAATATTCGTATTTCGCAAGATTTTTCAACGGTGCAAAATTGAATACATTGGAGTTGTTTTCGTTTTCGTTTTCGTTTTCTTTATTTTTATTTTCTTAGAAATTGAATTTTACACTGTTTTGTTATGTACCTAATACTAATTAAACTACAAAATTTGAATTTTTGAATTTGCTTTATTACTTTTATTTCTATGACATAAAAAGTGCTCAAAGTACCTCACTCTATATTCAGCTATAGCTAGCTACAAATTGATTAACTTTAAGCTAACTTATGAGTAGTCAGTAAGACAACTGATAATATAATACTAAACAACTGAACATATAATAAAATAGTAACTCATATCCGTCTGCTGTCTGCTTTTCGTTTGTGTTCGCATCACGTAAAAACTACTGGATGGATTTTAACAAAATTTTGTAAGGAGGTACCTTAGTATCCTGATCCCAATATAAAATACTTTTTTCCGCAAAAATATCTTAGGAGAAAAAGCAGTTAAAAACGCAATTTCCGGTTTAAAGGTATTGCAAATTTTGGTTTTTAAACTGGGATATTTTCAACACGGTTACATTTTCAACATACTTTTTTATTTTACTATTACGCAACAAATGGCGCCAGTTGAATACAATTTGTATTTTTGCTTTGTGGAATTACATTTTTATTAATATATTTTAAACACCTCTTACACAGCTTTACAATAATTTTAAGAATTTTAAAATTTTTTATAAATTTTAAAATTGTATCCAAGGATGGGTAACTTTATATAAATACATAAACCATAACTGAAGCACTATAAAAGAAAGATTCTTACAATACTTTCAAAGCCAAATCGAGTAAAATATTGTCAGGTCGCTCAAGACGTGGCGGGCACAGCTAGTTTTTAATAAAAATAATCCAAGTATCAACTACTACTGGTTGCAAAATAGTTAGCTTAAAGTGCATTAAAAGTTAGTTGAGTTGCTTATAGGGAAAAACCTTCAATTGTACACATAGATACATACATATGTATATATATATGTATGTGTACCCAGGCGCGCAATTATTTGTATTAGTAAGTACATAATTTAATAAAATGGTTTAACACAAAATTTAAATTGGCGAGTATTTTTTAACATTCGTTGGAGGAAACATCGCGAAAAGTCTATACATTTCTAAAACGAAATGGATGCGAGTGGAATAATTCCTGATATTATCGATACAAAACCAAAAGCTGTTGCTCAAGTGTCTTATGATGGTAGTGTTAATGTTAACCTGGGTAATGAACTGCAACCGAAACAAGTAAAAGATCAACCTAAAGTAACATGGAACGCGGTGGATGACTCATTGCACACTCTTTTAATGGTAGACCCTGATGCACCGTCACGAGAAACACCAACTTTAAGAGAAGTTTTACATTGGTTAGTAATTAATATACCAGGAAATAAAGTTTCTGAAGGTCAAATTGTTGCGGAATATATTGGATCGGGGCCGCCAGAAGGAACCGGTTTGCATCGCTACGTTTTTCTAGTTTTCAAACAAGCAAAACAAATTACAACTGATACTTTTATTCCTAATACGTAAGTGATTGTAAAAACACATACTTACATATGTACATATTTTTAAAATGACCTAGTGTGGATTGTAGAATTGTAATTGTAACTGTTAAATTTTGAGACCGTATTTTTAATTTCTGGTAGATTTAAAAGAAATCTATTTATCATGCTTAAGAGTAACACAAGGTCAATTTTATAAATTCTGTAGTTTTTTTTAATACTTTGATTGTTAATTACTTTTTCATTGTCTGCCGTCTTTAGATCCCGCAAAGGTCGCTTAAGCATAAAGACCCGGGACTATATTGCCAAGTATAATTTAGGAGATCCTGTTGCTGGCAATTACTATCAGGCTCAATATGATGAATACGTTCCAGTCTTACACGCACAGTTGAAGTAATACAAACGCCAACTTTTACCGTTTAACAATGTGAGAACTCATAAAGTTTTATACCGATATTAATAAACGATCCTTCAACTTTCAAACTTTTATGCAAGCAAACTTTAAATAATTTTTAAAATTTTGAATTTATAAAAGTTTTTCTAATTTATATGTACATACAAATTTAATATAAAAAAATTACCCAGTAAGAACTTTTGTCTATAATTAAATTTTTGGGGTCGTTTTGCGAAAACTTTAATTATAAATAGTTAAATTTTAAGTTTTATGTGCATTTTCAGTTTCAGTAATAAAATTTAAATTTATTGTTCGATTTTACAATTTTATATGAGGGACCGGAAATAACTGTTATTTCTAGGGTTCCGTACCCAAAGGGTAACAACGCACCCTATTGTTTTCGCTACCATGTCTGTCTGTCTGTCAGCGCCTTTTATCTCTGGAACCGTAATAGGTAGAAGCTTGAAATTTTCACAGAAGTTGTACAGCTGTTGCCGCTGTAGCAACAAATACTAAAACTTATAAGGTGTTCCAATAGAGAGGTGTTATTCACGAATATGCGTTCATTTCTTGAACTGTAGGAGGCATAGACTACAGATTTATAAACAGTAATTAAAACTAAGTTCGCTATATAAACAAGTATAAAAAATAAACCTAAAAATTAAAGCGTGTTCCAATAGTGGTGTGATTTGCATGTATAAGGCCTAAGTTTTGAACCATAATAAGTAGACGCTTGACACAGAAGGTGTATAACTGTGGCGTATAGGAACAAATACTAAAACTTATGGGGTGTTCCGAAATGAACGTGTTATTTGCCTTTATGTCTTTATTTCTTCAGCTATAGGCGGCAGCCACTTAAAATTTGCAGAAAGTAATTTAAACTATGCGTTATAAGCGTTATAATCATGTATACAATATTAAACCTAAAAATAAAGGGTGTTCCGATAGTATATGCATATATGGCATAACGATATTAGATTGAATTGAAGTTTTTACAGGAGGTGTATTACTATGGCCACTATAATAAATAGTAAAAATTAAAGTGACTAATTTTTTAACCATAATTTCAATTTTACAAATGATGTATTACTATGACCCCTATAAAAACAATAAAAATTTAAAGGGTTTTCCAACAGTGGCGTGTTTTGCATGTATAACGACATATTTTTTGAACCGTATTAGGTAGACTCTTCCAATTTGTATAGAAAATGTGTTGCCATGGCCGTTATGAAAATTACTAAAAATTAAAGGGTGTTCTGACATAGACATGTTTTTCACGTATAGTAACTTCTTTTTTTAATAGTAATAGGTAGACTATTGATATATTCATAGAAAAAGAATTACCATGGCCGCTATAACAAATAACAAAATTAAAGGGTGTTCCCACAGAGACATGATTTGTACGTAAATAGCCTTTGTTTTTAAGCGTAAAAGGTGTTCCATCAGAGAAATGTTTTTCCTTACCTTGTTTTTGAACCGCAATAGAAAGGCACATGTATATTTTTATAGAAAGTGTTTTACCATGGCCTCTATAACAACAATTACTAAAATGTTAAGGGTCAAACAGTGATGCAATTTTCGCGATTATGACTTTAATTTTAAAATTAAAGGGTGACTCATAAGACTTGAAAAAATTAACAACTTGGCTAAACTTGTTTTTCCATAACCATTATTTTATTTTTGGTCTTATATGTATTATACAATATGCCAAAAAATGTACTTTTTAATTTCCAGACTATGAATGCCGAATGATTTTAATTGCTTTGGGGGTAGAGTCAGGTACCTTAATTGGTAATTAAAGTGTCCCTCACTTGTCCTAAAACGGAAATTTAGGGTGTCCATTAAAAATTACTTAATCTTTTAATATATACGAATAATTGATAGGAGCACCTCTCTTAGTGCTATCAATAATATGACCGTTTGTGTACTTTTTCCGTAAAGTTTGGTAGCTGAGTAAATTGCAGACATTAAATTACAACTAAATTACAGGTAATGTGTAATTGAAAATTTTCAATTACTAATTACAAGTAATTTTAATTACAATTACAAAATTTGAATGTAATTGTAATTGGAAATTTTTAATTACATGTAATTAATAGTTGCATGTGTAATTAATTACAAAATGTAATTGATATCCCCCAAGTTTGGTATATTAAACAAATTACTTATAAAAAACTTTTGTATAAAAAAGTACGTAAAAAGTCAAATCATCTTACTTTCAAGGATGTGCTGTATCAAATATTCGAATATTTAGAGTTCAAACCCAGCAAACCAAATGTACCGATTTCGTAAAGAATTCGTAACGACTGTTTGAAAAAATCTTCCGATTTCGGTACCGAAATATTACCGAAATCGTAACGATTTTTATATGAAAGGGTTGACACGACTTCGTAAAGATATGTAGTTACGAAATCGTAACGACATGTAGGCACAAAATCGCAACATGTTTTCTGCCAGTGCCTCCGTATAATCTTCGTTCTCTTAAATTTAAGTGAGTATAATGATTATTTAACGAGTTGGTATTTAAGACAATACTTTACCGTAATCAATTCAATTTTAAGTGTCCATCTTGATTGTGATTATTAAATTTTTTATTTTAATTCTTTAATAAAATTTTGGCTTTTTTTACATACGTATGAATCAAAGTTTTATATTTTTTTTTTGTTCAGACGAGCAACCGAAATTTCTTAGCGAAATGTCTTAACGAATTACTTACGACACGTCTGACTTCAGAAAAAATCGAAACATTTGGTTTGATGGGAAGATATAAAAAAACATGGTTCTTGAATTTAGTTCCCCACAAATTTCAATTTGCTTTTAACACAGACAAGTTTAGTTTGCTTACTGCACATTTGAAAAAATATGTTGACATTTTTCAAACAGTTTTAAAAGATATATCGATGATGTATACTCATTCCACAGTAATGTCAATGTGGAGACAGTGTTTGCAATGGCGGATATGGCACCTCATAAAGAAATATACACCAAATGTCAGCAAGTAAATGTTAGAAAATGTAAAACTACAATTAAATAATTTACTTGTTAAATATTGATCAAGATACTTTTGCCTTTTATGATATTAAAACAAATTTTTTTAATTTTTCTATGTATAGAAGTTTTCTTTACTCGATTGAAGTAACTCATAGAACAAACACATTGTTAAATAAATATTTTAAATAAACAATTGTTCAAACTTTTCTTTTAAAACTTTGTCTACATATTCAATTGGTTATGGGCCCAGACATGGCTGAAGAAATTTTTGCTGTACAATTGTTTGATGGTCGCAATTTCGACAACTGGAAGTTTCGCTTGGAAATCGTTTTAGATGAACATGGTTTGCGAAAATTTATTGAAGAAGATGTGGAGAATATGGTGTCAAATGAGTCGAATTCTGTGAACGTTTCCGATCTTCGAATGAAAGATAAAAAGGCTAAGTCAATTATAATACGGCGAATTGCAGATACATATTTAGAATATGTTAAAGATAGTAAAAGCGCATTTGCTGTCTTAAATTCTCTTGGTAAGGTATTTGCAAACAAAAGTGTATCAAGCCAATTGTTTTTGCGGAAAAAGCTTTTCACGATGAACTGTAATGAAGCAGAAGATCTAGAAGTACATTTCTTAAAATTCGATAGTTTGGTGAGACAGTTGGTTGCTTCAGGAGCAAAATTAGAAAAATTAAATATTATATGTAATTTGTTACTAACAATGCCTGAATCATTTAATACCGTTGTTACAGCTATTGAAACTCTAAATCCGGAGACATTAGAAATGGAGTTTGTCAAAAATAGACTTTTGGAGGAAGATAGGAAAAGAAGAAACTGTAGTAATAAAAATTCTTCAATGGAAAATGTAGCCATGAAAACTGCCTTCAAATGGAAATGTCATTACTGTGGTAAAAAGGGTCATAAGAAAAAGAATTGTTTTAAATTGTATTGGATTTGTTGCAGGAAATGTAGGTTTGGACTCATCTGCAAATATTGCCATGAAGTGGGTATTAGATTCTGGTGCAAGTGACCATATGGCCAAAGATGAACATTTCTTTAATAAACTTCAACAGCTTGAGAATCCAATATTTATAAATGTAGCTAAAAATAATGTTTGTATAAAAGCATCAAGGATGGGCAATATTAATGGAAGCGTTAAAGTTGATGGAAAATTAATTAATTGTCAAATCAAAAATGTTCTATTATGTAAAGATCTCAAGTGTAATTTATTTTCAATACGTCGCTTAGAAGAAAATGGTTTCAAGACAGTATTTGAGAAAGGTAAAGTTAAAATCTATAAAAATGGCATTATGTGGTTGCAAGGTTTGAGAAGTGGTGGTTTATATGAATTTTATTTATACTGTTCTGATCCGATAAATACAAGTTTAATAGCTCAGGAAAGTAAACTTTATTTATGGCATCTTAGAATGGGCCACTTAAATTATTCAGATGTTAAAAAATTGTCATCTATAGTTTATGGAATCAATCCGTTCAAGACCGAAGACAAGTTGTTTTGTGAATCTTGCATTTTAGGAAAGCAATCTAGAAAACCTTTTGTGTCGAAGTCCCAGCTTAAATCAAATCGTTGTTTGCAGCTCATTCATAGTGACGTTTGTGGCCCAATTACACCTTCTTCTTGGAATGAAAAGCGGTATGTTTTAACATTTATTGATTACTTTTCACATTTTACAGTTGTGTACATGTTGTCAAATAAGTCGGAAGTTTTTCAATACTTTAAAGAGTTCAAGGCCATGGCAGAAAATATGCATAATAGCAAGATTGCTAATTTAAGATGCGATAATGGCGGAGAATATTCATCAAAAGAATTCAAATCGTTTTGTAGAAATGCTGGAATAAGTATTCAATATACCATTGCCTATACGCCGGAACAGAACGGCACTGCAGAACGAATGAATAGGACACTGACGGAAAAAGCACGTTCCATGATTGCATCTTCTGGTTTAGATAAGTGCATGTGGTCGGAAGCCATACTATGCGCCAATTATCTTACCAACAGAAGTCCAACTAGTGCAATTTGTGACAAGAAGACACCAGCTGAAATCTGGTACGGTGTAAAGCCGAATTTGACAAATATTAAAATATTCGGTTGCAACGCATACTCTCATATACCGAAAGTACATAGAAACAAAATCGATATGAAATCAACGAAATTGGTTATGGTAGGATATTCTGAAAATGGCTATCGTCTGTGGAATGATAAAAATCATAAAATTGTACTTGCCCGAGATGTTTGCTTTGATAAAAATGAAAAGTTAATTTCTTACAAATTAATTCCTACGGGAAGGGAAATAGAAAAGCTAGAACCAAATGAAAATATTATAAAAGAAGGAATAACTAATATTAATATCACTAGTGAAGAAACAAACGGGAATAGTGGCAGTGAATACGAAGATTTTAAAGAAATTGGAAATCAAGAACCATCTAATAACGAAAATTTAATGGAAAAAGATATACAAGACTTAACACCTAGTGAAACACCAAATGGTGGCGGAAAAGGTGAAATAATTTTGAGAAGAAGTAACAGAATTAAAAACCAACCAGGGAAACTTAATGACTATGTCGTAGCTCTTAATGCGGAAAATTTTGTATCAGATGTTCCTAACTCGTTTGATGATATTAAAGGCAGGTTTGACGCAAAGCACTGGTATAAGGCAGTTGAATGTGAACTAGATTCTCTTAAGGAAAATAAAACATGGGATATTGTAAGTCTACCTCCTGGAAAAACAGTTATTGATTGTAAGTGGGTTTTTAAACGCAAATTGGATATCAACGGAAATCCTGGAGAGTATAAAGCTCGTGTTGTTGCAAGAGGGTTTTCTCAACGCAAAGGTTTTGATTTTGAAGAGACTTACTCTCCTGTTGCAAGAATTGGTACTCTCAGGGTTTTGTTAGCTGTTGCAAATAAGAAAAGTTACCATATTCATCAAATGGATGTGAAAACTGCTTTCCTAAATGGAAATCTGAAAGAAAATATTTTCATGAAAATTCCAGAAGGATTGAATAATGAAAAGGATAATAACGTATGTAAACTAAACAAAGCACTCTATGGTCTCAAGCAAGCTCCTAGAATGTGGAATGAGAGGTTTAATGATTATATACAAAAACTTAACTTTAAGAGGTCGGAAAATGATTACTGTTTATATATCAAGAAAAGTAGTGGTAATGTAGTTTATTTACTACTATATGTTGATGATTTACTTCTTGTCGGAAATAATATAAAGGAAATAAATGTTGTAAAATCGTTATTAATGAAAGAATTCAAAATGAAGGACTTAGAAGAAGCAAATGTTTATTTGGGAATTAAAATAACTAGAAGTGTGGACAAATCTCAATTAAAGATTAGTCAGAAGTCATTTGTGAAAAACTTATTAATTCGTTTTGAAATGGAAAATTGCAAAGAAGTGGATACCCCTATGGAGCCAAAACTATCACTTGTAAATAATTCATTAGACTTGAATACACAATATCGTTACAGAGAATTAATTGGCTGTCTTATGTATTTAATGATTACTTCAAGGCCTGATTTAAGTTTTTCTGTGAATTATCTCAGCAGATTTCAAAATTGTGCTACCGATACACATTGGCAACATTTAAAGCGTATTCTTCGTTATTTAAAGAAGACAATGGATATTGAACTTAAATACGATTCAAGATCGGAAAATGTTATTATTGGTTATTCAGATGCTGACTGGGGAGGTGATAGTGAAGATCGCAAGTCTGTTAGTGGAAACTTGTTTCAAGTTTATGGGTGTACTGTGTCCTGGGCAACTAAAAAGCAACCAACTGTCGCACTTTCATCAACCGAAGCGGAGTATGTTGCGCTTTGTGTTGCAAGTTGTGAAGCTGTTTATCTAAAAAGGCTTTTGTTGGACTTAGAAGTTGAAATAAAATCACCAATTATAATATATGAAGACAATATGTCATGTATAAAAATAGCAGAATAACCAAAAGAGCATCAACGAATTAAACACATAGATATCAAATACAATTACGTTCGAAATTTAATACAAGATAAAATAATTGAAATCAAATATAAGCCAACAAATGAGCAAGTTGCTGATTTATTCACGAAGTCTTTACCAAAGGTTACATTTTATAAATTTAGGGAATATATTGGATTTATTTAATTGGGTGTGGGTGTTAAAAAATGTAAAACTGCAATTAAATAATTTACTTGTTAAATATTGATCAAGATACTTTTGCATTTTATGATATTAAAATATATTTTTTATTTTCCTATGTATAGAAGTTTTCTTTACTCGATTGAAGTAACTCGTAGAACAAACACATTGTTAAATAAATATTTTAAATAAACAATTGTTCAAACTTTTCTTTTAAAACTTTGTCTACATATTCAATTGTAAAGGCCCGGCAAAACAAATGCATTCACTTCCTATCGACATTCTGCAGTTCCATCCAACGAAGTAAGATATGGAAAATGGTGTAAAAATAATGAAAAAGGTTTTTCAGGAAAATAAAAAATTGAATGCTGAGGAACGAAAAAGGAAAGTAAAGTCCTATTTCTAAATTTGATTCATATGCATGAGCCTATGGAATTATTTAATTTATTACATGAACTTCCTTATGTCGATGTACAGAATAATCGGATAAAAATTCTTAAAAAGCAAATAAACATTTTGAGAAGTTTAAATTATAAATATCGCGGTGAAAATTTGGATTTAGACTCTAAATTTTAGAGTCTCATCAACTCAAAAAAAAAAAAAAAACTAAAGAAATTACACTCTTATGTAGACCTCTGAAAATTTAAATAATAAAATTTTAATTATTATTATTAAAGTAACTTGATGTTTTTAAAAGTATAAATAATTAAGATTCTGTGAAATACATTTCTATTAAAATAACTGAAATTTTATTCGAAAAATAAAAATGTAGTAACGTTCAAAATTTTAATGACGAATTTACATACATATTTTAATAAAAAGTTTGAAACTATTAAATATGTTATAGCTCTTCTCTTGCTCATTCGGTTATTTTTCAACCGATTGTCAAAAAAAATTTCAATGAAAATATATTGAAACTACCTTTCAAATTGCTGAATATAGTTAGAGCAAATTATTACCGCTAAATGGCGCAAAACTCATTTTTATTGAAAAATGTATCAAATATTCAGCAAAAATACTCGCCAAAGGATTTTGTACAAATTTGCCAAATATTATTTGGTCGAATTCTGGAAATTTAAAGGTCAAAATTTTGATTTTCTTTAATAATCTAAAAATAATGGTAATTTTGTAAATAACGGAATTATGAAAAAGTCAAAGAACAAAAGTTGCTACCGAAACCCTAAAGAACCATTTTTAACAATAAAAAAGTTCTTTTTCGCAAAAAGTTGATTTTGGCATATTGCTATATATAACCATTAAAAATTAATTTTATTTTTTAGGCCTTTAATAACGATTACAAAAAAAATTAATTTTTTGTTCTTCTATAACTATAACTAAGAAGCCAAAAAGTTTTTAGGTCTCCTAAGGCTGGTTGGCCAACGTGTTTTGGTATTGTTCCCCAGCGTGCTGAAAAAGCATGATAGTGTGGATTAGAAATGTACATATGTGTGTGACAGACTTTTCGACAGGTCTGTACGATTTGATAATGTTTGAAAAAACTCATAAAATAGTATTTTTCCATCAGAGTTGCAAAATCGCTATTTTGAAGCGATTTTTTGAGTTGAAGAGAATTCTATCAGAAGGGGAAATGTAAAAAAATCGTTGTTATAAATGTCGATTTCAGTGAATGCCGAATTTATCGATTTACTGTAATGGTTTGAAGTCTATTCTTCGGAATCCGAACTTCTACAGCTTTCTAATTTTTTTCTCACGAAAGAGATTCTCGTCTTTATCATCGATGAATTGCGGACTGAATAGATTAGGGATATGGCCTATGCGTCTCCTTTAAAATACGAAAAGCCTTATTTTTACCTAACTTAATTCTGCGACGTAACTCATCATTAAAAAAGAAATTTTTGTCGGAAAATGCGCATTTTTCTCTAGCGTCTATTTTCAAAATATGTTTAGATAATTCAGTAATAGTCTTGTCAAGGAAGGAGACAAACAACTTTTTTGTTACGAATAAACGTTATTTAAGTTCGAAAAAAAAAAATATTTTTTATTGGTTCTGAAGGCAAAAAAAAAAATAATAATAAAAAATCTTTTTTATTGGTTATGGTTATATAAGACAAATAAAACAAGTAAGAGTGCTTTATTCGGCCATACCGAATCTTATATAACCTTCACCATAGTAATGTTAAATTTTCCCTTACTTTGTTGTGTTGCCCAATATCACAATAATATACATTCGATTTTTACTTTTATGATTTTCAACTTTATTATTACAAATATAATATAAAGATATAGACAATTTTTATTTGTAAATATTTTATTGGAAATTTTATCCAAATTTTTTGCTAAAATTTTATCGAAAACTTTATTGAACATTTTATCAAATATTTTTATCGAAATTGTTTTCTAATAATTTTTACATATGTACAATGAAATTTTATAATCAAGCTTAAGTTCGTTTTTATTCTCTCTACAAATTAAATTACAAATTAGGTGATAATATTAAAGAAAAATTTGGGAAAATTTAATTTTTAGACACCAGCACGAGCGGAATGCACATTTTCTAGACAGCCACGTACGTCATCAGCACTCTTGTATCTAATCTACTTAGGGTAGTGTTTTAGTTGTAAGCATCATCTATTTAACCAACCAAACCCATATAAAGGAATACGAAAAAACTTGTATTCAATTATCAATCGTCAGTTGGTGAGAACGAAGTCTACCACTACCTTAAGCTTCCTTCCCTCATGGCATAATAAACATGAATTCGACTTGGCTTCCCTCTTGTTGAATATTTTTACTCAAGGCGAATTCATAACAGGTAAACTCGAGCGCTCAGGTGATTATTTTTGCTTTGTTTGTTTACCCTTCTTTGGATGTCAAAATTTTTTTACATTTGTTTTCGGTTACATTCATTGAATTTGGCGCGGCATTTCTTACAAAAAATTAAATGCATTTAAAAGGAAAATTTAAAAGAAAAATTTAAAAGTGTGCAGAAAAAGGAAAGTATTTGTTATACTATTTCACTTCACTATTGCATTTTTATTAATAACTATTTTCTTTTCTCATAGTGACAACTCTAGGCAGCTTCCTATATAACCAACATAGTCATGAAAAAGGAAACTATAATTTTTAAAAAATTTCACTTAACTATTGAGCTCTTATTACTTATTATATTCTTTTTTTCAGTGAACTCTCCTCATGAATGAAACCTTCCACTTACATTCCGGTGTTCTTTTTATTACTTATAAGATAAGCAAATACATAGTTTTACACAACATTTATAAATAAAACAGAATTTATTTATTTAATATGAAAACTTTTATTTATTTTAATACAAGAAAATGCAAATTACACTTTGCAAACAAAAAAACAACATGAAGAGGACATCATTGCATTTAAAATTAATGCTGATATTAAAGAACGCACAGCAAACATTTTTTATTTTGGCTGTCTTTTCTGGAACGAAGTGCGGCAATCAAGCAACAAGAATGCAGGGGCCAGGGATACGTCGGAATCATTCCCTATATACATATGTATATATATACCTGTTTGGTACCCACCTTCGGCAAAGAAACGTAAAGCTGCAATTAGTTTCACAAGTGGGGACGTTGCGAACGACTTTATTCGTGGCTGACTGTATTTAAAGGCTGTCTTATTTACCCTGTAACATTTTTCGAATCTGCATTGCAAAAGTGAAATAATCATAATTAAAATTAACAAATAAACATATACAATAACATCTTTTTATACTTACAACGTTTGTGGCAGCTCAAGTAGATTTTGGAAATTTGTAAAACGAATTTGAAAAATCCTCTCAAGAAATTTGTACCAAAAACTACTTTTTTCAAATTTCCAAAATTATTTCAGTAATTCCGCTTATACAGTTTCATTAAGCACCCCTTGGAGCAGCATTTGTATATAGTGGGTATATCGTACCCATCCCTATTTTTCCAAAATGACCAAAAATCCTCTTAAGAAATGATTAAATTTAAAGTCTTTTTATAGCTTTTCTTAAGTTATTTATAAAATCATTCTATTTTACTTTCAAAAAGTATCCCTTGGAGCAACATCCCCAAGTGTTTTTTCAGGTGTAGCTTCTCCCGATTCCAAGTTGTATCCTCCAAAATAATTGGATTGATATTTACAGTGAATGTTATACCAATAACAGTGTCCTGCTGACTGCTCTGTTAAAAAATGTGGGTTTTGTCTCTGCTAGTTAAATTCGAATTTATCTTCACACACATTATGAAAATTCGATATTCCCTTTCCCGCAATAACATTTTCCCTGTGTGTTTAAAATAGGAGAATTTGTTCCCGGTGAAAATGAAATCCCAGGGAACTCATTTCCCGGGGAATATTTAAAATCGGGCTGATATAGTTTATGGGGTCTGAAATGAATATTGTAGAAATTACACACGGAATGACAATCTTATATATACCCTTTCCACCTGTGGTGAAGGATATAAAAATGTATAATTTATTTACTTGGTTTCGGTGCGACATATTTGGAAAAGAACGTGATGTTTATTCACACTCTGACATTTGTAGAAAAGAAAACTTACCAAGTGTTAAATTTATGTAACAAAAAATTACTCATATCTTAAATCTGAAATTAAAATAAATATACTTGATAAGTCCAGCCAGGGCTAGACGAAAAAAAAAACGTATGTTTTACGGTTGCTGTTATCATTTGCGGGTCATCCCTCTGATGTATGGACGAAAGAAGCGGGGATCTTGATTCTTTCATACATCTTCTTATTCGAATGTAACCAGGTTAATTTGTTACGGACCAACTGATTTGGATGAGTTTCAAGCTTTTGTTTCGCAATTGCGGATTTAACTGTTTGCTCGTTTGGATCTTTGTGAATGTTCAAGTTTTTTTATATACCAGGAAGAAACTGTGATCATTCGTAGAATTTTATTTTGGCGCCTTTGTATTTATAAAAAATAAAACTTAATTATTCGCTCAAACCCTTCCTTTTAGAAGTGCAATAACCCGTACATTTCTATTCAACTGTAGTACTAGTTTTTTTATAGAAAATAAAAATCATAATAAAATTTACAAAAGACACAAATTGTTTAAATTCTTTATTTTTTCTAAATTCTAAACAAACACTTGAACCTATGCATATACATAGATCTGTTATTAACTGCTACTTTTACATAAAGTTTAAATAAAATATGAAGAATAATTGTTTAAACTTAAATGTGGGTTTGTGGCCAGCAATTAATTTAATTACCTTAGTATTATACATTGGAAAATAAATTAATAATACAAATGTTGAATATTTACAAACACTTAAAACACTACAGTGTAAATACATTGAGAGTACGTACATATTGAGGAAAACTTATATACAAAGAACGATACTATCAGCCCTAGAAATATATAGTATATTTTTAATATTATACAAATGTATAAATTAATAATAAATTAAAGCGCCTCCGTTAAACTTACAACTCAAACTTAAAAATACGATGCTAATGCTAAATGTTTTGTTGTACAAAATTGAATTTCTATATTAAGCTGGGAAATAATTCATTAAAGCCCGGAGGCCATATACTAAAGTCGTCGTTGCTCAAATCTTCGCTCAAAAGATCAAAATGGTGGCTGGGAGGAGAAGGTGAGCCGATAATTGATTCATAACCATGATCAGATGTGGCAGAGTTTAGTGAAAGGGCTGGAGATTTCGCGAGAGGTGAAACTAAAGGACGCTTTGGGCATAAAAACTTTTCTATGGGATCAAAATTAAAATTGACGTCGTTATCAAAGTCAGCCTCGTCATCTGAGCAAGTGGAAACATTAAGGTAAACATGTGAGGGTGATGTCATGCCTCTTGTACAAACAACCTCATCTGAAGGGTCAGTTTTGGCTACGCCATCACAGTATATCTCTTCAACAGCTTCACTAACCGGAACTGCCACATCGTCCATAACAATGCTTATTGAGTTTGTTTTAGCATCGTAGGTGCCATAAACAGTGTCAGGAGTAACTGTTATTGGATTAGAAATGTTTGGTGAAACTGTTTCTACTAAGGCTGTTGTCGTTGTATTTTTAATATTGCAACTTTGTGTTGTTTGTGTGTAGTTTTCCATGGCTGCAGTTGGTTCTTTTTCAAATTTATTTTCCAATGTCAATTCAGGTGTTTGTATAGAATTTTTATTAGAAATAGATTGGATTGATGTTATTACTGTTGCGGCTGGTGCAATGTTTATAGCATCTACGCAGTTGCCATTGTAGGTTTCTTTATGTTGGCTGGATTCCAAGCACTCTGCTGTGGACCCCACCATTGATCCAAACAATCGCTCTGTTCCGCATGTAATTTCGGCATCAGACGCATTGCTCGCTCTATCGCTAGCTTCCAGGTCTGCCGTGATATCGGCAAGGAGGCTTTCGGCAAGTTCTTCCAACTTTCCGGCATCAAACTCTGCATCATCGATCGTTCCTTCCTCGAATTTAATGTCGGGTAAGAGCATATCTTGTAGAGAAGGCAGAGAGCTATTACACGCCATAGTGACGACACTGTTGCACTCTTTTTCAGCTGTTGCTTTAATTTCAACACTGCAATTGTCTCCTGTGACGACTGGTGGTCCTTGAGGTTTGAGCCCTGCTGCAGAGGGTCAGTATTTTTGGATACTGCAGATCCGTTTAGTAAGGACACACAGCCGGCACAGCTGACAGTCTTGTGGTGTTGTTGCTGCTGTTGACGTTGTATTTCTTGCAACTGTTGTCGTAATTGCTCTACTTCTAAATACAGTTTTTGATTTTTTTCCAATAGGGAGTCGTTAATAACTTGAAGAGATTCGCACTTATTATCCAACATTTGTGTTTTTTCTGTTAACTCTTGAATTTCTTGCTCCATTTCTTCCATGCGAGCCTTTTTGCGATCTCGTGATGTTTGGGCCGCTACACGATTTTTCAACTTTCTAAAAACAAAAAGAAAAAATTAAAAATAGTTTAAAAATAATAAATGTGGATTGTATTGCATATACATATTGTTACGAAAGAAGAATTTATTCACTATAGGCTCTGAACAAGAATACTCTCGAACAACAACAACATTAATGGTTTGTTTTCTTGCAATGATGGAAGAAAGAAACAAACAACAAAGAGCATCGCTAGTCATATAGTTGTTGTTATCGATTAGTCTAGAAACGCCTCATGTACAAACATTCATAAAACAACAAGCACGGGATAAGTGGCGCATATACACACGCACATTAAGTAAACACTCTTCAATTAAATACACAGGCACATGCATAAATACAAGCATAAAGAAATAAACAACCAATCAGGTATAAAGAAGAAAACAAGAGCAATAACAATATAACATGCCAGATCTGTCTGGAATAGAACATTCTGGTGCTTTTTAATCACCTATATAAGCAAATCGTGCTGGCGAGTAGTATGGCAGTATTATTAAAAAGTCAAACAGTTTAGTTGTCGAATTTTAAGAGTGTTTAACAGTTTTTGAACAGTGGTGTTAATAAATAAAGTGACTTACAGTAAAAGTAATAACAGTGTGTATTTATTTTGCAATTAAAACAACCCAACATAAAGTAAAAAGTAACAATATCAACAAAATTTCAATTTTTTATTTTCTGCCGACGACATTCAGCTGGAAGGAAATTCTAACTCACATTCTTAAAGAAACAAAACTATTTATATATACATATATTTAAATTCAATTACAGAGAATAATCTTGCCTAGATAATATTCAAAAAAGTTTGGATATACATATATGTATATTCCCTGTAATTAAAAATATGACACAATACCACAATAAAAAGTAGCTAATTAAGATGATTGGAATAAAATTGATTCTGTATAAATTTTGTATATATTGGACCATTTTTGGCCCCAACTCCCATTCTAACAGTTGGTTGATAATCGAGTAAATTCCTACTTTGTCAATCAAAGGAGATAATTGAGGAATGATTGAGGAAAGATTCAGAAATTATATGGTCGATGAAGAGTAAAGCGTCAGAGGTAGATTTGCCTTTTCTTAATCCAAGCTGATGAGAACAGATCAAACTGTTGATGTTAACCAACCACCAAAGACGGTTGGCTACTATCTTGTCAAATAATTTAGATGTACATAGCTTAAGAGAGATAGGTATATAGGATTCTACTTTCGTTTTATCTGTGTTAAAAAATATTAAAACTTTTAATATAAAACAAATCGTTGTCAATTTTGTGCTTGGTCCTTAAAAATGGATAAACCGCTTGTACCTATTGGTAATAAAATTAAAAAACCGGCAGATAAACTTTGGAGATATCCTCCTAATCTTTTAATCTCTGCAAATAATGATGGCATTTCAAAAATCAATAATGCATACATACAAATGATACTGGATCAACCACTGATATGACAATTACTGAAACTGGCACGCCGCATAGTTCAAATAATTTACAAGATCAAATTCTCATTAAATCTCAAATTTGTTCTAATGCATCCTGTGAAACCCAGTTCAAGACGAAATTTTGGAAAAATCTTCATGTGATGATTTTAATTTTGAAGTAGTCAAGAATAAAAAATATAAAAGAAATTCTAATGGTAATTTAAAAATTGATTTATCAAATCAATTAGAGGTCATCCAGCTAGCTGGCGTGGTTGCCCTTCTTTCAAAAAATATTTGGATCTTAAGAAGAAAATTGCAGATAATACTAAAGAGAGGAAAACTCAGATTTCCAATAATGTTTCTTTTGCTATTAATTCAAGTTATACAGACCCCAATCGATCTTTTGGTAGCCAATTTAACAATCACTCTTCTAATAAACCAAGTTTTGTTAATGAATTTTTGAAAATAGCTAAAGTTTTATGTGAACCAGTTTCGTTAGAAGTTAGCCGATGTCAAAATCGCAGGCCTTAGCCGAATGTCAAAGTTTATTTCAGGAAGTTTTATCAACATATGGTTCGTAAAGTATTCAAAATTGTTCTTTTAATGTAAGATCTCTTGTGGAAAGAAGTCGGAGAATAGCCTTGTTAAATTTACTTAATTTCAATAATATTGATTTTGCTTTTATTCAGGAAACACATTTGAAATCTAATCACAAAGTTTGTTTAGATATTTAATATTTTATTAGAGAGTTCTCATTACAGGGTGTAGGTATTGCCATTAGAAAAAAATATTCATTCTCCAAAATTAACATTCCTGACTTATATTTTCCAAATCTTTTTATAGAAATTCGCATTTCTGTAAAACATTTAATCAAATATTTTTGCTTGGATCTATTTATATTCCTTGTAACTTTAACTCAACCCATTTTGAGACTGGTTTATCGAATATTACTAATTTTTCAAGAAATTTGATGCTTTATTAATTGGAAGTGATTTTAATTCGAAAAATATGTTGTAGCTGATACATATTTTAAATAACTTAAATGGTAACACAATTTCTAAATAGCTTAACAATATTTCACATTCATTTTTTAAAATATGAAACAATATTGTTTCTTTCCCTAACGGATGCTCGTTTTTAGACCATGTTCTTCCGAGTTCTAACGTTGTTGCCTTTATTGATCCAAATTATAATATTGAAAATTTGCCTACTGTTTCAGATCATTTTTCTCTAGATTTAAATTTAAAATATTTGATTTTGACTTTATTTTAAATTAACCAATATCTTATTTATCCTTTAAAAATACTAATTGTGATGTTTTTAAAAATGATTTCACAAATACTATTTTACAAAATTTCCCTCCCTTTGATAAAAATTTGATGAACAATGAAATCGATTTTTATATTAATATATTTATGTACCTTGGCCGTAAACTAAATTCAAAACGATTTTGTTAAGAAATTATTTAAAATTAAATATACTTGGAAGAAAAAGTTAAGGAAATTTTATAACAGGACTTTATAATCAGACGCAATGGGCATTATAGACTAATTTCTAAACAGATTTAACTTTTAAATATTTGATTAAGGGGGAGGGTTAGTAAGGAACATATACAAAATTTTAGTGAAAAACTCGAAAATATTAAACCAGACCCTACTGCCCATAAACATGTTTTTAATATTTTAGGATAAAAACGTAGAACTACAATTAGAGACTTAAGCATTAATGGTTTGGTTATTGATGATGACAGAAGTAAGTTAACTTCTTTAAAAGATAATTTTTCAAAGGTTTATAGTGGGAAAATTTTAGAAAGGGACACATCGCAAATAGATAACATCTTGGAAACTTTAGATCATGTTCCAATAAATTTTGATAGTAGCTTTCATCGCAAAATTTTCTTAATAACAATAGATTTATAAATTTAGATTATATCGTGCCTCATTATAAAAAACTAAAGACAAAAAAAAATCTGCTGAAATCGATCAAATTTCCAATTTTATTATAAAAAGCTTTCGAATTTTTAATAATTGTTTAATTAATGCATATATCCCAGATATATATATATATATATATATATATATATATATATATATATATATATATATATATATATATATATATATATATATATATATATATATATATATATATATATATATATATATATGGAAAATTTCTAAGATAGTCCCAATTAAAAAGAAAGCTATGTACTTCTAATGACATTAACAATTTGATACCTAGTTCTTTATTGTCAAATTTAGGCAAATTGTTTGAGAAAACTGTTCGAGAGAAAATGGATTTTGCTTTAGATGAAAATTATATATCAAATTTACATTACAAAAGTACATTCTACTGTGGATGCTCTATCAAAGTTCCAAAATGATGTTATTTGGTATTTTAGGCAAGCTTGTTTTACAGTTGCAGTTTCTCTTGATATAGAAAAAGCCCTTGATAGAGCATATCACAATGGAAATATTTTTAATGATATAGCTTTTGAAATTCACATAATTAAACCATACAGGAGCTTTTTCAATAATAAACGTTTTTGTATTCAATTGAATAATTCTCTTTCTCATTTTGGTCAAATTAATTGTGTAGTTCCTCAAGGCTCAATTTTGGCGATTTTCCTCACAATTATTCAAACTCCACTGATATTATTTACGCAGATGTGTCCAGACATTTATGTAAAGTTAAAAGATGTTACGTTTTTTGAGGAATAAAAATAAATGCATCTAAAAGAGAAGCAATTTAAACTTTTATGCAATTGACATAATTAAAAAGTATATAAACAGACAACTGGATGATGTGATTCTTAGAGAAATAATTGATTCTCAAAGGGGTTACAACTGGAGTTTTGTTTACAAAATCAAATTATAGATTTCAACATGGCTAATTCATTACCGGATTTTTTTAAGAAAACTTTTCCTGGCTTTTAAAGAAGTTAATTTTGAGTTCAATTTTTGTTTTGTTTTTTTCGATTTTGGTTTTTAAGTAGGTATTAGATTTATGATTATTGTACGTTTAAAAGAGATATACTCTTAAAATATTGTTAGCCTCGGGAAAAATAATAAAAAATCATTAATAGTTAAGTTTGATACTGTATAATAAACTCATATTATTTTAAGACGTTACACTAAAATATCAAATGTTTCTTAGTTAATTGTTGTTTTTTAATCTACCAATGTTTTATAAAAAGGCTCTAAAATTTAACTTCATTTAATTTTTCTTTCAAAAATTTTTAGTCCATGACCATTTTGAGAATAAATAAATCCAAATTTTAATTAAACTTATCTTTGTGGTGATGTGAACGTATTAAACATTTTTAATTCAATTCATGGTAAAAATAAAAAACAAACAGGTATGAATCATTCTTCATATCTAAATGTGTTTAGCTTATGTACATATGAAAATAAGTACTTACTTTCTTTGCACCTTTTCTTCCCATGTTAAATGGTCCAAACGCCTCTTTTTTCCTTTCGGTACTGGCGTTTCAACTTCTGAAACTGTGGTGTCGCAAGAACTTTCTGTGACTGGTGTCTTAGCCGGAGCTGGTCTAATTTTTGGCAAAGCTGAACCGCCAATAGTAGTAACAGTAGAGCCAGCACTTGTTTGTAGTGGTGTTATTGCCACGTATTTGGGGACTGTTATAAAAACTGTTGGCTGCGATGACATTTTTATGCGATATTTGTTTAATTAAAATTTGAATAATTCCAGTTATTTTTTAGTTTAAAAAAGAATTTTCGAATAAATTTCAAAAATTCATCATCTGCTTTTCGAACTGTTTAATATCTTTACTCTTGAACGTCTTATTTTAATCTGACGTGTGTTTCCACAAAATTTTTATGTTCAACGTAATATTGTAACAAATTGAGATGACCATAGCTTACATCAGAGTCAACCCTATCCATGACACACATAAAATTAATAACAACTGCAATTGCTTATTCTTCTATTTTTTTTAATTTCTTCATTGCCTTCACGGTATCTTTTTGTTTTGATGTTAATTTGTGGCTGTTGTTATTATTTTGCTCCGTTTATTTTTATTACGTGTACTTTAATTGCAAGATATTTTTTAAATGAAAATGTCGTGTTCTTTTATTAGTGGACAAATATGAATAAACATTTTTTCCACAACATTCCACATATCATACGTTTCGTTTTCTGATTGGTCGGTTTTTTTTTTTTAATTTTAGCGCTGCCAGATTCTATTACATTATGTACAGAGTTACCGTTGTTACACTACGTCTTTACAGATGAACAAAGCGTCTGCAGAATAGGGAATAATAATTTTTTACTTTTCTCTGCGTGGAGAAAACGTATCGATATGCATTCTCCGACAAAACATAATTTTCTATTTGTTGTCAATGTTGTTCGAATGCTTTTAGCACACCAAATAGGATAAACACGCTTGATTAACATATAGCGTTGTTCAAAAGTCAAAATTGCATACTGAAAAACAGAATTTTATGGCAGACATCGTTGTGCGAATAAATGTTCGAACAATGCTGTTTGAACAAGAACATGACATCGACAACGACGGTCTTCACGAGAGGTTTTGATGTGCGCACATGAATTTGTTCATTGGTTGAACAAATCAATGGCTCGTCAAGACTGCGTGTTATAGGCTTTTTACACTGATCAACATCTAACATCTACCATCAATTTGCGAAGATGTTGACATCTTTCCATAAGAAATACACAGGCCGAAAATTCAACATCTTCATAAGATGTTCCTATCTCAGTTTGGTCCATTTTACATCTTTCGATTATTTGAGTGTCATCACTAGAAAAATGGCAATAACATATATTAATTTAGTGGCATCACTAAATTTATGTGGAAAAAATATAAACGAATGGGGGTTTTCACACTAGACTAATTGTGCTGGCATAAAATCGCAGTTTGTTGGCTTTTTTGGTGAAGAGAGTGGTTTTTGGTTGGCACAATTTTTCAACCAGCTTCAACCCCGCACAAGCAGAACAACTCTAACACATCCACACTTATGAAAACACAGGCAAACGTGAAATAACCAAAGTAAATACTAACACACACAAAGCTGCGTATACGTGCACAATTTTATGCCAGCATAATTAGTCTGTGTAAATACGAAAGAACAAAAGTTGTGCGGATTAAAAATTAGTCTAGTGTGAAAACCCCCAATGAATATGTGTTTAACAATGAGCATCATACGAAGGTTAAAAAAATTTTTTTTGCATCTACTTTCTTTAAAATGCTTTCAATAACTTTAATACTCTACATTAATACTTGGTTTTGTTCTAGCAAAACAACAATTATTCCAATTATAAATACTTGTTGTTAACCCATATTTTTTTTTAGCTAAAAGCATCTTTACTTTTAATTTTTCGACAGTTGAGTTGGTGGTAGATGTTAGATGTAAGAAGATGTTGCAAATGTAAACTAATTTTCCCATTTTCAACATCTTCCAGACGTTTCCCTAAAATGTTGGTCAGTGCAAAAAGCCTATTATTAGTGTCACAAAAAGCCACACAATAGCACTCTGATAAAACGAATTATATTTTTACGTCATATAAAACGTAAAACCACGTAAATCATTTTTTTTCGATTTTACAGAAGAGAGAAGATAAATAAAATAATTAAGTTAGCAACCTGAAAAAAGTTTCTTTAAAAATTAAATAAAATTAACACTCACCTATATTTTAACAAAATATTAAGTTTGTAGTATCGTGCATAAACAACAATTTTTAGAGACAATGATGTAATATTTTAACCATTTTTCTTAACTAACGTATAATGTTAACATTAAGTTATTTTTATGTTTAACTTTTTATTAAAAAAAAAACAATAAAATGATTTTGACGATATTTTTAAATTTGTTTCTCTCTAAAATAGCCGCAAAGTTTGTAAATGCTTATTAATAAATATAAATTTCTATATACATACAATACACATCCTTTTGTATTAAACAAATTTAAAATATAAAATTAAAGTATTGCAATGCTAAATCCAATTTAATTCAACAAAAGTACCAAACAATATGCACAAAAAACAAATTTCTTATAAAAGATGAAAATAGCAAATAAATAATAAACAAGTGGTTGCAATACTACAATTTACTCTACAAATGCTTTAAGACGTTTTAAAACATTTAAGACGTCATTAAGACATCAAGACATTTTTCAAATACACTCTAGATGGAAAAGATTTAGAACCCCAGAGCTGAAAGATGCATTTATAAGAAATGCCAAAACTAGGTACTACTACTCGTTTTAGCTCTGCAATTGGCTCTAAACAAACTTGGCAATGCATACGGAATATCGAAATTTGTACTAACATATCTTCCGCCCCAGCAGATATAAGTTTATATCAGTTAAGTCAAATGCAATGGGTTGGAGACAATATGCACCCGAAATTCATAAAAATTCTGCTGCCACATCTCTTACCATATATAACACACTTATTTAACACCATTATCATATCTTGCACTTTTCCGTCTAGCTTGAAGTATGCTAAAATAATCACACTTCCTAAATCTGAATTTAGACCAATAGCTATCTCTGCTACTTATCAAAAGTTTTGGAGAGACTTCTTTATACTCAGATGTCTTCATACAATGCAAAAAAAAAGTTACTGTCTGAAAAGCAGTCAGGATTTCGCTCGAATCATAGTTGTGTTTCTGCCTTGATAATAACAAAGTAAATTTTTTTATCTTGCTCGACCACGCAAAAGCATTTGATTCAATTGATCATAGTATCATTTTAATGAAGCTTAAGCACTTTTTCTTTGACAGACCGTTGGCAATATGTTTATGCGAATAATGTTTGTTCTCGACAATTACAGTTATCCAGAGGAGTGCCTCAAGGGTCAATTATTGGACCACTTCTTTTTTCATTTTATACGTGCAGTTATATTTAAGCAGTAAAGTACACTCAGTTGCCCAAAACCTTGAGCGTATTAATGATGATTTATATATAATAGTTCGCTGGGCATCTGGCCAGAAATTAATTAATGGTGAAAAAAATTAAATCGTGAACTAAGAATCTCGGTATAATCTTTAATAATAACCTTACTTGGGGTGGTCATATTAACTCACTTGTAGGTAAAATATACGTTAAGTTGAGGTTCCTGTGGCATACACAGTCTTACACACCTATTAGCAGACACAAATTATTTGTTTTATACAATAATATTTTTAGATATACCCATGGCCTACGAAGATATGATCCTGTTTCTAATCTTTCCTCAAGCCTGTTCGGTGTATCGTTTGAAACTTTACTTAAGATTCGTGTTCTTTTACACTTTCACAAAATCATTTGTTCACAAATCCCCCGATATCTTTATTATAAAATTAGGTTTGCCAGATCTCTTAGAGGTAAGAAGATCATTATCCCGTGCCATCGTTATCTTGTTTCTGAATGGCAGTTTTTCGTTTATGCGGCACGTCTTTGGAATCTTCTCCCAGCAGCCCAAAAAATTAGTATCAACCAGTTTTAAAAAATTTTTATTTAATAATTATACTTGATTTTATTTGTTATAGTTAGTTCTGTTTTGCCTAAAAAATTTTAAACTGTTGTCCGATTTTATCTAGAAATTTATTTGCCTATTACCTATAAAATATTTGTGTTGAATTTAAAAAAATGACGCACAATACATTCTTGTACTTTAAATATAAGAGTAATCTTGTTGTATAGGAAATGGAAATAAATAAATAAAAAAATTCTTCGACTTCTGGCCCACTGCGAACCGGAAGTCCCATCCTATGTTCTCTTTACAAACCAGCGAAGCTATAAGCTTCCATTAGCTCGTGTTGAGCTCTTTATTTTCATTGGCCAATATTGTCAGCATGGATTCCGCCAGCTTTACGTGAGGAGGCTGCCTGCCGATAACGCCCCTGTACCTTTGCGGGATACACTTGTGGCATCTTCCACACACATCACCCGTCCATTGGGACAGGGGGCGCCTGCCGATGACGCCCCAACACCTTTACAAGGCATAACCGAGGCTTTATCGACATTCGTCTCTTGTACCTTGGGAGAGGATATGCCCAGGAGACCACTGAATGCTCCATAAATTCTCTCGAATTTAGCGACACTTCCTAAGAAGATTCCTCTCCCTGGCAGGGATATGGCGATTTGCAATCTTATTTGACGATCAAATTTTGGATTTGGCGACATGGCGCCTTTTTGGCGATTTTTAAAATATTTGTCGATATTTCTGGCGAATTCGTTCATTGACTTTTGGCCAACATTAGAAACTGAAATAAGGAATATCAAAATGAATAACAAAGAAATTGAAGTTTTAAAAGTAAATTGTTTTTCATATTTAAATAGGATTTCGTTTCGCTTTCTTGTTTTCAAAAATTTTTATAAATCCTAACATACTTACCAATCATAATAGAAAATATTAACTTTTATTTTAGAAAGATTATAAAAAATATGATTGATATTCTATCTAATTATGTACAGTTACATTACTTTTGTACTTGATGTGCTGGTAATTCCAATTCATTTTTTATACATATTTATGAAGTAATTTTTATTTTCTCTAAGTTGAAAGAATTTTTTTTTTTAACAAATTAGGTGATTTATTTTAAAGAAAAATTATATTTTTTAAATTAATATGCTGCTAATTACTGAATAGAAAGGTCAATTTCAATAATGAATTCCACCAAAAATCGACTGAATTGAAATAGGGCATATGGCACTCATCTGGTGATATTTAGTAATGTTGAATAAATTTAATTCCTATAAAACATATTTTAAATAAGAATACGGTGACAAATAGGATGAGTATGTGGAGGTATGATGAGTATGCTCAGGTCTCCATTTATTATAATAACCACTATTTTTCATTGTTTTTATGTAAAAATTTTACCTTTCTTGTGTTCACTATTAATTTTAAATAAAAAACAAAATGTGCAGGGTTTAAATTGCTTGTCTAAAAATAGCAACAGCAGTAAAATATTTGCTTAGCTCAAATCTTTTTAAACCAATAAAAAACTGAATTCCTCAGCATTTATACAACATTTTGTTATAAGCGAAGCAAAAGCAAAAAAAGAAGAGCAACTCATTTGCTTAAGCTTACTATGTGTGTCTTTTTGCAGCAAAGCAATCAGCAAAGGAATCAGCAAAGCAATTTTTTTGAAAACGTTTGCTGTGGCTTAAGCAATAAGTTAATGTTTGTTTCTTCTTTTGCTGTTGCTGTAAAACAATATTGGAAATCTTTATTTTGTAGATCTTCAAAATTTATTTTTTTTTTATTTACACGTGGCGCCATAATTTTAATCTCTCACTGTGAATTAATTTTCTAAAACTTAAGACTGAAGCAGCAAATAACAGCAAAAACAGCAATCGTATTGCTTAAGCAACAGCAAATGTTTTTAAGTAATTGCTTTGCTGCAGAAGGAGACACGTAGTAAGCTTAAGCAAATGAGTTGCTCTTCTTTTATTTGCTTTTTGCTTTTGCTGCACACTTTTTCTAAGCATTTTTAATCACTGAAAATGTGTATATACATATGTATGTTCGCGACTGTTTTTCCATTATTGTCGTATTTTCGCTATTTCGCTTAAATTTATTTTTTGTGATTTGTTAAATATATTATTAAAATTAAAAAAATATTGTGTTATTAGAGGCAAATTTTAACAAAAAACTGTTTTGGTGATTTTGACGATTTTTCACATCGATTTTGGCGAAAGATATAAAAATAAATAATTCAAACAGCATCATCTGAAAACATGGTGCTTCGCTCTCAAAATTGTAACAGCCGAATTCAAACATGATTGGAGTGTAAATCAGTGTTGGTATTTGTGGTACAACTTTACTAAGTTTGGTTCAATCGACACTTTATGCTTTTTTGGTACAATTTAATATAAAATTTATTAAATAAATTTATTATATAATAAGAGGTTTACATTTTCTTACAATAATAAACATTTCTAATTTTATCATTCTCCTACCCTATATAAAACTAACTAAATTGGAGAATCCAATTTTTGTAGAGGATTTTTATTGTTTACTTTTGTAATTCTCTAAAGTAAAAGTAAGAGTTTCAAGGAGGTTTTGGTGAATTACAGCGTTTGAATGTTTTTGCATCACCTTAATCAGTTGCCAGCGGTAGTCGGCCGATGTATTTGTTCATCCTTTCTTGTGAAAAATTGTAATGTTTCTTTATGTATTGTTTATTTCTCATAACGCATAATTCCTTTTTTTAAATTTATAATAATATTATAATTTTTTAAAGTAATAGCATGCGCGCGGTGCATAAATACGATATTCGTATTTTTTAATTTTTATTTTTGTTTTTCAGAAACTCTTTTTGATACATTATGAATGGTATCCAATGGAAACCCTTAATCTGGAAAAAAGCTATATGGATTACTATATAATAATAAATTAAAAAAAGGAATTATGCGTTATGAGAAATAAATAATATTATTTAAAAATTCCAAATATAATTTTTTAAAGTCTCTTTATGTAGTTAGGATACTCTTTATTTATTTTTCCAAATAACTCCAGGCTTACTCTATCGGATTAATACCGCTGACTTTGATGTAGTTTCAAGCAAGTGTTGGCAATTGTAGAGCTTATTAAATTTGGCAAGTATTTCGGAAAAATAATTGATGGCAAATTAGCAACACAAAAAAAGAAATTCGAGGAATCAAGGTCAATTATTCTCAAAAATATACTAGTATAAACATTTTAATTTTTAATATTGATCTGATGTCTTGTTTTCTACGCGTAATTTTTGTACAATTGATGCTCATTTGGTACAATTTTATCATTGGTGCGGTACATTTTAAATATTGCGAGATTCCAACGCTGGTGTTAATTACGCATGAGTGAGCGAAACATGTGTATTGGGCTCCGTGAAAACGTGCTATACAGCGATTTTAAATTAATTCACCTTGTCTTGAAATTAACAAGATTTCCCTTTTCGTAAACTTTTCCATTTATCACATGAATTCGTTTTATTGTCAGCTAAACTCGCTCAGCAAAAAATGCTCGAGTTCAAGCAAACCTCTACCAATTAACACTTTTCTTTTCTCTCTCTTTAACAAATTCAAAAGTTAAACAACAAAAGTTAAATTGTGTGTACCAGGACTAATTTTTTGAGCCGTTTTTTATTAATTTTGATTTGAGAAACTTATACACGGTAAGTTTACTTGAACAAGCCTTAATTTTTGTAATAGCGGGAGAAGTACTGATTATACCTCTTTCTGGCACACAGGAATTTAAACTTGCTCAAAAAATGTTGCCCTGAGTAAACTCGGTTTAAAATACAGATTTTGGTTTCATTGGTAATGCAGATATAAACGTTAAATAAACTTGAAATGTCGTGGGCTATTTCCCCAAATTATTTGGTGATAATACACACTCACATAACTATTAATAAAAAAAAGTAAATACCATGTTAAGTCCTTACCATCCGACTCCATTAGGCCTAAATTTGTTAAGTTTCCGTGCCCAAAGGATAAAACGTTTTCGCTACAATGTTTGTCCGTCTGTCAGCGCCTTTTATCTCCGGAGCCGCAATGTAGACTCTTCAAATTTTCACACAAGATTTATAACTGTCGCCGCTATAGCAACAAATACCAAAAGTTATAGGGTGTTCCGATTGAGATGTGTTATTCAACAATAAAAATAACAATAATTAAAACTTATTTCGCTATATAAACAAGTATAAAAAATAAACCTTAAAATTAAAGGGTGTTCCGATAATGACGTGATTTACATGTATATGGCCTAAGTTTTGAACCATAATAGGTAGACTTGAAATTTACACAGAAGGTGTATAACTGTGGCCGCTATAGTGGGTAACAACTTAAAATTTGCAGATAGTTATTCAAACTATATTCACGTTTTAAGCAAGTATACAAAATTACCCAAAAATATAGGATGTTCCGATAGTGACGTGATTATTTTTTTAATCGTAATAGGTAGACTCTTGATATATTCATAGAAAGAGAATTGCCATAGCCGCCGCTATAATAAATAACACAATTAAAGCCTGTTGCGACAGTGACATGATTTGGACGTAAATATCCTTATTTTTTGAACCGTAACAGGTAGACTCTTGAAATGTTTACAGTAGATGTCGTACTTCAGCCGCTGTAACAATTACTAATAACTAAAGGGTGTTCCATCAGTGACATGTTTTTCAAGTATGTTACTTTATTTTTTGAACCGCAATAGGTAGGCGTCTGATATTTTTATAGAAGGTGTATTACCATGGCCGCTGTAACAACAATTAATAAAATTTAAAGGGTGATCTAATAGTGATTAAATTTTCGCGAATATGACTTTAATTTTAAAATTAAAGGGTGTTCCGCCTTAAGACATGAAAAAATTAATAACATGAATTTTTAAAGTTGTAATAAACATAGTACGGAACCCTACGTGTGTGAGTCTAACACTAGACTGAAAATAAATTTTTTAACTATTTTTAATTAAAGAACAAACCTAATGTGTTTTGATTATTTTTCTAAAAGAAAAAACGAAGAAAAAAATAGAACTAAAAAAATAAATTAATATAAAGCATAAAAAAAGAATCTGGACCCACCGCAGCTCCTTTAAATTGTTAAAATGTGGTGAAAATTTGTGTATGTGTTATTGTGTTGTGTGTAGTAAAAATTTAAAATAAAAAATCGACATACATTTATATGTAACGCCTTTTTTAAATATTTTTTTATCTTTTCAATTTTATTTTTAATATTGTTTCTAAATAAACAAATTTTGACAAAAACTGCCTCCAAAAAAACGTAAACAAACAAAACTCTGCTGGGCTATCAACATCACCTGATATAAATTCGCCTTGATAATGATCTATTACAAAAAATTCTAGAGTTTTGGTTTGTGAATCAGCTTTTGACACTTGTTTTGTTTATATTTTTCTTGATTTTTTTACAACACCTATAGAATTTAAGATGTGGCAATGCTATTTCCATTCGAGTTATTTTAACAACGCTGGCAAAGCTATTTTTGTTAATTTGGGTTTTGTTTTTTATTTAATATGCTTTAAAAAGGGAAAAAATAAACACAAATTTGCATTAAAGGGATAAAATTGAAAGTGCCTTCACGTAGTAGTACGAAATATTGTCAAGTAAATATGAAAATGCAGAAAATTTTAGTAAAATAAGTGATTCTTTCCTGAAGTGGTATAGTGAATGCAAATATACAAACATACCTACAGTGTAGGTCCTAGACATATGTACATACATATGTATGTATAAAAACAACGCAAACAGGTAGAAAGTAATGGAATGCAAAAAAGTTTTATAAAATAAACAATAAAAAAATGAAACGTGTTTTACACAATAAGAATAAAAAAATGCAAAAAAAAATTTGTGAATGTTTTTAATCGTTTAAAAAACAACGAATTTAGTTGTAAGTATTTTTGTACAATAATTTGATCATATCAATGCCAGTTTCACAATTTTTATTGTTTTCTTGAGATTCATCGTCTTGGCTAGCAGTTAAATGCTAGTAATTTATTATAAAAGTTAAATTTAGACATAAATCTTTATAGGGAATGTATTAACGTCTTTGCTAGCCGTTAAACTTTTGGAATTTTATAAAACAAAGTTGCGGTCGGATCCTATAAGAATTAGACGGCTGCGCCGCTATGCAAATAATCAGTCGTTTTCGGCTGATAGCCGACTGGAGCCATTTATAAAATATATAATTATATGTATATAATTTAAAAATATAATATGTTAATCTTTAAATTTAATTCGTTAATTTTCTAAAAAAAACTCAAAATTTTTCTAATATGATTATTGTTTCCATTCTACTGGCTTAAATCTAGTTTAGCGAGTGTACTTCAATAAATAAATGAGTCAAGTGCGAGTTAGATTCACAAACGAAGGATTCAGTACTATGTTTAGTACAACTTTAAAAATACAAGTTGTTAATATTTTCATGACTTTAATTTTAACATTAAAGGCGATAATCAGGTAAATTGCATCACTTTTGGAAAACCCTTTAAATTTTAGTAATTGTTGCTATAGCGGCCATGGTAATACACTTTCTAAAAAAATATACATGCGCCTACCTATTGCGGTTCAAAAAATAAGGTAATATACGTGAAAAACATGTCACCTATTATCGTTCAAAACTTATGCTATATACATGCAAATCACGTCGTTATCGGAACACCCTTCAATTTTTAGGTGTAATATTGTATACTTGCCTATAACGCGAACATAGTTTAAATTACTGTCTGCAAATTGTACGTGGTTGCCTCCCATAGCTCAAGAAATAAAGACATAAAGGCAAATAACACGTCACGTTCGGAACACCCTATACGTTTTAGTATTTGTTGCCATAGTGACCACAATTATACACCTTCTGTAAATATTTTAAAAGTCTACCTATTATGGTTCAAAACATAGGCCTTATACAAATAAATTACACCACTATCGGAACGCCCTTTAATTTTTAGGTTTATTTTTTAGACTTTAATTACTGCTTGCATATTTTTAGTGTATTCTTACAGTTTAAGAAATAAGCTCATATTCATGAATAACACCTCTCTATCGGAACACCCTATAATTTTTAGTATTTGCTACTATAGCATGTGTGTGAAGATAAATTCAAATTTAACTAGCAGAGACAAAAACCACATTTCTTAACAAAGCTCATTTTTCAGTCAACAGAGCATTGTTACACGTATAACATTCAATGTAATTAATAATTCAATTATTCTAGAGGCTCCAACTTGGAATCGGAAGAGGTTCCACAGAAAAAAACACATGGGGATGTTGCTCCAAGGGCTACTTTTTTTAACTAAAATATTAGAATTTCCAAAATAACTTAAGAATAGCTACAAAAAGAGTTTAGATTTGGAAATATCTTCAGGATTTTTTGGTCATTATGGAAAAATAGGGATGGGTACCATATACCCACTATATAGAAAAGTTGCTCCAAGGGGTGCATAATGAAACTGTATTAGTGGAATTCCTGAAATAATTTTGGAACTTTTTTAAAATGAATTTGAAAAAAGTAGTTTTTGGTAGAAATTTCTTGAGAGGATTTTTGGTTATTATGAAAAAATAGGGATGGGTACCATATACCCACTATATAGAAAAGTTGGTCCAAGGGGTGCATAATGAAACTGTATTAGTAGAATTCCTGAAATAATTTTAGAACTTTTTTAAAATGTATTTGAAAAAAAGGAGTTTTTGGTAGAAATTTCTTGAGAGGAGATTTGGTTATTATGGAAAAATAGGGATGGGTACCACATACCCACTATATAGAAAAGTTTCTCCAAGGGGTGCATAATAAAACTGTATTAGTGTAATTCCTGAAATAATTTTGGAACTTTTTTAAAGTGAATTTAAAAAAAGTAGTTTTTGGTAGAAATTTCTTGAGAGGATTTTTGGATATTATGGAAAAATAGGGATGGGTACCATATACCCACTATATAGAAAAGTTGCTCCAGGGGGTGCATAATGAAACTGTAATAGTGGAATTCCTGAAATAATTTTGGAACTTTTTTAAAATGAATTTGAAAAAAGTAGTTTTTGGTAGAAATATCTTGAGAGGATTTTTGGTTATTATGGAAAAATAGAGATGGGTACCATATACCCACTATATAGAAAAGTTGCTCCAAGGGGTGCATAATGAAACTGTAGTAGTGGAATTCCTGAAATAATTTTAGAACTTTTTTAAAGTGAATTTGAAAAAAGTAGTTTTTGGTACAAATTACTTGAGAGGATTTTTGGTTATTATGGAAAAATAGGGATGGGTACAACATACCCACTATATAGAAAAGTTGCTCCAAGGGGTGCATAATAAAACTATATTAGTGGAATTCCTGAAATAATTTTGGAACTTTTTTAAAGTGAATTTGAAAAAAGTAGTTTTTGGTACAAATTTCTTGAGAGGATTTTTGGTTATTATGGAAAAATATACCCACTATACAGAAAAGTTGTTCCAAGGGGTGCATAATGAAACTGTATTAGTGGAATTCCTGAAATAATTTTGGAACTTTTTTAAAATGAATTTGAAAAAAGGAGTTTTTGGTAGAAATTTCTTGAGGAGTATTACTGTATTAGTGGAATTCCTGAAATAATTTTGGAACTTTTTTTAAAGTAAATTTGAAAAAAGTAGTTTTTGGTAGAAATTTCTTGAGAGGATTTTTGGTTATTATGGAAAAATAGGGATAGGTACCACATACCCACTGTATAGAAAAGTTGCTCCAAGGGGTGCATAATGAAACTGTATTAGTGGAATTCCTGAAATAATTTTGGAACTTTTTTAAAGTGAATTTGAAAAAAGTAGTTTTTGGTACAAATTTCTTGAGAGGATTTATGGTTATTATGGAAAAATATGGATGGGTACCATATACCCACTATATAGAAAAGGTGCTCTGAGGAGTGCATAATAAAACTGTATTAGTGGAATTCCTGAAATAATTTTGGAACTTTTTTAAAATGAATTTGAAAAAATTCATAACGAAATAACAAGAATGCTAATATAATCAACAAGATATCCGTATGAAAAAAATTAATAAGATGATTTACACATGATCATATGGGAACCTAATGAAATCAGTAAGGTGCTTTTTCTCCACTTTCCCTTGGAAATAAGATATTTATGCGGAGAAAATTATCCTAAATTTGAATCAGAATACTAAGGTACTTGCTCACAAAATCTTGTTCCAATCCATTTAGTAGTTCTTACGTGATGCGAACTCAGACAGACAGAAAATAAGTTACTTTTTTAATATGTATAGATTTTATTATATGTATAGGTGTGAATAATTTTATTTCTTCGTTTTTGTGGCTCAATTGCACAAAACTGACTCAAGTTTACAAATTATAAAATATATTTAATACTTAAACTCTAGAATGTACGCAATTGGATTATTAGCGTTTTGTAAGTGTTAGTTAAGCAGTTTGATACCAAGTAATAAACAGTTGCATGAGCAAGCTCATCTAATGGGTGAGCTCATAAGCAAGTGGTTATGTTTGAACAAACTAACTTACTGACACATGCCTACTCATACCATTCTATAGTAAGCACACCTCTGTTCGTATATAAAAAAAAATAACTAACCGAGTAAAACGAATTTTCTATACTAGTGAGCGCCGTGTTTACTCGGTGTGTTTTGTTTGGTAATTGTGTAAAACTTTTGAATATGACTTTGGCATTTTGCTTGCACTAGTGGTTTTTGTATTTGTTAAGAAATAAAGGCCTTAAATTGAAAGTAAGTAATGTTGTTAAAAAATTCGATGTTTTTAATTTGTACACTCCAGCTGTGTTCGTGTTTCAGTCAAAGCATAAAACTGCTTGAACTCGCTCAAGTTCATTGTTATTTTGTTTAACATCGCATTTAGTTCGCTGGTATTGGCTGTTAATTATTATCCAGTCAGCCTTACTCGTGTGCATTGAACAGACATGAATTCAATGAAATATTATAATGAGCGTCTCATGCGCTTCATTTTATGTGCTAATGCAGTGCTTAATATTTTACCGATTTATCGTATATATCTTAAAAATGTATTCTATTAATCGATTGGTTTATTATATTCCTTTTTGAAAATTTATTTATTTAGCAATTAATGGGCCAAAAAGTAACTGTGGTTTAAAATAACTATTAATAAACTTGAAAGGTGTAAACTCTTTCGATGCAGTATGCCATTATTGGAATAATTGGAAAGTCAAATACCTACATGCCATAACTTGTAGCAATTCCTTATAATCGACAAAAAATTGTGGTAGATTTTTAAATAACGCCAATTGATTGTATGATTGTTAAAATTAAAAATGCCAAAAAATGCTTAATACGTAATTGAAAAATGCTAAAAATAATGCTAACTGCTAAATGAATAAATTGCAGCTAAATTGAAAAAATAATGCTATATTGCAAAAATGCCAAAATGGTCACACTGGGCACAACTCTTAAAATAACGAGTTCCATGGGGACAGCCTTTATTTCTTTATACTTGTTTTCTGTAGCGGATATATTTTTACAAACTATTTGAAAATTTAATTAAACTTTATACTTTTTATTATAGCGGGCATGGTAATACATACTGTATCTCATTATCTGCATATTACAGTTCAAAATATAATGCCATATACCTGAAACTCACATCACTAACCTTTGGCTACGTATCCATAAAAATGACCAAATTTATTATCTATAAAGTCAGCAAACTGGCAACGCTGGGAATTATATTTCAAATATTTTAGTATGAACAACATGTTTGTGTTCGTTGCAAACTTGCTATCTGCAACACGCACAAAGCATTTGCAACCAACATAACAGTTGAGTGCGGAACTTTCAAGGCGGTGGACGTTTTGATTTTAAGTAATTTTAAGTACGGAAGTTTTTGGTATTAAAATAAAGTAAAATACATATTTAACAAGTTATGAGTAAAAAATAAAAAAAACTTAAATTATTTAAAATGTAAAACTTCTTTATCCAAGTGTTAGAAAAAATAGTTTAATGCAAAACGAAATAGGTAATTGGAGTTGAAATATTTGCCTTTTTGCGATCTTGCGGAACGTGTTTCATTTTCTTGTTTTGTGTGCTATTTCTCTAAAATGTGAGTAGTTGAAGTGAAGTATTATTTTCTGTTTGATGGAGATACCCGTTTCATTTGAATTGTTGTTGTTTGTTAAATTCGTTATTTTTTTTTTTTTGCTCTTATAATAAACTTTTTGCTAACAACAAAAATTCTGCCGTTTATAAGTAAATCGGGGGCAGACGTACAAGCCAAAAGCTAAAATCGTCTATAGTTGTTCAAATATTTGTCATTATAATAATTATTATAATCAAAGCCTCAACAGCAACAATAACAGCAGCACCGCTATCATCATTATCATCACTAGCACTATTTCTACCACTACCACCAGCACCAACAACAAGCAAAACCAACCAAACAAAACCAACCAAACAAAACCGCCAAAACAACCACTTGATAATATGTGCCGTGCCGTCTTGTCAAGTGCCTCTGCTTCTTTCATTAACTTGTTTTTTTCTCCTTTATCGACATTTAATAAAGTATTTAAAAAAAGTTTATGTGAATTAGATGTTGATTTTTGTATGCAGTTAAAAAACTTGGTGCCAGAGAAAATGGAAAGTGTTCAAGTTAGAAAATGACGAATCAGTTCAATCTTAATTTATTTACACTAACGATTACTGCCACTTTGTCTAGATGTTTTTCAATGTAATTTGTTGGCAAATAAAAATGTTAACGTTTGTAACGAGTGATTTTTTAAGAGCTTGAGAACTTTTTTTTAAAAAAAAACGCATAAAATTTGCAAAATCTCATCGGTTCTTTATTTGAAACGTTAGATTGGTCCATGACATTTACTTTTTGAAGATAATTTCATTTAAATGTTGACCGCGGCTGCGTCTTAGGTGGTCCATTCGGAAAGTCCAATTTTGGGCAACTTTTTCGAGCATTTCGGCCGGAATAGCCCGAATTTCTTCGAAAATGTTGTCTTCCAAAGCTGGAATAGTTGCTGGCTTATTTCTGTAGACTTTAGACTTGACGTAGCCCCACAAAAAATAGTCTAAAGGCGTCAAATCGCATGATCTTGGTGGCCAACTTACCGGTCCATTTCTGGAGATGAATTGTTCTCCGAAGTTTTCCCTCAAAATGGCCATAGAATCGCGAGCTGTGTGGCATGTAGCGCCATCTTGTTGAAACCACATGTCAACCAAGTTCAGTTGTTCCATTTTTGGCAACAAAAAGTTTGTTAGCATCGAACGATAGCGATCGCCATTCACCGTAACGTTGCGTCCAACAGCATCTTTGAAAAAATACGGTCCAATGATTCCACCAGCGTACAAACCACACCAAACAGTGCATTTTTCGGGATGCATGGGCAGTTCTTGAACGGCTTCTGGTTGCTCTTCACTCCAAATGCGGCAATTTTGCTTATTTACGTAGCCATTCAACCAGAAATGAGCCTCATCGCTGAACAAAATTTGTCACATTTGAACATTTCGAACCGAACACTGATTTTGGTAATAAAATTCAATGATTTGCAAGCGTTGCTCGTTAGTAAGTCTATTCATGATGAAATGTCAAAGCATACTAAGCATCTTTCTCTTTGGCACCATGTCTGAAATCTCACGTGATCTGTCAAATACTAATGCATGAAAATCCTAACCTCAAAAAAATCACCCATTATTTGAAAGTACGAAAAGGTGCAAAATGAAAGTGTTTATCTTTAAAAAGAGTGTCTTTTATTTAACGAGGGAAATTATTTGACTTTTGGATAAAAGATATTTTGTTCAGCAAAATAGCGTTTTATTTCTTAACCTAGTCTACCTTAAGTTTAATACATTTATTATTTTCGACGCTCTTCAGTCCTCAATGACTTCACGCTATAGATTGGTAATTTAAGACTAACACTCTGTCACTGACAGGCTGTCGACTGGAAACTGTAGACCTTCTTCCTAATCACTGAGTCTTTTGTAATTACTAGCATTTGCCTAAGGCTTATATCCCCTATGGTATACATATTTAACTGAGGCCTGCCCTTTTTGATTTTTATTTTGGCCAGGTGATCCTTATAGTTTGCATAAACTGTCAATAATGCAGTTATCCAGCTTAAGGTACTTTGCATCGTTTCCAAGCAGCTTTCTAAACTTCGAGCCGAGAGTCTATTGCCTAAGGAGATTCTTTAGAGATTAAGTCGTCTACCTTGAGAGGTATTCTTGCTCATCTCCTGCTGAGACTGACCTAATAAGCTCTTGCATGGCTATCTTGTTCATCGATGTCGGACACTCACGATCCTCTTTGATTTGATCAAAACTCAAAATTATAAAATTCCCAATAACCGAGGGTGAAAAGCTTACCCACATAGAGCTACATACATACATATGCGCTTCTAAGTGAATAAACACAAAAAAACGGTGGTCGACAGGTATCCACAATTTGCTAGACTTAACGAAGCCAACCTACCTAGCAGAGAAAAGATCTAACTAGGCGCCTGTTTCTGGCCGCCACACGTGTATAAATCGAACTACCGACATTCAGGTAAGCCAATATCCTTGTGCCTGCCAGCCAACAGCCACGATCTACATATTAAATCCATTCTAGTTTTTTATCCCTTCTAGATAAAAAGATTTTACGAGGCACTTAAAATAGGCATTTTATGAACTTTTCATTTGACCCAAATCTTTTACCACACAGGCTGAATCTTAAAAGTACGGTGGATGGAGTAGCAGTTCGTTGCCTAATTCATGCATTTTTGCTATTGTGACGGGTATGAACCCGTGCATTTATGAATCAGCACTTTTTCTTCGCTAGATGAAGTCGCCTTCGCTTCAAATCAATATTGAATCTGTCCAAAGGCTCTCAACTTAATCTTTTGTAGGTAATCAATGCGAATGGCTTCGCGTGTATCACAAAAAAAAAAATGTAGCCATAACCTTGTTCGCGGACATATCCACGGTCGCCTTCGTTGGTGTACGTTCACCCGATTGTTTTGATTGTTTTTTGATCTCTCGTTTATCCATGTTTCGTCCTCAGTTAAGAACACAGGTGCAAAATCTCGGATTGCGCCTGAACATCGCCACACAGTTCATTGATTTGGTCCCGCGGTTGTGCTTATGGTCGAGAATAAGTATTTGCGGTATTACCGTGTCCCGGTTAGCTTTTTAATATCCAAATATTCAGGCATGGTTGATATGCGTACATCCTCAGTTCAGATGCCTTTCTCCTTACGCACTTTTATTTTCCGGTTGTCCTATATCACTCATTGGGTTTTATCGACTATTTCTGGCGCGGCGACCTGTACGACCTGAAACTGATGGTACACAACCCGAATATCAAGACTTTTTTGCTCCCGCTGATGTTTTTTTTTATAAAAAGTATTGTTTAATCAGCCGACGAAATTTACTTTTTTTGCATTTTCGTTAAAGTTAACAAGGTTTACTGATTTTAATGGTTGTCAAAAACAAACTAATAGACACAGTTTTCCAGGAATAGATAACAGTTAAGAGTGTGTTGCGTTTGAAGCTGCCTTCGTATTTAATTTTTTTCTTTTGTGATATATAATGGGTGCTATCTTTGGATGCTTTTAAACATACAGGCGACAACCTTTTTTAGTGAACGCCGATTTTAAATAAAGAAAATCCAAATTTCTTTAAGAAAAATATAACTACAATTGTCTACGATTTTTTAAAATCGTTTAGGTAGTGTCATAATTCCACATTCGTAAAAATTAATTAATTATTTGACACCATCAGCGTTATCAAAAATAATTTTACTGTCTCAGTTTGGACACGAAAACATTTTGATGGGAAACATTAAGTTTGGGTGGGGGAAACAGAAACCCTTTTGTATTCGGTACTCGGCAATACGCTTTGCTGACATTTACTTTGTTGAAATTGCTTTTGCTTTTTGAAATTTGCTTTAATAATAATAAAATGTTGCCGACAACATATTTCTCTTCCAAATGTGCGCACGTCTAAACTGGGACTAAGAAGTTCTGTGTGACTCGTTATCAGGGGGCAAATTACGGCATTCGATATTGATCGAAATTTCAATAGAATTTAAATGAAAATTTCGATCGATATTGAGTGCCGTAATTTGCACCCAGGACCTGATAATTATTGTGACCAATGATGCAAAGCCTAAGCATTATCAGGTAGGCCAAATTTTTGCAGTAAGGTAATTATGACTCAATTAATTGCGTTAATTTCTTTGGAAAATATATTGGGTGGAGGCAAGACAGGTGGTGAAATAAATTAATAGGGAAAAGCTTCGATAATTTTTGTTAGAATAGTGTTGCAGCGTCCTTAGTGTCAAGTAGGCACCTTAATTTTGAAGCTGTATAGCCATTTTATTAATATTTTACTTTTACTTCGCCGACGATTTAGTGCTATAGAGCAGACTTGAGGGATATCAGTTACATTTTGTAACTAATTACATGTAATTTTAAATGGAAATTTTCATTTACAATTACATTCAAATTTTGTAATTGAGTTTTTTCAATTACACATTACATGTAATTTGTAATTGAAAAAATACAATTGCAATTACTTCTAATTAGTAATTGTAAATGTTTAATTACTAATTACATGTAATGTGCAATTTAAAAAACTCAATTACAATTACAAAATTTTAATGTAATTGTAATTGAATATTTTCAATTAAATTGTAATTGAAATTTCCAATTAAATTGTAATTGAAAATTTCCAATTAAATTGTAATTGAAAATTTCCAATTAAATTGTAATTGAAAATATCCAATTACAATTACATGTAGTTAATTACAAAATATAATTTATATTAAACATTTCCATGTATATTTACATAATATACTATAATTTGATAATCTTTCTTGCCTTGGTGTTATAATAATACTAGCGATCAAAAATAACACTTCAACTGGTGCTGAAGCCGTTAAGGGAGCATTCGACCGTAGAAAAGCCTTTAGTATTGTAGGATAGTTTCTGAGGCAATTTAGAGATGCATTTAGATCACGCAGGTAAAGCTGAAGTTCAAATTTCAAACTATTTTCTTTTTTGCAATCGGTGTATTAATGTCTACGGAATTTAAAATGAAAAAATGTATATGCAAAGTTTTCAAAATTTTGTAAGCGATAGTTACCTTCATCAGGGTGTTCACCATAATCGAAGATGGATTCCTTGTATGAATAATATTTAAGATAAACTTAAAATTTTTGGGAATATACTTGAATTTCGTTGAATTGAAAGTAATGATTATTGCCTAATTATAATTACAATTACTTGTAATTTGTAATTGAACTTTTCCAATTACATGTAATTAGTGATGGAAAATTTTCAATTACTAATTACAAGTAATTGAAATTAAAATTTTTTAATTACAAATTACAACTAATTGTAATTGATTTTAAAATTACTTATAATTAGTAATTGGAAATTTTTAATTACACATTACCTGTATTCGTAATTGAAATGTAATTGAATGAGGGGATGTGTGGAATATTAAACGTTTATTTGATTAATAATGAAATTAGAAAAAAAATATTTTAACAATTATTGACTTGATTTCTGTTATTTAAAGTTTTGTGGCAACATTCTCCCCTGAAAAACGATAGTCCTTATCATAAATAAAACGGCAAAGTTGGTGCACATTTCTTTTTATATTTCCGTGAGATGTTTTGATTAAAGAAGATCTTGTTATTCCATTTGCAGATTTACATATGTACAAGGGGTCAGTTCCCCAACTTTGCCGTTTTATTTATGATAAGGACTATCGTTTTTCGGGGAATATTGCTACGAAACTTTAAATAATAGAAATCAAGTTTGCCTTTGTTTTAAATTGTTAAATAATTTTTGTTTTAAAAAATTTGTATGTACATATGTATGTATGTATGTATGTATGTATGTATGTATGTATGTATGTATGTATGTATGTATGTATGTATGTATGTATGTATGTATGTATGTATGTATGTATGTATGTATGTATGTATGTATGTATGTATGTATGTATGTATGTATGTACATTAAATTTTAATAAAAAAAGATAAAATTATTATCATTCATTTGGAAAATAAACCACACTATTATAGGTCCGTTAAGTAATCTCTGGAATACCATGGGTATATGGTGTGTTATACCAGTCCTCCCCCATTTTTTCCATGTTCACCACTTATCTTCCTTAGAAACTTTCAAATAGCACAATTTTAAAAAATGCAGTTCACTATTACAGATCCATCCCCATTTTCCTATATTGAAGACTAATCTCATATATGACCATTTTTAAAAATTCACTTTTGTTTTTCCAAGTACTAAAATTATTTCAGATATCCCACTGTTATAGGTTCATTAAATACTCCCTAGACTACCATTTGTTATAGTATATTATAACAGCCCATCTCCATTTTTCCATATGAACCACTAATCTACCCAAGAAATTTTCACATTTAAACCCTTCTTTTTATTGCTTTTCTTAAGTTATTTCGGAAACTCTTAATATTTTAGTTCAAAAAAGTATCCCTCGGAGCAACATATCCAATTTTTTTTTTTGTGAAACATTCATGTTTCTATATTTTTATGTTCCTAATTTATCGTATTGTAGTAAAACACCCAGAGTATATTTGGTGATAATCGTGCTCACCATCATTAATTTTTTTTTTTTTTGAAATAGTAGTAACAATTAGGCAAATAATGCCTATATATTAACTGTGTTACTTCATTTGGAAAGGGATAGTAGTAGATAAAACAGATAGTTAGTGTGATAGTAAAGCTTCGCTTATGGCAACACTGCAATTGCACGTTGTGATTATATTTAAAACAGTGTTGCAAGCGCCTCTGGTGTTACTTAGGCGAATTAATTTGAAGCTATATGTTAATACCGGAGAAAGAGGGCGCTGTGATATGCATTATTATAAAGAGAAATTAATAGATATCAGAAAAATAAATGTTGCCATGGCTGAGTACTGAACTCGTGACCATTGCTTAGTAGTCAACGTGCTAACCACTTAGCTACAGCACCCTAATTTTTTCATTTTTTAAGTTTATTATTTTCGAAGACAAATGGCGTACCAAAAAGTACTAAAATCGTTTTTTTTTCTGAACTTTTCCGAAAAGAAAAAATTAAGTTTTTCCCTTTTGAGCTGGGCAACTTTACGCTTTTAACGATATAAATTGATTAATCGTGGTATACAGCATGTTTTTTAATGAACAACAACTATTCGTAGGCTAGAAACTCAAAGAAACACCTAATATTTAACTTGTACTATTATAAAGAAGAGACGGTCACAGAAAATATTTTTTAAATAATCTCGTAAAACTATCCTAATCATGTGCCATACAAAAACTTAAACACAAAGCAGAAATACTTTAAGAGAAATTAAAATATAATTTGAATTAAAAAAACAGCGTATATAACTCGAGTATTAAACATATTTTTCATTTTTGAAATTGATGGGAAAATAAAGTCTATAGTAAAAAATAAAATTGTGTGAAAATCATATAATATTAATTTTAATGGAAAAGAAAAACTGAAGAGAGGTCTTAACAAAACAAGTGTTAATGAATGATTAAAAATTAATAAACAAATATGAGTTTTAATGTAAAAGTAATTTTAAAAACAACTTAAAGTTTAATAAAACTGCTGGATGAGAGGTTTAGTGCCTCGGTTAAAATATAGGATACTTTTTTTCCATAAAAATATCTCATGCCCAAGAGAAAATAATAATAAAAGTGAAAATTTGCAATTTTACCGATTTAGTTATATTGAAAACTAGGCAACATCTTTTGTTTTTGTAAATCAAAAGATTTAGACACTATTAACAGAACTCTACAATAATAGAATTTTATAAAAAAATAACCTATGTTGCCACATCCTGAGTTATTACCCAGAGATGGGTACCGCTATACAAAGCAAATGTATTAACAATATATCGTCGCGTTTCTTCTTAAACCACGTAAGCGGCAATTTTTCGAAATTGACTTTTTTGGTTCTTATGGTAGAACATAACATTTGCCACCATACTGCATTCTCATCTTAACAAGTTAGTATGAAAAATAAATAAATCCATTTCCAAACCTCGTAAGTCCCATACAAATGACATTTGCATGCAAAATATAAATGTATTTATATTTCAAGTTGTAAATTTTAAAGTCTCAACCACTAAGTTTTTTGTATTTAAGATTAAAAAAATCAGGAAAGTTTCAGGCCAATAAGAGCATTTTTGGTATAGTTAAACGTTTTTTTTTTGATAAATATAAAAATAAATGTTAATTTACACACAGACATTTGTAAGTTGCTGATTGCGCCAAAACCACGTAAGCGACAGATTTGGCTACAGTTAATTGTAAGTAAAAAATTAAAAAAAAAAAACAAAAGTTTCTTTTCCCTTTAGAGAGTCGCATAGCCATGTTTTGCAGAAGTTATTAAGTTTTTTTGGTTTCTGAAAAACGATTTCTTGGCACTTACGTGGTTTAAGAATAAACCCGACGATATGTCGTAATACAAATGTAGAAGTCTTAAAATTTGGTGTAAAACACTTTCAAAAGAAAAGGCAAATTCTTAAAAATCTTATCAGAGTGCTGACGACGTCGTGCTGTTTAATGTTCTTTTTTAATAGACGAGGGAAAGTTATTCTTTACAAAATTATAAAAAACCGTTATTTTTTAATTTTCAATACAGACTAACTTTCATCTGATAAACTTAATCTAGTTATTCTCCAACTTTTTAAGCCCTCTGTAAAATAGAATATCGGCCTATGTTGCGGAGATGATCCCATCGTTCGAACGGAAACTTTTTCCACTAAGCCATATCTCAAATGGGGTTTTGCCAACGGCTTGTAGGATATCAATGCTTCAAATATGGCAATTCTGATTACTGAAAGTTTAATTCTACCACGACAAGGGTTGGGTAAAAATGTCGCTTGGTCGTATTATTGATATTTTTCATAAAACTTTTGATCAATACTGGCCGACAATTGAGTGGAAACTTTTTTGAAAAACTTTTCCATAATTTAAGTTTTTAATAAAATTTTTATTAAAAAAACTTTTAACGAAATACTAAACATAATTTTGTAACGAAATTTTTTCTTAAAAATAAAGCGAAAAATTTAGAAACGTTGCTTCGGCGGGTTCTTAATTTTACATCAAAATTAATATTAATTTAGATGTGTCAGAGAACTGCGATGCCAATTTTCTTAAAGTGAAAAACTAAAGTAACTCCTGATCTTTTGGTTCCTATTTCATCCTACTGGAGTGTGAAACGCGAGAATGGCACACATACCATAATAAAAGACAAGACTTGTCTGTATGCGTCCGCATCACCTCCTAGTACCTGTGTTCAAATTTAGGATACTTTTTCATTTTCAAGAAAGAACAGATATAAAAACCCGAATATACACAATTTTGCCGATTTAACAGCACCGACTTGGCAGCACTTTTTATTTTTGTAAACGAGAAATTTTAGACACTATTTACCGAACTCTACAATAATATAATTTTATACAAAAACTATGTCACAATATCCTACGTACTTACCCAGAGACGGAAACCTTTATACAAAATAAATATATAAACCAAATCTATTTAAGAAAGATTCTCTAAGAATCAAAAAAATAAATTCTATTAATTTGTAGGTTAATAAACCCACCTTTACAAGAGTTATTCACAGCAGAAATTTTGCAATATAAATAGACGGACGGGCGGACTGTCATTCCATGTTGTTGCATTCTTTATTTGACAAGAAACACCTGTTCCGCTACGTCAACAATACAAAAAAATTAACTAGACACAATTGACCAAATCAAATACAATCACAACTTTTAATAAAACGTAGTGAAGTTGATTGTGTCTTCTGAAATGAGCTGTATTTGTGTTTTTCAGCTTTCGCTTGTTTGTTGAGTCATAAGCCATCCATGCCAGCACGAGTCACAAGGAAATCTCCAAAGTAACAGAAGTATTTTGCCAATAATATAAAAATTTAAAAGAAACCACAAAAACAAGTTAAAGAAACACACAACAATAACAACAAACTGAAGGAGAAAAAATGACGGCTAACAAAATTGGTCAAAACATGTTTTCAGTTACTGCAGATCAGCAGTTCCCAACGTGGTGTTTCGTATGTGCCAAATTATATTTTAGAGGCACATTGGAAGCTCTTAAATCATTAACATTTGACAACGATTTAGCTGAGGTGGAAAAGAAAATTCCATACCTTGAACATCATTTGGTTTAAAAAGGCTGGAAGCTTTAATTTTTTATTCACTTTCAATGTTGGGTTGTTTTTATTTACGAAAGTCTTGGAATGTATCTACAAAAAAATTTCTAATAAAGCGTATTTTTTTAAAGGCGGAGAACTTTAAATTGGCAGCACATTTTCTGTGACAGCTGATTTAAAAGTTCTTGGTTGTTTTGATTATACTCACGTCAGAGCGACGTTAGCAAATTGTTGAAATCATGATCAAAATTTCTAAATGTTGTATGCTTACGCACAGACGTGCGTTCGAAGATGATACTTCATCTGTATAGATATTAAGGAATCAGAAACTCTTGATGTACTTGGCATGATAATCCAGTGCGATATCCAATTGACTCTACACATTTTTTAAGTGTCGAAAGGAGCTTTTAAGTGCCTGGGTTTTTGAAACGGTTTAAAAAATACTTCACTACTTTGATCTTCTTACGATTTATATCACCTATATCTGGCCCTAAATGGAATACAACTCTCATATATGGGTCGGCGACCCAAAATCTGTTTTGGAGCTCTTCGACCGCGTGCAGGAGAGGACGAAAAAGCTTATTGGTGTAGTAGGGTATCCAACTGTTTTATTGGTTCTACAATGGAATGTGCTCTAATGAAATCAAGGAACTTTTTCCCGATACCCACATATTTTTACGTAAAACAAGCTTTTTATTAAGAGCCCATCCATATGTGATCGATTTTCCAGTGAATCACACTACGCGTTATAGGAAAAATTTGTTTTTTGCCCGAACAGTTGGTATGGGGATCAAAGTCCCTGTCTGTCAACTACACTATAAGAAAGTTCAAGTCAAATGCCCACAAGCCCAACTCCCTCTATCCTCCTTCCAAATTTCTTAGTTCCGCACTATGCTTTGCATGAGTTGGGGTCATCCCCTGAGTGCTGGTCCAAATAAGAAAATAGCTTTGAAAATCATGATTCTATTCGACAATCTCATCTGGCATTACGTCCATTTTCTGGTGCTCATAATCTTCCATCAGAGGTATTGATTCGAAAAACTGTGTATCGTTTTTGCAATAACGATAGTCGAATTACCATTAAATTCGGAAAAACTCACTGTTTGGTGCGCTGTATGGGACGATGGTCAGAACGTTATAGCCAAGGGTGGCTCAATCGGAAGTAATTAGTATTGCATGTGGTAGTTTCAGCAAAATAGTGTCATATACCTAGCGCCGCACAGTGGTCAATTTCGCGAGATAGCGGTCAAAACTCTATAACTTTTGACCGGATTGGTATTTTTTTACGCGATTTTTTTTTGTTCAATAGGAGGGACTTTAAGCTTCAATTTGCGTGTTCAAACGTAAAAATCGACTGATAGGAACGTAAGTAATGTGGAGTTAAAAATGCATTTTAATTTTTTGTTGAGTTTCCATGTAAAAGTTGAATATTTTGACATTTTAAATAGGTATTTTTTTTTATAATTTCTTATTTTCTTCAATCGTATTTTACAACCAATACTTATTTATTATTCCTAAACTTAATTTTGGTCAGAAAATGCCAACATTTGGCCCCCGATATTTATTTAGTCTCAATATTCACAGGGGCCAAAGGTTGGTTTTTTGGAAGAAAGCTAATTCTTGTGAGGATTAAACTGAAAAATAACACTGAAATTCCCAACAATATCAATACCATTTGGATATATTATATACAGAACACAACATCGATAAAATTTTAAGTAAACTTTTACTATTGATTTAAAGTGCACATATATTTTATTTAAATGTAAAATTTATACTAAAATTAGAAACAAATTATAATCTTTAAACTAGTATTAATTAAACAATATTAGTAAAAATTTCTTCCAAATAGCTGTGATTTTCATTTTGCAGTAGTTGTTTAGCTTCTTCATCTAACTCTAATGAGGGTCTGATGTGCACAACAAAATATTAATAAGATCTTCATTAGTACAATATCTGGAAATTTTTCTTGTATTGTGCTGTGTTTCCATCATTAGGATTTCCTTCTCCTTGCTTTGGCTGGTCAATTATAAGGCCTATCTCACGGTATTTTTCTTGAATATCTTTTTTTTTTGCTTTCTTTTTTCCAAATTTTCTTTGTTTCTCACTATTTCGCCTAATGGGCCAAATTCCAAATCGTATCCCAATTTAAGAATATGCTCCATAAAACGAATTCTAGCATGAAGAGGTGACATTCCAAATTCATATGCTTCATTAAAACTATCGTCTTGTGTTGGTGGTTGGCTCAATTGACTTGATGTTTTTTGGCATATGGTGCAGCTTGAAAGACTTTGTTTCGGTTAAAGCTTGTACAATTTTTCCATCGATCATTGTAAGTGACATTTTAAAGTTAACTTCGATGCATTGGTCATTAAATTCAAATATCACTGGTTGAAGTTCTTTAATTTCATCTGTTATTTTGCCAACTTCTGCAGTTATGACATCTTTAGTTTCTTTTTTGTAAGCAAACTTTATTGGTCTACAAAATTTTGTTGACGAGGGAATTTCATTCTTCCATACATCTATCTCTGCAGCTTTACTAGTTGACGGCTCTGAACCAATATAAGTTTTTGTTAAACGTAATGGAACGAAAGAAATCACGAATAAATTGGCATCTGATGAATTTTCCGCATTACATTGTTTGTATTGTTTCTGGCCAGAGGACCCATCACATCCCCATTTAGAAATTAAAGTCATGCTGCAATTTTTAAACTTCTTTAAATAGTCAGCATCAAATGTCTTTAATAATCGTTCTGCAGTGTGTTCAAGAAGATCCTGCAATTTTATTTCTGCTGAACTTGAAGTTACACTAATAGCAGTTGGTGAAGGTAAGCAATCTTTTTTGGCAGAAACTATATCTCGATATGATGGAAAAATTCCACAATTTTGTTCATTGGTTCGCTTCTGCAATTCTGTATATTGGTTTTTAGTCATTTTCAAATCCAAAAATAGTGCAAATGCTTCTTCTAAAGTAAATTTATTTTCTTCAGTTGTCGGCATACTTTCTAAAATCCTTTTTGTGCGTCTGGGGCTTGGTTTTTTGATAGCAATTTTACTGTTTTTAGTTTTCGATGGTTGAATTTGATGCAGAAATGAATCCTTTATGATGCTACAAGAAACTTCTTCATTGATATGTTTAAGCTTGCGTCTTCGTGATCTTTCACTACAATTATCAATTGGCTTTGCTGGTCGACCACCTTTTCCAGTTTCCGTGGTAGTTACTGATGGCTTTTTAAAAATAAGTTTCTTTCTTAGCCATTCTTGGTTGCGTGAGTAAAACAATTTCTTGTTTCTGGAACATTGATTGTACCGTTTTCTTAAAGTATTTAAAAAGTTTTTTATTTTTAAGTTATGAATTTGAATTTCTTGTTTGTCGCATATTTTGAAGAATGGATTATTCATTATATGTAAAATAATGTCGTTTTCATCTTTGCGTTCAAAATATATATCAGATAGAACACTATAACTGAATTTAGCCATTGTTTAAACAATAATGAAGAAAAAAAATGAATGGATGGATTAATATACTATTGCTCGAAGTTTCGACGTGATCTTTTTTACCTCTTTGAAACATAATATAACAGGTACTTGGTTTTACCAGTTATTTCCATTGGTTTTAAATTTATTTGCAATTTTCAGGTATTTAAGTTATGTAATATTAGATGGCAATAAAATCATTTTTTACCTTTTATAAATGAATTGCCAGATACCACATAATTTGAGAGTTCTATTGTCATTTTTGTCAAAATTTTGATACACCCTTCTATGTGGACTAGGTCCAAATATGGGCCAACTTCTCCTAATTTCAACAGAATTATTTTTCGGGTCAATAAGAACTCTTGTACAAAATTGCATCAAAATATATGCATAATATCCACTTTCACATACAAATAACTTCTCAAAAAATATTCTGAGTTGACTTCCTTACCTCAGAAAAAACTGGACAGCCTCTGTAGTTAGCAGTGTGATTTCCACCACAATTGCTACATTTTTTAACCTTCGAGTCATCCTTTGGTTTGTCGCATTGGGCGGAACAATGAAGCTCTCCACACACAACGCAAACCGGAGGCAACTTGCAGTAAGCCCTTGTATGGCCGTATTCTTGGCAATTTAAACACTGAACGGGTCCTGACCGCTTATGTGGTTCCTCTACACTTATCCTGCGGTGTAACAGATATTTTAGATTATAAATGGGATGCGTTTCGTTCGAATATCTTATCTTGGGTCAGAAAAATTGCTGTAACTCAAAAAGTGCAGTCCTGATGCATGGACATGTATATATAGGAATGTAGGGGAGAGTTAGGACTACAAAATAGTAAATTTGTGTTTTGACTCAGCTTGACTCACAGGAGTTGTGCTCTATGAAGTAGGAAATTTCCGAGAAATTTGACCTTTTTTAAAAAAAATATTTAAATTGTTCTGAAAACAGTAGAGCTTAAATTTTTTTACCAGTAATAGGAAATAAGTTAAGTTACAACACAAAATTTATTTCGTCCAAAAATCTTGAAAAACAAAAAAGTTATGATCATTTAAACTTTAAAAATTAACTAAAAATATCATAAATTTACTAAATTCTGAAAAAGCCCATTTTGGACCACCCTGTTCTCAGTGAAATAGTTGAAATAGAGTTCTATTTTTTTGGCTCCCGAGGTTTACTACTGTCTACTTTCATATGAGTCTAATAACTTTAAAATCGGAGAACAAAAACCAAAAGGAGTTTTGGCCGCTATCTCAAAATATTGACCACAGTGCGCCGGATACAATCAATTTACTGTGAAAAACATTTGGCGAATGAATAGTTTTAAGAAATGGATCTGCTAATTCGCAACCTCGTTCATGCGATTTAACGCCATTAGATTATTGTCCCTAGGGATAAGTATTATTACTCTTGTTTGTTTACAACAGCTGATCTTTTACTACGGATATCGAAGTAGTTCGCTTGCAAAATATGTCGCGGTCGTAAATATTTTTGATTGGGTCACAGAAGTACTGCGACTCAGCTGTTTTTTTAGCTTTTTCTTCTCCGAATTTTAATATTTTAAGTTTGCATTAACGAATGATATAAGATTTTTATACTTGTTATTACAGAGACAAAGCTAGTTAAATGCTAATTAGTCTGTTTCCACATGACATAGGTTTCTGGCAACTCTTTTTTTTTATAATGTTAAAGCAACCGATTTTAGATTGTTTTGTTTCGCAAGTTGTTGTTTTTCCTTTTGTTGTATTAAAAACTGAAAATTTAGAAAAAAAAACTTCAGATATCTACTAAACCAAACGATCACTCTATTTTTATTAACCCCTTCCTTTCAGCTTTTAAATTAAAATTTTGGTGTTGCTAACATTATCTATCTGGCATCAGCAAATATTGTTGCTAAATACTAATTACATGCGTGCAAGAAGGACGGTTTATGGCCACACAATGACAATTCGACGGCCGCCTTAATACGATATTGAATTCGAAACCTAAAAAAAACTCCAGCCATTAACTTAAGTCCTGGAATCGATAGACAAAATAAAATGCTAAATGCTATAAATGTAATCCATCAGACAGAAAAAACAGTGTCTAAATACCTAATAAAATAGAACAACATTTATAAGATATCTCTATGGTTTTTTTTTTAAGAAGAAAGTCTTATTATTTTAATAAGGAAACCCTTTTTGAAAAAATGAAGAAGAAAACTTAGGATTTTTATTAGGTATTCTTATTGTTTTTTTCAAACAGGGTTTCTTCTTGATTTTATTGGGCTATCTTTTTTTTTATAAAAACATACAAAATTAACAAAAAAAAAAAAAATCGCAAAATGAGAAACTGAAAACAATTGGTATATTGCTTTTTTGGCATCTCCTTTAAAATTGTTTCCTAATCTAATCAATCTTTGATTTCTTTCTACCTTTTCTTTTTGTGACATTTTATTTTGCCTTTATATTATCTTCTATTTTTCAAGGGGTGAAAGGTCAGGGGAGCTTCTTCTGATGGATTGTCTAGAGGGGGTTGCAGCCACTTAGTTTCTAAAACCTGAAAAACAAGGTGAACATTTTTTCGTCCTCTGCCAGGGATCGAACCTGGTGTGCTTTGTTTTGTAGGCACGCACGTAACCATTACACCAAATGAATATTTTATATTTTAACAGACATATGATTTATATAAACGAAATAACACGAAAGCTAATATAATCAAGAAGATAACCTTATTAAAAAAATTAAAAACTTGATTTACACATGATCATATAGGAACCTTAATGAAATCAATCAGAAAAAACTTTTTTAAAAAATCAATTAGGTAGCCTAATGAAATCAATAAGGAATACCTATTTGAAGAAATCAATTAGGTAGGCTAATGAAATCAATAAGAAATCAATTTTTTATATAAATCATAAGAAAACCTAATATAATCAAAAAGTTTTTCTCTATAGATTGTTTTTTTTTTCTGTGTCAAAAATGAGTAAATAAATTGTGAATAACAAGTTTTCTTTAAAGTATAACAAGTTTTCTTTGTATGGGACGTCCACTGTCCCAATTCATTCTGTATTTTGGCAGACTATGCGCCTTAGCACAAAGGCTACTCTTGCAAAGTTTCAAGGCGCTATCTATTACAGTTCGCCAGGAACACGATAATAAAATTGTTTACTTTGTATGGGCGGCACCACGCCAACTATTCCAGCTATAACTCATGAGCCAATACACATACAGAAACCTTGGTATTGATGTCACCTTTCATATAAACTTTGCAGAAACAAAATCGGTTCACGCATTCCAGAGAACATCAATTTTTAACACAATGCAACTTTTTTATATATATATATATAAATGAAACAAAACATTTATGACGTACCGCTGAAAAAAACTTTTGAAGATTCATTTTTGTGTGAAGATCATTTGTTTGGAAAATAACCTTACAAGTCAGTTGTTTATTATAGGAATTAGTTGGTCCTCTCCGAGGATCATTGATGAAAATGGAAATTGTATTTAATTATCATAAATTTGCTCCTATTCCCTATCATGGAGCCAATTCGGGCCATGTTGTGTTATGCAAAATTTCATCCAATATAACTGTCTTGTTTGGTCAACTTTGATGCTGTGAGCATTTTTATCGGCAAATAACATCACTTTCGCGCGAAAGATCCAAAATCATTTGCCTGGTCACCTTATTTTCAAACATTCTAGCTAAATGTGCGCAACTTGTGTTTGTGTTGCTAGCTTTCTTTATAATTACAAAATGATCTCTTGCCGTTAACTTTTCTTGTTCCTCCAATTATATTTTTCCTCAAATTTTAAAGTATTATTTTCCTTCTAGGTCGACAGTCGGGAAGCGCTAAAGGCTTCGAAGGGTTATAGTAGCAACTCAAAGCTGGTATCCAAGTACAAAAGAACTCTTGAAGCAATAATAGACATGTATAAATTTTAGGTTATAATGGGTAAAAGGTAATGCGACGTCTAGGGGAGTGTTGAACTAGCAAGATTGGGTTCAGCTATGAACTCTGAGATGTGAGAGAGTAAGGTGCATTCATCATTAGTTGTCATAGAATGCACTAGACTTATTTTATGTAGAACTAACAACTTGTGGAGAGGTAAACATGATTCCAGGATTTGAAGAGCCATGTGTCCTGCAAGGACTAACATACTTCTGCGTTAATGGGAGAAAGTTTTTAGGTCCTTATAGGTATAATAACGGGTCATGGGAAATCAGTACACCTGATTTTCGTAGGATATGCGACGATGCAGAAGAGCTATAAATTGTGCTCTTCATTCGCTGGGCGAATGCTTTTACTATAGGTTAGACGATATCCTAAGATGAAATCTTAATGATGCGGACGGACTCGTTATGGGAATCGGGTGATAATGAGGGCCTATTCAAAGAGATTATAAGCCCTATCTATAGGAATAATGAGCTCTGGCATATGGGGTTCCTCGGAGAAAATTAGAAGGAAATTGCTCAGTAGGTCGATGTATCTAGAACTAACTAGCTTTGCCCTTTCTTACCTAACTTCAAGTTGATTGGGATATTGGTTTTTAACCAGTTTTACTGTGCCATTAGTCGCATAGGTAAAGTATAGTGATCGTGAAAACAATCGATGTCGGGATTTTAACGGCTTTATACGTTTTAAGGTCTCCCGAATCCATTTTGACTATTTTCGCGATGATGTTTGTTTGGTTTGTATACCACTATTTTTGTGACGGCTCCACAGGTCATACCGTTTGACTCATCCAAATGAAATTCAGTATGTGCCTTTAATATATGGAAATGAAGAGCTGTATAGTTTTTGGCCATATTTGAGAATAGGAAGGGGTTGTTTACTTGGACACCCCAAAACGAAAATATTTTTTTTTTCGATTCGAATATACTGTGAACTTTTATTCTTTATGTAATATATCCATAAAAATATCAGTTTTCATAAGGTAGGGCAAAGTTCATTTGTTAAAAAATCTATGCTATTTAACGTACAGTCGCATATTTAAACGTCTGGCGTTTCAATATCTTTTAGAGATTAATAGTTTTATCAAGAAAGTAATTATAGTTTAAAAAGTAAAATTTTATATCCAATTAAATATATTTGACCAAAGAGGTCCCTGTAAACAAAGTTTAAGAACTCCATTCCCATACTCCTTGTAAATATGTTGTTGCGTTTTATGTTAAAAGACTTAGACCTCAGACAAAAACGTGAAATTAAATACAAATAAGACACTACTTCTTATGCCACTACCTATTTATACCACGCTTGGTTTGAGAATTTATGTTTTAGCAAAAATAAAAAAAAAAAATACAAAAATAAATAAAGAGGAAGAACTTAAGTTTTGCAAGCATTAAATATTGCGAAAAATAATAAAAACAAAGAAGCAGAAAACTGGCCTTATAGTGCAGAACCGTCATCATAACAAAATTTTGAATGTAAATGTTAAAATTATGAATTAAATTGACCGAATGATGAACAAAGAAACGTTTGTTCTCCGAAGACAATTCGAGCGCATTTAATATTGTTTACCAGTGTGGCCAGTTTGGCATTTTTGCAGCTAAATTTAACATTTTTTTTCAATTTAGCCGCAAATTTTTCTTTTAGCAGTTAGCATTTTTGGCAATTTTTAATTTTAGAAAAATCATAATATAATTCTGTTCTTGTTTAAATAATCCATTACAATTTTTTGTCGATTATACGTAATTACTTCAAATTGTGACCTGATGGACTTTTTTAAAAGGTTCTAAAAGTGGCATACTGTATTATTTTAAAATCTAAAGAGCTTACAGCTTTCAAGTTTACTAATAGTATTTTAGACCAGACATACTTTTCGATAAAAATAAAATTAATTAAGATATAAATTAAATTAAGTTTAAAACAACATAAAAACTAATCGGTTAATCGAATACTTTTTTAAGTTTTATTTGATGAATCGGTAAAATATTATGTTTAGTTACTATCGAACCGTCACAACGGGACCTAAGGGACCCAAGTGAGTCGGCTTTTCCCCTTTTGCGTAGCCGGCGACCCGTGCAACCTACTATCGAACTGCTTCATTAACACTTACAGAACGCAAATACTCCAATTGCGTACTTTCTAGGATTTAAGTATTAAAAATGTTTAACAATATGGCAGACCAGAGTGAGTTTTTGGTCATTAAGCTATAAAGAAGAGGATATAAAAAATCAGGAGTTGAACCGTTAAAAACTACAAACGCTCTATCGTTCATGGATAGGGTTTGGGAAACGTGAAATCCCGGAAAAATTTGTTGTAGTTTTCCGGGAAACACAAAGAGTTGTAAAATCACTAATGTACAAAAAATGTGACAGATTATTCAATTCTCCCGAATCTATAGAACCATCAATTATAGATTGTGTTTTCAACGAAATAGAAATTTGTTTTAAAAAGAAGTTGAGTAATACTAAGCCAGAAAATACGAAATTATGTTAACCATTAATCCTACTTCAATGAAAAGCAAAAGGGTTTTTTTATCGCTGGAAATTAGGCAATAAAAGTAAACACAATATCTAGTAATTTGCCAAGGGTCTAATAATTTATTTGGAAAAAACAAATTAATTAAATACTTTTTCAGTATAAAGAAGTCTGTTCTGAAAATTACGAGACAAAACATTTTAAAACGCTTTTTCTGTATATCACATAATTTATATTTTGTGCTTAAAATTTGTAAAACCAAGCCCAAAAGTTTTTTTATTGTTCTTAAATTAATTTATTAGCAAATAAAGTTAAAGCAAATGGAAGGGCCTGGAGCTTCAAGTACTCGTAGAGTTTAAAATGTTTATTCAATAAGTTTCTTATAAAAATGACAACAAACATCTTTCAAAAATAAGCAACTAAAAATCATTGTGGAAAAAAATACTTGTTATGAACAGTGTGGTGCACAGAAGAGTACCAGTTTGTACTTTGAGCACTTTTTATATCATATAAATAAAAGTAATAAAGCAAATTCAAATTTGTTTTGTAGTTTATTTAGTATTAGGTACTCAACAAATCAGCGTAAAATTCAAAACTTAAAGCATTAATTCTAAGAAAACAAAAAAAAAATAAAGAAAACGAAAACAACTCCAATGTACTCAATTTTGCACCGTTGAGAAATCTTACTCATATTTTTAATACTTAGTCCAAAGCCCTTTATTTTGTAAGACATCATTTACGATTTGGCATACTCTCACCAATTTCTGTTGGAGTATTCTTCCATTCATTTTGGATCCGCTGCCAAACCTCGTCCAAATTTGTAGGGGTTGATTGGTACTGTCCCAACCTTCTCTTCACGATTGACCGCAAATTTTTAATCGGATTGAGGTTGGGACTCTGTGCTGGCCACTGCAGTAATTGAAAATTTGGCTCACCAAGCCAGTCTTTTACGATTTTGGACGTGTGTTTTGGATCACCATACTGCTGAAAAATTATTTCTTCTGCAGGATAGGCGTTCTTAACTACAAAATCGGAAAGATGAGTCTGCAAAATCCTCAAATAGTCTTTTTTATTCATTATATTATCAATTTTTGCAATGGTCCAAGGTCCCACCACGTAAAGCAACCCCATGCCATGACATTTCCTCCACCGTGCTTCACTGTTTGCTTCACATGGCGCCTTTGAATTTGTTCACCAGGGCGGCGCCAGCAATATTATTTACCGTCGGATTGGAAACGGTTGTATTTGGATTCGTCTGAACAAATTTCACGTTTCCAGTACAAGTTTTGTGCTCTTGGACAAATTTTAACCGTGCCTTTACATTTTCTTCCGGCAATGCAGGTTTTTGTTTTTTACTGCTGCAATATATCCAATGTCGCTAAAGGCTCTACATGCCGTCCAACGACTCTTTTCATTTCTCTTATCATTAGACGTGCGTCCGCAATAGTTAGAAGTTTTTTACAATCTCTAACTTGAGGCTTGGGAACAACGGAATACCGTTTTTGTACCCTTGTGACCACTGATTGACTCATTTTAAGTTCTTTTGCAATTTCCCGCGTAGAACAGCCTCTTTCACTCATGGCCCGGATGATCTCCTCGGTGGATTTTGAAAGTTCCATCATTATTTATCATTGTTAGGTATTTATTTGATTTTTGTTAAAAAATTTGCACAATTGCACAGTTTTTACCACACGCGATTTAAATAATGCCAAATTTATGTCTTCTTAAAAAAAAAAACTAATAAAAAGCAAAAAGATTGAAAAATAACGGTACTTTTTCATCAAATTCTTCATAAAATGCAGAGTTGCAAAATTTAATACATAAGAGTTATTTTGGTATTTTTTTGTTCAAGGTACAAACATGTACTCATTTGTTCGCCTGACTGTATTCACAATTCATTTTAACAAAAAGCTATTTTTTGGACAAGCGTGGTATTAATATATATTTTTCATCTCTTACGTATATTTGGTTACTTGAATCTTATTTTTTTTTGTGAACTCCTAGTTTTTTAAGCCTTTTTGTTGTTTGTTTTAATAAGACGATCAATTGTACTATTTTAGTAAATAAACTTCATTTGTTTAGGAACTGATTTTTCCTAGGAAATCCCGGGAATGCAATTATTTTGTCCCGTTTCCCGGGAAATGAAAAAGTCCGGGAAATCCCAAATCCTAATAGTATTTATAAAGTTTTTATAACTAATCTCTGAAAACCTTTTAGTTTAAGACTAGTTAATAAATAAAGCCATATACATATCTTTTGTTCATATATTTAGGATACTTTTTATTTACTTATTCTTTTTTAATCTGTTTTGTTTTTTTTTTTCAAATTATATATTATAATAAATTTAGAACTTGGCATTATTTTTTAACCATTTTGGAATATTTTTTTTTAGCATTTTTTGTCATTATTTTAAATCAGATTTAGCTGCAAAATATTTTTAGACGTGGTCACACTGTTGTTTACTATCAAATCTAACAGAGTGTAAGTGTGAGAGAGAGTAATGATAGTGCTATTATATTTATGTGGGTCAATCCATAATTAGCCTTTGCTTTATTTGATTTTAATTTTTGATATTGTGTTGTTTTTCTTTTACAATGCGTGTAAATAATAAATTCATAGTGCAGGTTTTATCAGAAGCTGCGTATTTTTAAGAAGAATATAATCTATGAGAAAAAACTTAACGTTATTTGCCGACCGATTGACTAAATGGTAAAAAGTGATTTACTGAGTTCCGGAGTGGTTATACCAGTACAGATGACGTTAGACGTTTAGGTCGCCCAAGAGGTCGTTAAGCCAGATAGAGTAAAATCCATAAAAATATATTGGAGAAAGAAAGTCTATAGGAATCTTAACTGAGCGCCCACATCAAATTTTTCAGGAATATTTGGATATGAAAATTCTATCCATGGGATAGGTTCACACGTGATCATAAGAGCAATCACAAAGGAGGATTTTTCGATGTTGAAGCTCAATTCGTAACTAAAGGCGAAACATAGATTCACTGCATCCACCACTACCCACTAGATAAAGTCTGTGGGACAACAAAGTCAACCTCGAAAAGAGTAAAGCGATTAATGGTGAATATTATTCGGACCCTTTCAACAGATCCAATATTGATTTTACTGACACCATCGCGCAAAGTAAAAAACTAATGATGTTTCTTTCATCAAGTCAATGCACGGGTGCATTAGGACATTAGGAAATATTATTTTTTTGTTGCGGGAAAAAACTAGAAAGACGCTCAACTAATTTGACGAATAAATTGCCTTTATCCAAAAGGTCACAATGCCCTTGTATTTTAGTGATACTTATCATTTTTTTTAATTAACAAATCCAGAACTATAAAACAAGGCAAAACTAATCCGTAATGTTTGCTCCTTTTTAGGAGACAAAAAGGGTAAATACCGGAAAGGATATTTTTTCCAAAAATATTAATTAAATTTTCCAACAATTTGTAAAACAGGTTATTTAAATCACTTTACATTTAAATAACTTAGTGTCATTTAAAACATTACTTACTTACATTAGACTTTGATTTTTTTTAAACATAATGCTTTCTGAGACCAACTAAATGATTATTTATTGGAAGAATGGGATATTAGTCTTTTTCTGTATTGTAGTGTTTGATTTAAATTTTTTTTAATGTTGTCAGGACGCTGACGATGTGGCGGGCATTGCTAGTCTCCTATACATATTACTTACACCGAAACTTGAAAAAGTATGGCGCATTAGTGCTTTAAATTTCAAATAAGTTCTGACTAGAAGTCTCGTTCAACCCGATTAGCGATGTAGTATTTCGAAGTGAGTTTTTTAATACTTTTCCGTACCCAAATGGTAAAACCCTATTGATTTTGCTTCAATGTATGTCTGTTATCGTCTTCTATTTCTGCAGCCGTAATAGATAGGTTTCTAAAATTTTCACAGAACTTGTATTGCCCATCAAGAAATCTTTCATTTAGCGATCTAAGTCTGCGGCCTTAAAATACCAGGAAGTTGCATACAATGCGCTCTACAGTTTCTAAATTCTCTTCGTCCTAGAACATTCTACAGAAATCCGATGTAACGGTAACCTGTTTACCGTTACATGGTAAACGGTAACCTGTTTACCGTTACATGGTAAACAGTTTACCGTTACTGATCATGACGCAATGATCAGTAATCTTACCTAATATGACTCTTAGAACTTTTCTGTCTAAACCCAGAAGTAGCTTAGTTTTTGCCAGGTAGAGTTTGGGCCAGGACTGATTAGTTTGGGTAGTATCCCAATCGGATAGTAGTAGTGACTAATCGGTGGCTTCACTGAATTTATTCCTCCGATCCCAATCGAGTTCGTCAGCAATGCCCTAACATTGGAATGACTTGTGACCCAACACAATCTAACCCTATAAGCCAGCAGTGGTTTTAAGCGCCACTGGGCTTAAAGCCTTCTAATACGTGCCCAGATACCAATTCGGTGGCCTTTAAAACCGCCATCACCCTTGCTTAGAAAGGAATGCATTCATCTGGTAGCCTGTACGACATGCGTATACTAGTTCCTAGAATGTGAACTCCAGCACCGGTACCCACATTCATCTTTGAACCATCCCTAAACACCGCAACCCCGTCGTACAATTTATCAGATTCCAACCAATCTTACTACTAAGGGTATCCTGCTGAAATCAAGCTCGTGTAGAATCTTTCGACCTTACTAACCATGATTCAAAAATTCTAAGCAAACTTCTCCCCTCCATTCCAACCAAAAAGTCCTAAATGGGAATTAGGTGCAAAGCTACTTGAGATGTACTTCTCCTTGCACCTGTGATGCCGAATCACATCGTCATAGGCAGATACCTTGAATTTACAAAAAGTAAATGTGTTCGCTTATGAAAAGTAAAAATTAAAGGGTATCGCAAAACAGGCGTGATTTTTTTAAACCATAACAGGTAAATTTTTGAAATTTTCATAGAATGTGTATTTCTATGGCTACTATAAATAACAGCAATTACGAAAAATTAAATCAATTTTATTTTTAAACTTAACAGCAAACACTTTAAATTTTCACAGATTATGTTTTACAATGTCTACTTCATAAGTGGTTTTGAAATTTTGCCATATCTTTTAAACGCTATAGGCAGATCCTTGACATTTAGGCAGGGTATGTAATACTTTGCTAGGTAAAATAACAAGTGTACAGAATAATAAATAATAAATTAATAATTAAAGGGTATTCCTATAGAAGACGTAATTGTGATATACATATGTATGTGTATGTGCTTTTGAACCAGCAGTCACTTAAAATTTCCAAAAGCTAGTAATAAAAACATAAAATTAAAAATTATAGGTCTACCTCGCACTTGACTGAGATATTTTAAACTAAATTAGCCTGTTATTTTGTATATTAAAAAATAACCCAAATTGTCTTTTAATCATTTTTTTACAATGAATTTAAATTCAGAAGGCGTATCAATGTCGGTAAAAGTTTCCCCTATATTTTCTTCGACTATAGGTATTGGCATCCCTACTTCAAACATCTTATCAACTATGAATTTATCTTTTCAGTAACTTATCAATGTTCCCTCGTAGAAATAATTTTATTGTTTTTGTTTTTATTAAAAACATTTGTATGCATGTGTCTGAATTTTGGTTTTCATGGAAAGCTATCTTGAGTCGATTTTATATTACAAATTTATTTAATGACAATGGTCAAGAGAGGAGCGGCGAATTCGCGACTTTTTTTATCACAATAAGTATCTTGTTTTTGTAGGGCTTATGTTATTGTTATTATTGTGCCATAATTTGCCCGAGTATGAGAGTGGACCAGCATGCATTTGCCAGCTTATAACCAAACAATAAGCACCTGTCGATGATTAGGAAAAAAAACAAGTTGTTGTTTTCACTTTATTGCGCCTGGCGAATGTTATGATCATCAGGTTGTGGAACAACAATATTTATGTTGTACTTTGTGTACTGCTGACCAATACTTTATTAGAAATGCAGTCTGCCCATGTATGAATGTGTGCACTTATGTATGAAAGTCGCTATAATTACAATGACCAAATACTTATAATACGAGTAACACAACATTCATGGGCAACGTTACTCTTGTGTTTTTGACGAGGGAAATTGCAATTTTGTCAACATCATACTATTGCATTAAATTTCACTAGCTTTTCGAAGAAAAAAGATTATTTTTCAATTTTGTTTTTATGCTTAACACAGTTGTAAATAAAGGTACGAGTGCTTTGAGAAAAATATTAATAAAACTTCTTTTAAATATTTTTTAGAATTAAATCTTCAAATTCCATTAAAACTTAAAGTTAATATCTAAATTATATGCTAGGCTAGTATATATTATGCTAGACTATAGGCGTTTCACTGGAATAAGTAAGGGTTCAGATAGTAATTGACATTGAACACAAAACACCTATTTTTGAAATTTTTGTCTGTCTGTCTGTAAACGCATCACGTAAAAACTACTGGATGAATTAAAATAAAATTTTGTGGGAGGTACCTTGGTACCTAGGCTCAAATATAGGATACTTTTTTCTCGTAAAAATATCTGAATTCCACGAGAAAAAAGAGATACAAAGTGAAAGTATGCGATTTTACGACAATATATACAGAACTTTACAGTAATAAAAAATTATATTAAGCCTATGTTGCAACATTCTGAGTTATAACCCAGAGATGGGTACCTCTAAATATAAAATCTAAAATTTGGTGTGGCTTACAAAACAAAAGAAAAGTTCGAACCAAATGTATGACCAGGAGGAAAAAAAAGAGGGAAAGCCTGCATTTTTATACGACTGAACCGATTTTAATAACATTTGAAACATAGATACATACATATATTCTTATACATATATTCTTATACAGAAAATGTTAGAGGCGATGTCTAATTTTAAAACTCAGACTCATAGGGAAGAAAATATGGTAAAAGGCAATTTATTTATAAAATACGAGTTACAGTGTTGGTATATGGTAATCTTCGAACCAGTTTTTAATACATTACAGTGTTCATACCAATTACCTGGACAGATTTTTGGGTAAAATTTATACCTAATTCAGGAAGGGCATATAACTTTAAACTATTAAGGCACTTGGACAATTAATTAATCTGGTAGCAAAAGACTTGGGTACAAAGTAAAGGATTTGAGACTAATAAAACTGATAGGGTGGCGTAGGTTGCCATTGAAGATAGCAGAGATAGCAAAAAAAAAACCTGTGTCTTAAATAAGAAACTATCGTAAAGCAGAAATACACAAAAAGGGATCTCAATGCCTATTATTCGAGTAGGAATTCTATTGGTAAGAACTCAAGATTACCAACTTTTATCCGTAAACTGGATTTACATGTCAGTAAGACTAATTATTACATATTGTTTGGGGGAAAGCAGTCAGTACACGGAGTCCTACTAAACTTCTTGCAAACGAAGATGCACATCCATGATGCACCGCAAATGCCATAAGAACTAATCCTTAGATGCTTTAGACATCAATAAGCATCTACTACGCTTTGAAGTTTTCGTAGCGAATATGGCGGCCAGAAGTTTCCTAAGAATTAGTGAGTCAGGATTAGTTAGGAAATTGCATGAGGGATAAGGGACACGGGACATAAAACTTGGTTTTCAGACAACAATGTCACTGAAATTAATTTTGATAGATTACTACCAATAGAATTTCCGTATTTCGGAGTTTGATGTTTTGTACCAGATGTGTACATGTTTTACGGACGTCTCGAAGTCGACCTATACCATTGGTGTACGAATATTCAGAGTTTGTATAGGCTTTCGGGTGACTGTAATTAGTATCTAAACACGTGACTAGGGCAGAAGATGTCACTACTATATCGAAACAACAATAACAATTCAAAGTGGTAGGCAAGTGCAAAAGGCCTATTGGTTAAATGACGGACAAGTAGAGTTTAAATTTATGCTGGATATCAGAACATGACAACGTCAAGAGGAATGAGATTGCTGATGAGAAGCAAGTTCAAGTTCTGCAGTGAACTATGTGATGTGGGAAATAACGGTGCAGCCACCGATCAGTCACTTTGACAGGGAATCCTGACCGAAGATTTATTGCAAGGATCAACATACTTTTAGGCTTGGACCAGAAAGTTCTAAGCATACTTTGAATTTTTGCAGGATTTTGGGAGGTTGAGGAAGAGGCAAAATCTGTGTTTTACGTTATTTGCCATTGGCCGAGATTGCAAACCAGAGGCTTCTTTGGCCAGTGGAGAGTTTTCACCGTAGCTTTGACGAAATCGTAAGCGTCGTAAGCTTATTGGCGATTATAGATTTATTATGGGGATCGGTTGGCTTAAGGGCATATATCTGAAGCCTTTTTAAAGATTAATATCTGGAGGTTTTTTTCGGATAAATCAGAAGGAACATAAAATGGGACAATAGTTTTCTGAGTGTAGTTGTCTTGAATAACCTAGCACTACGCTGTCTAACCTATCCTAACAGAGAAATCAGCACGATGAAAATTTAATTAAATTAATTAATATTGATTTTAAATTAATTATTTATTATTTTTTATTGTTTTCTTGCAGATTCTTCAAGAAACTAAGTGTGTTTCAAGTAAATTATGTGATACAGTGCTTTTAATTTTTTAATTAATTAAATAAGAAATTGTTCTTTTTACAATTACATCTTATAAAATATATATTTATAAAAAAAACAAAATTTGTGAAAGGAATTTTGTTTGTAGAAACGATTTTTTTTATAAATTGTAAGTGGAATTACAGAAAAATGTGTGTCAATACCATGAATTGTAAATAAATCTAATTTAAATTATATTTAAAATGACAAAAAATAAGTAAAAAGAACTACGATAAAAGAAGAATAACAAAGAAAAATCTCAATTATCCGGAAATTAAGTTTTGAAAGAGTGTAATTTTGTTAACAGCAATGACATCTGCAATTGCTACTTAGAAATGTCGTTTTTAGCTGCAAGAAATTCGCCATCCATAACAAATGCAACTATGACAAGTATTAGTGATAATGGTATAGATGTAGCAACATCATCATCATCATCGTCATCGTCGTCATCATCTTTTTCATCGTCATTAGCAGCAACAACAATAACAAATGTGAACGTGTCTGGAACTTGCACTTTTTCAGCGGCTGCCCCTACAGCAACTAGTGTTGTCGTCTCAGCAGCTTCTTGTTTAAGTTCTACACAGCAAGAGGAATATTTACAACAGCAGCAACAATACCAAATATTCCAACAGCAGCAACAACAACAACAACATCATCACAAATATAATTACTATCAACCACCTCCTGCCGTAGGCAATTCCCAACATTTTCCAACAAATAATAATGTTGGTGATGTTGCAACAAGTGCAAGTAGTGCAGCAACTACTTACAACAATTCTCTAGCAACTACATTAACAGCAATGGCAACAACAACAAGCACAACATCAGCAACGAGTTTAGCAACATTTAACGGAAATTCTAATTTGGAAAATGGTGCTGCCATTAGTAATGGCAACAACAACAATAATAATAATAATAATAATAATAACAATTTTAATTCAAACTACAACAACGGTAATTCTATCAATAGCAGTTCAACTACTAATGCTACTTCTAGTAGTGATGGTGGTAGTAGTAATAATAAAATAAATTCAACTCCACCACCTGTTGCTGCTCCGTTTGTGGTAGCTGGAAATTTTATAATTGGCCACAAAACGGATGCAGCCTCATCGAGTAGCACTGTAGGCACAAATTCTACTTCCGCTTTAAAAAAGCAGCAGCAACAACAGCAACAATTGCAAATTTCCCCTGAAGACTTCACCTCTTTGGGTGGATCACCATCATTCAATAGTCAAATATTAATAAACAATAACAATCATCTAAGCACTAATAATGCAATAATAACGGCAGTTAACGGAGGTGGAAATAGTAGTAGCAGCAACAATCCTAATCTCAATGGCATTTTAAAAGGAAGTAAAGGTAAATAAAAAAAATAGCGATAGAATAAATTTTATCATAATTTCTTAAGAATTGCTTAAAGGGAAACTGAAGCCATAGTTTTTTAATGTCTGTTTTTATACCCTTGAAGCGTAATTTAATATTTATAAGACTCTTACTTTAATAGTGCTGCAGATATGGTTTATATAGTTACTTTATATAGAGGTACTCGACTCTGGATAATTAACATTGCAACTAGTGCTGGGAATTTATACGACTTTCAATGACTCGATACACGTTGCAATCGTGTACTCAATTAAAAAAAATGCAACTTTTGTGTATTGAGTACTCCAAAAAATATCAAATACTGGATATTCGGTACCCGCTACTCAATACTTTGCCAGCACTATTTGCAACATAGGTTTTATATAACATAATATTCCCAGCAAAAAATACAGCTTCGCCGTATGCAGGTTTGTAAGAGAATGACAAGTTGTTATTGCTTACAAACCTGTGTACGTAGATGTCCTAAAATCTCCTCATAAATTGAAATTTTTGATATCTCTGCCTTACAGTTGTGCTGTTTGGTATGCTCTACTGTAAGGGGAAATCAAAAAAATTCTTCTTTCTTTTTTGAAAACAACACTTTCTGTCATACAAAATTGTATTTATTTAGGCAACATTTATTTGTTTACTATTAAGAGCAGGAAAATAGTGTGCTGCTTACAAAAACAAAATTTTTTTGCTGGGTTGTAAGGTTCTGCAAAAATAATAGGTGCTGCCAAGTTTTCAATTTTATTAAATCGGTAAAATTGCTTACCTTCACTTTCTTTATTTTCTCATGAACAGAGAAACAAGTTGGACCACCTTGAAAAATGTAATGCGATTAGGAGCGATTTTATTCAGAATTATTGGCAGATTCAGTATTTATTTCAAGCAAAAACGATCTTATCTAGCGAAGAAAAAGTGCTTCACCATTAAGATAATGCATGGGTGGACACGTATGTGGTCACTATTTCAAAAATCTGCATCCTAAAAAACTGACCTTGTTGTCCGACAGACCCACCTTAGCCTTTTTTGGTACACGTTCACCCGAAGAAACCCACTATTTTGATTACTCTTTGGTCTCTAGTGTACTGTGATGGACCTATTTTTCGTTCATTTCGTTTCAAGTAATCACACTAGCTGGTATAGCCTTTTACTATACCATAGACTGATAGCGCGAGTGCATCAGTCTGGGGGTTGCAGGTTTAATTCCCGGCGAAAACTATTGGTGTTTTCTGCCGACAAGCCAATAACTTCGCAGGTAGCGTTAAAAAACAGACTCTTAATTCACTTTGAATAAAAACAGTCATATACATACCTAATATGAAAGCAGCAGTGCTCACTGTTCCTATTGAGTTATTTTTACAACTACGCACATCAAGGACAAAATTAGGTTAGGTCAAAAGGGCCGCCCGCACAAAGCGAGTACAGTCGGAGGCCATTAAGGCCCATTGTGCCTCGATGACCATCTACCTTTACTGCTCCCTACAGAAATACAGAATCTCCAGTACGTAAGAGCTTTCTCGCAAAACATAGGATCCCTGAGATATTCCAGGTCCTTAAAGAATCTTAGGCCCAAAAATTTAAGACTGTGTTCTTGATGAGCCGGTCAGTCGCAGAGAAGGTGTTGAACTGATTCCTCTTCCAGATAGCTTCTGCAGATCCCACCACGAGAGATTCCAATACGCTCCGACATACGTCCAAACAAACAGTGCCTCGTTATAATGGCTACAAGAAGCGATATTGAATTTATCCCGAGGGCTAGTAGTATTTTCCTGTCGATTGAGCGCCAAAGATTTTATACAATCTGCAAGTGGAAATTCCCGTAGCGTGTTAGACCTTTTCTAATATGTACAGGTTCGAGCCGCTCCTTGCACAGTTACCGGCCATATCGTTTCCATGAATGTCTTCATGCCCTAGAATCCACGCTATGCTTACACGATGTCGACCAAGTAGGGCCAGTGATTGGATGCAGAACAGTGCACATTTCGACTTTAATACTTTCGAATCAAAGGTATTAATGGCGGCTAGACTGTCAACAAAAATATCTACAGCCGTCGTTTCCGTTTTAAGTTCCTCAATTATTGGCGCTACCAATACAGCATATATTTTAGCCTGAAACACGGTGCAGATATCTGGAAGCCTTAATGAAACCAAAAGAACAAAAACCTCAAAGAAAATCCGCGACCCAGATCCCGTGTTTACTTTGGAGCTATCCGTCGATCAAAAAATATAAATTTATTTCAATAAATTTAAAATATGTATGTATGTATGTATGTATGTATGTATGTATGTATGTATGTATGTATGTATGAATGTATGAATGTATGTATGTGTGTATTTAATTTCAAAGATTGTCAATTGATAGTTTGTGAGCGTTTAGACTTAACATTTGCTCAGTAGTTTTGTAGGTTAAAACCCCTACACACAGTAACAGGTGAAACGACGAAAACTTCATTAGAAAAAAACTTCATAACAAATAAACGATAGAAAATTAATTGGCAATAAAATGTAACAAAATAAATAAATTATAAATGGACGAAGCCCACTCAAACTTATCATGTAATCGTATGTATCACAGTTAGCCAAGACGATGTATTCTATGAATTAAAGTTATTTTAAATGCGCTTAATTAAGTTGATTAAAATCAATAGCGTTGATTGACCTTATTCTAATACTAAAGAAAAAGCAAATGAATGATTGAGCGAAAATATTTTAATAATTTACATACATATTTAAAAACAAAAACAAATACATATATATGTACATATATGTACATATATTTAACAAATTGAAATCTCTTGAGTGCATAAAACTATTAAAAAATATTACTTTATGCTAAATTTAAAATGTTTTTGTGTTTTAAATATAAAGTTTCTACTGCACTTTAATTTAACTTAAATATTTACTACTAATACATTAAAAGCTTTTGAAATTTCCTGTTAAATATTATTTATTATCCGAGGATAAGTCAACGTCTCTCTGGAAATTCATAACAAAACAAGTAACAGGGCTGCATGAGGCCGTCCGTATTTGAATTTTCCTTAACCCATAACATTTGTGGTACATTTTTCTTCTCTTTTATAGTTTAAATAAATTTATTTCTGAAGATATGTTTTTGCTTACTAACTACCCAATATAGTATTAAAAGCAGTGTTCGAAAATTTACCTCATACATATAATGTACTTAAGTGTTTTGTACGGCAGAGTATTGAATAAACAAACGCAAATAGTGTTTGTATAGCAAATACAAAAGAAAAGAACTGTTATTCTGCTTGTGATCCTCTAGACAACGGTATCAATAAGATAAGATCAAAACATTTAATTGTATTTTGTTTTTCGGACACAAACAACAAACTTCGTTGTGTTCGGTTCAGCACATTATTCCTAATGTACATATAATTTGTGCATTTACTAGAAGTATTCGTTTGGTGTTTTATTTTAAACTGCTTAACATATGCACACAAAAAACCACTACAGAACGCTAAAACATAATGTAGAACACAACCACTTTTGTGTGTTAGGACGAAAATGAACGCTACGTAATGTATGTTACTTGCGTTAAAAAATCGTTATGTATTGTATTCGGGTTGTGTAAAAATACACAAACGTTAAGTAATAGATATCGTTTCTTCGTGTGTGTACAATACACAAAATAATGTTCAGTAAATTTTCGAACACTGATTAAAAGCATATTATTTTTTCAATTCACAAGCTCCCATGTATCGCTTAAGGTTTATCTAAATACACCTAATTTAATTTTTGGAATTATTAAAACTAGAATAATCATTTTATGTTTAAAATTTTTAATTCAATCTTAATTCAAACAAAATTCTGCAGACAAGGAAAAAAGAAAATAATAAATAATTGAAATGAAAATAAAAATAATTAAATTTAATATTGAATTACTTAATCAAATTAACTCTAGATTCGATAGCTTTGAAAATTTTGTAAGTTTTAAAGGGTTATGGCAGATTAAAGAAAATGGTAGATAAAAAATAAAATTTTACTCAAAATTCACAAAAAATTACTGAAAATTATTATCTAGTTGAAAGTGTCCTGAAAGATCTGCGTTTCACCGCCAATTCACATTTTCTCAAATATATCACCATAAAATCAAAAAAAAAAAAAATAAATAACAATTCCAAAAAATTTTAAATTCACTTAACATAAAAAACACAATTTTAACAAAAAAAATTTTAATTTCATCAAAAGCCGAAAATTGAAAAAAAAATTATCAATAATTTAAAAAATCCAAGTTTCGCCAAAGAAATCAATTACGAGGTTAAAATCGAAAATTAAAAAAAAAACAACCAAAATTATCAACAACTCAAAAGTTTGTTCAAGTTAAAATCGTGATTACTTCATAAGAGAGTTGTCTTTGAAAGCCATTATATCACTATGGTGCAAAGTATGCAAAATTGGGCCAAATATAGCATTGCTGCTTCTTTGATAAAATTTTCACCAGAATCCCAATTTTTAAACGTTTAGGTATCTCATTTTTGATAAAAAAAACAACTCGTGACGTTACGTGTCATCTTGTTTTTCAATTTCATTTGTACTTTAGTTCGAAAATGATGAATTGGTGGCTTTGTATTATCAAGACTCGTATCAAGCACAAATCATAACTCAAAAATCATTAGGAGTAGATATTAGTTTTCATACGTTTAAAACGACTTGGGTGCAACATGTATGAACTAAAGCTTATGTCTTAAATGCACCTTCAGCGGCACAAAACGAAGTCGTTCCTACAACGAATTGTTATGGGCTACAATAAGTGGACCTATTACAATAATCCTAAGCGCATAAAATCGTATTGGAACCCCGGGCAACTAGGAAAATGGACAACAAAACCGACCCAAAATAATGCACTTCGAATTGCAATGTGGCAAGGTTTCATGAGAAGAGCACCATACTGCCGGATTTCCGTAGCGATTGCCCAAAAACTTTTTCATCAGCAGGCGGTAACTACTACCATGAATGATCCCCAATTTCGGATCATAAACAGCTCTTACCCTGGAAATCGAGATCAACCCTGGCACAATTGAGAGCCCGATGGTGCAGTATACTTAACTGCTACCGGGAGAAAATAGTACCTGGAACTTTGAACCGTTGCCCAGCCTGTTCAGCTAGCTAATGATAACGTGCATTTATTTTATTGTCCTATTAGACCAACGGATTTGTGCAGATTTGTGGAGGCAGCTCCAAGTGCTACCTACGTGACCCTTATTAACAATAATTAATGTATAAATTAAAATTGTTCAGGAAAGAATTTTCGATAGCTGCAGAACTGTTACAACAACAAATCCAAATGTCCCTCGCCCCTAGGTACCTTGGCGTACTTTTGGCACCCGTGTGATACGGGTGTCATCTCACTTTGAAATAATGTATCAAACATTTTCTTTTTTCACTTCTGGTCTTAAAGTAAAAGAAAAAGCTTAAAATAATTTGGAAATCCATAAATTTCCAGAAAGACATAATAAATAGTCATCATAGCTTCTGATAGTCAATATTTTTAATCAAATACATTATGCCTTTGTCATGAAATAACAAATGTTTATTTTTCAAATAAAAAAAAACAAAAATGATAGGAATTAATGCATACACCCAATATATTTATGGAAATATGAATAGACAAAAAAAAAACTACAAAATTAAAATACCATAATTAAAAACTAAGTTTCGAAAACATTTTAAATTAAATTTATGGAAATCTTAAGATCAACAATAAACGTGAGACTTTTTAACAACCCAATTCGGTAACTTGGTATAATAAATTCGAATAACATGAATTAATAACTTATACTTTAAAATAAACAACATTTAAATAAGGCGAACCATCATTTCCGAAAGCAGTTATATTTTATTCATTAATAGATCAACAAAATAAAAGTAATTTACAGCACTTTATTTTAATAAATTGAAATAATTTTGTTTACATATTTCATGTGATTTATTTCATTTATAGAGGGTGCCTCAAAATATACGCAACAAAAATTTAATTAATATTTCGAAGTTATCTGTACCACCGTGCAATATTTAATTTTACGAGGTAGCATTACGAAAGTGCTTAAATTGTTAATTTTTTTATTTTGGTTTTTAGCAACACTTACTTTTGCACCCATAAACCTTATGAATAATGAATAATACTATTTAATATAATTGCTATTATTTGGTAGGGGAGACCGAATCTGACCACTACTTTATTGGATCCTTTTTGACGTAACGTTTTCTTCGGTTTCATCTTGGCCAGTTGACACTTAAAGTTTCCAATCATCTTTGTGTCAACATTGTAGTGTAACAGAGCAGAATCTTTTGGTGGGAATCGAACACTCAACCCCAGACTAATAGAATGGCTCAGTATCTACTAGCCTACGGGTTTCCCTATATTATTATTAGTGTAGGGGCATATCAGATCAGACCACTTCCTTAATGGGCCCCTTTCAACCCCCTTCCGTCCTTACTTTCATTAAGTCACTTGCTATCAGCAGCCTTTACTCTTGACTTTAGTGCTTTCAGACTGTCGAATGGTAACTGACGACCTTCTTCCTCTTAACAATTTTCTGCCCGTGGAGCTAAGTCTTCTACTAGCCAGTACTATATATTCACACACAATGAGCGCTACCTTCTTAGTTTTTTCCAGGCACAGTGTGCAAGTATCATCTTCTTCGTTTTTTATCTTGGCTAGATGATACTTGAAGTTTCTATGACCTGTCACTAACGCAGTTATCCAACTTAAGGTACTTCTATTATATCTGAGCACCTTACTGGCCTTCCTGGCAAGGGGCTCTTTGAGCCAGAAGCTCTTCGTTGGATATTGTTCGTGGCCACCATATTCTTAGTATATTTCTCAGACATCGGTTTGTTAAAAAAAAAAAATATTGTAACTTTCTTTTAATTTCGTTGGTAACGAGCCGTAGAGTAGCACTGATTTGACTCATGCCTTATAGTCGTTTATTTTAGTCGTCGGGGAAAGTTTGCTCGATTTCCATATGTTTTTAAGTTGATGGAAGTCAATTCTGGTGCGGTTTTCCATGTCTTCTATAGTGACTCCTTGTGATGTGATCACGCTACCCAAATAACAGATCTTTTTAACGTTTTCGATCAGAGAAGATAGACATCGGTGCGACATCAATGGGGTTACGTTTTTATCCTATGGCAGTTTAGGACTTGTAACAATAAAGATTTACACGAGAGAAGAGTGCCTCAATATAATAACTGCCTGTCCCACGATGTCGAACAATATCGTTCATTCGCACAATTATATTTAAAACAAATTGTGCAACATCGTGGGACAGTTAGTAAATCATAGTGGCTCAATATACGTATATAAGTGGTGTTTCTCTTATATGTGAGAATATTTCAAAGATTTTTTTTGTATATCCCAAACATTTTCCTTTAAATGCTTAAATGGATTACAAATCTGTGATTCATTAGCTTTAAAATGAGGTATGTCCTATCCCGTAATCTATCTAATGGCGTTTTCTTTTCTGTCAAACATGTTCCATATATTTTACATTTATTACATGTGTGAATAAACATAATGTTCTTTTCCAAATATGTCGCACCAAAACCAGGTAAATATGCTACATTTATTACAGTCAACTTTTATTCAGGGTAACATATTGCCCTTTTTTATAATTATTTTTTTTTTTTTTCAATAAAAGCAAGAATTTTATTTCGAATTTAAATTTTTATGTAAATAATTATATTATTTGATACGTCATATAGACATAAATGTTAAATGTAAAATCGGGTTATTTTGTGTTCTTTTGAAATCATAAAAAAGGTCACTTTGCAAGGGCTGGATGATCCATAAAAGGTATTACCCATTAATAAGTCAGATTTTTTTCAGAAAAGAAAACGCAATTACTTTGTCGACAATTTCCAAAAATCCCTCAGAGAATATTTCAAAAATTCTTTCAACTACCTTTAAAATGTAATATTTACCAACCTGAAATTTGTGATACGAGTATATCCAAGACTTCTAACGAAAATATATATTTAAGATATATGTACATACTTGTACTTTGTTTTACATACGAGTATTCAAATTCCATACGTATAATAAAATATTAACTCATTTCTGCATGTCTGTCTGCTTTTCTTTTGCGTTCGTATCACGTAAAAACTATTGGATAGATTTTAACAAAATTTTGTGAGGAGGTACTTTAGTATCCTGATTCCAACATAGGATACTTTTTTTCTGTAAAAATATCTTATTTCCAAGAGAAAGTAGTAACGTAACACTAACAGATGGCGCTGTTTTATAAAGTAAATACATATTGAAAGGACGTTCACGAAGTGTCGGGCACAGCTAGTTTAAAAATATGTCCCAAATATGAAAACATATTTACAAATATGTCACAAATACTAAAAACGTATTTATAAATATGTAATTACGTAAGTGGTTACGTCGATACATACACAGAGTCAAAAATGCCTAATAGAATCAAAAAGATTTTCTCTATGAAATGTTGTTAGGTTAAGGGGTATTCAAACAAAACGAAGGGAAAGACTCCTTATTATTTTATATGTAGGAAATCTTTTTAATTTTATCAAGAAGGGAATCCCATTAAATCAATAAGAAAACTTGTTATTCACAATTTTTTTACTCATTTTTTGACACAAAAAAAAAAAAAAAAAACAATCCATAGAGAAACACTTTTTGATTCTATTAGGATTACTTTTGAATTGTATAAAAAATGGATTTCTTATTAATTTCATTAGGCTACCTAATCATGTGTAAATCATCTTTTTAATTTTCTTAATAAGGATATCTTGTTGATTATATTAGCTTTTTTGTTATTTCGTTTATATAAATCAACATAGAACTGCTTGTTAAAACATAAAATATACATTTGGTGTTGTGGTAAATTGCGTGCCTACAAAACGAAGCACACCAGGTTCGATCCCTGGCAGAGGGCGAAGAAATTTTCACTATGGTTTTACGGGTTTTAAAAATTAAGTGGCTTCAACTCCCTCTAGACAATCCATCAGAAGAAGGTCCTCTGACTATCCACCCCCTGGAAAAATAGAGGATAATATGAAGGCAAAATATAAGGCAGCCGCGGCCACAAAAGAAAAGATAGAAAGAAATCAAAGATTGGTTAGCAAAAAATTTCAAAGGGGATGCTAAAAAAGCTTTATATGTACTCGTAATATACATATATTTTTTAAAAACCAGAAGTTTTTAAATTGTTTTCAGTTTTTTATTTTGAAAATTTTTTGTTAATTTTTTTTTTTTTTTTTTGCTTTTATAATATCAAGAAGAAACCCTTTTTGAAAAAACAAGAATAATACCGCATAAAAACCCTAAGTTTTTTTATTGATTTTTTCAAAAAGGTTTTCCTTATAATTTTGTGTTATTTTATTAGGTATTTAGACAATGTTTTTTCTGTGTGTATTTAGCTCGACGTATTTATTATCCCACCAAACCAAATGTTCCGATTTCGTAAAGAATTCGTAACGATTGTTCGAAAAAAATTTTCCGATTTGGGAACCGAAATATTACCGAAATCGTAACGATTTTTATATAAAAGGGTTAACACGACTTCGTAAAGATACGTAGTTATGAAATCGTAACGATATGAAGTTTCAAAATCTTAACGAAATATAGGTACAAAATCGCAACATGTTTTCTGTCTATACCTGCGTATAAGCTTCGTTCTCTGAAAGTTAAGTAAATATAATGATTATTTAACGATTTGGTATTTAAGACAATACTTTACCGTAATCAATTCAATTTTAATTGTCCATCTTGCATGTGTTTATTAATTTTTTTTTTTATTTTAATTCTTTTTTATTTAATACAATTTTATTTACTTACGTATGAATAAAAGTTTTATATTTTTGTTTTGTTCAGACGAACAACCGAAATGTCTTAACGTATTCGTTACGACAAGTCAGACATACTACCGAAATGTCTTAACGAATTACTTACGACAGGTCTGACTTCAGAAAAAATCGTAACATTTGGTTTGGTGGGATCATTGACTAAATTTTTATGTAGGTTAGCGGATTAGGCCATAGTTTACTGGCACTCTCGACCGTAAACTTTAACTTCAGAAATCAGATCCGCACAAAAAAACATACATTTTGTAAATAAGGCTAAGTGCCTAATTAAAAATTTCGACCGATAAAAGTACTGGAATAGAAACTTGGCCTTATTTTCACACCTATGTTTTTGTGCGGAATATTACAACATTTCTGTAATAGTCAGCAAATATCAAAAACCTGAAACACTCAGTATAAACCTGGAGTTTGGCAGTAAAATTATCGCGTTATATGATTAATCTTTAGAATTAAACACATTTTAACAAAAATATTTTACGTATTAATCAAAATGATTGTCAATATACATATATAAATATGTATGTATGAGTAACACTTTTAGACATCGAACATATTTGTGTTTATATAGAAATCTAGAGGTGCATATATATGTATATGTATATGGATGCATGCATATTTATTGTATGCATTT